>CM060618.1:34325092-34592592 GCA_030578275.1 Meda fulgida
AGCAGGACTCGTATAGCTCTTCGTGGTTCTTGTGCCCAATGCCACGAGATCAGAAGATGAGAGGTTTGGGAAGAGCTGGAGTTCACACTAACCACAAGTCTTGATCTGGTCTGGTCGGGATTTCTTCTCCTCCGATTCCCTAGGGATTCAGGGAGTCATCTCTCGGCCCCAGCGGATGATTGAACGTCCTTGGGATGTGCTGTGGCGTGGGATGAGATCGCAACAGGGCTCTTCTGGATTCTCTCCCAGAATTTGTCCGCAAAGCCCGCCATCTTGGCTCCAGGTGTCGGACACATGTGTGCACTGGGACAATCAGTTAGAAGAGGAACGTCTCTGCTAATGAGGCCTCAGCAGTGGAAAACACACACACACACACACACACACATACGTGCAGACTCACTGCCATCTCACTCCTGACTCCAAAAACACACACCTCATAGACTTCACACACACTCTTCATTAGCACTTACATGGCAAACCTTTCAAGATTCCTTCAATTGCTTTCTCCAGCTTAAATCTCTTAAAATCACACTTTTTACAATTTTCTCCACTGATTTTTCCGCCAGAATGAATTGGAATGGAATTGAGATTACCGACAACATTCTTATTGGTATTGAAAGTATAATGCATCCAAGATGGCGACATGGAGGAGGGTTCTTGCTGCAAGTTATCTGTTTGTTTCTGTCGAACCTGTCGTATTTGTTTATCCAGTTTTCTGATCGTACAATGGACATTTAAACTACTACGTGTGAGCGCTGGCTGGAACAGCTGGTCGTACACGAGTGGACCACGAGGACTGATAAATATGAAACTGATCACCGTAGCGTGGGTAATTTTGACTAGCTGCATGGTGCAAGGAGTTACAAACAGGATTGTGGATACCAGACGGCCGCTATACAGCAGATCAGAGCTTTTGGATTTGAGGAGTCGAGTTTGCGGGTTATCATCGAGTAACCCTATGACGGATATACCCGAGGAGCTATTACGGCCTGTTCCTGTCGGGTTAGGAAGAAACTTCCAAACTACCTCTGCCGTTACTCTGTAATCCTCGCTCCTTGCGAAACAAGCTTGGCGAGCTGCGTACACAAGCCTGCTATGAGTATCGTGGGTCTGGACTGATGGTTTTCACAGAAACGTGGTTGTGTAATGATGTACCAGACAGTTTAATACAAATTGACGGGTTTTCCCATTTACGCTTGGACAGAGATGAGAATTCGGGAAAGAAAAGAGGGGGGGGGGGGGGGGTGTTTGTATTTCTATTAATGAAAGCTGGTGCTGTAATTTTCCGATTAGAGAAAGTATCTGTAATCCTGATCTTGAACTACTGTGTATTACTTTGCGACCGTATTATTTGCCAAGGGAATTTACCAATATATTTGACTGTGCAGTGTATATCCCACCATAGGGCAGCAAGTCAAATTGCAGATTGTGTTCATAAAGCACTTACAAATTAAGCCTGATGATGCACCTTTTTTGATTCTGGGTGATTTTAATCAGTGTGGATTGGAGAGATCCTTACCAGTTTTTTTTTTGAATATGTGAAGTGAGGAACGAGGAAAAATCATACGCTTGACAAGTGTCATGGCAATATTAAGGATGCTTATGTAGCTAAAGCTAATGCTTCGTCTGCACTGACTGGGACATTTTTTATCAGGATGCAAACATAGATATAATCACTGAAACAATCACTGAATATATCTCCTTTTGTGTGGATCTACTTATCCCTCAAAGAGTTATTAAGAGGTATCGAAATAACGAACCGTATGTTACAGGGGGAATTAAAGACTGCATTGAAGAGAAAAAATGGCCTACAAAATGGGGGACACAAGAGGACTTCAGGCAGCACAAAAGGACCTCAATCAGCAATTGAGGATAGCACAGAAACAATATAAGGAACGGGCTGAACAACAGTTGGGAAAATGTGACACAAAAGAACTGTGGAATTCAATCCGTGGAATGACCAACATGACCTCGACAAGGAAGCCGTTGTTCGCCGGTAATGAAACTGATAAGGCAAATGAATTGAATAATTTTGATATGAGATTTGAGCCAGACACTTTTAAGGACTGTTTTTGATCTTTTAGGTAATATAAACTGTAATGTAAGTGATGATAGAATATTAATATATTCAGGGGATGTTACAAGGGTTATTAAAAATGTATGCTCTAGTAAGGCAACGGGACCAGATGGGATGTCAGGTTTTCTTTTAAAGACATTTTCTGAGGAGCTCACACCAGCCTGGCATCGCCTTTTCCAGCCCTCAATTGATTCGTATACAGTACCAGAGCTTTGGAAAAGATCTATTATAATCTCAATTCCAAAAAAATCATGCCCTCAGGACAATAATGATTATAGGCCAGTGGCCTTAACATCGAATGTTATGAAATCATTTGAGAAGATTATAATAGGAGAACTGCGTAAGGAAGTGGAGCCATCCTTAGATCAGTATCAGTTTGCATATAAAAGTAACCGTGGTACTAATGATGCGGTTTCTACATTAACGCACCTTGTTTTAAAGCATCTGGAGAGTCCAGCTGCTTATGCTAAGCTACTTTTTATTGATTTTAGCTCTGCGTTTAACTCCATTCAACCACATAAACTGCTGGAGAAATCCTTTTATAATGAATTAGTATTATTCCTTCTTAACACATAGGACACAACAGGTGAAATTGAATCAATGTTGTCGGATGTTGCAGTAAATAGTACGGGGGCCCCGCAAGGGTGTGTAAGCTCGCCACTTCTGTTTACTGTGTACACACATGACTGCATTAGCCAGCAGTCAAACCAATTCATTATGACATTTTCAGATGACACAGTATTATTACAGTTATAGACAAGAGATTGCAGTATTAACGACTACAAAGCTGCTATAGAAGCGTTTGTGGGCTGGTGTGACGACCATCAATTACAGATCGATGTCAGAAAAACTGAAGAGGTCAGCATAGACCCGAGACTATAGGAGCTCTGTTGTGGTTCATGGTGAAGCTTTAAACATGTTGCTGCTTATAAATACTTGGGGATCCACAGTGAGCTTAAATGGCACACGTGTCATGGGTGTGCACAAGGGTCCATCAGCGCTTACATTTTCTACGGAGATTACGATTATTTGGAGTGAGCAGTAATATAATGTTCAATTTTTTATAAAGCAAATATAGAGTCTGTTTTAAGATATGGAATTATTGCTTGGTTTGGTAGTTTAATTTCAATTAGCTCTTTACAGGATATTTGAGCTTTGCACAATACACCACGAGATACAGGGTTCAATTATGCAAGTATAGTTAGTTAAGTATATATTAAGTTAAATTAATTAATGAGCAATTGCAGCTGAAGTTAAATAACTGCAATAGCTGGTATAACAGGCAGGAACTGAGGGTGGTGTTTTGAGATGTACTGTTTTTATGATGCGGGGTCAGGATTTAAAATGTTTGTTAATGTTGTGTATTACATGTGTTATGTGTTGATGCGGCAGCAGTTCCCTGATCTAAAACAAATTTATCCTAAGGGAGACAATAAATGCTACCTTGAACCTTGAATTAAATTCAAGTAAATAAACACGGTTTATGTAGCTACATTTTTAAATGACGGTTGTGATTGCAGATTCCATGCACGCTTGCTTAAAGCTAGTCAGAAATTTTATTTATTTATTTATAAGTTTATTTGTATAGGGACAGTACAAAAAAACATGATCCCAGTCAAAACTGGAAAATATGTATTCCACATAGAGAGTATAGCAAAAGCTAATTTGCATCTCAGGTCCCTAGAAAGGCTTTTCTAAACAATATATATATACATATATACATATATATATATATAACTACTACTCACAGAATAAAACTACCACAATGTGTCACTTATGTCACTGGTGTCACTTATACACTTATAAATCAATTATAATCAAATAAATCAACTATATTTTTAAATATATTAAAATAGACAACCATTATTTTAAATTGTAATAATATTTCACAATATAACATTTTTGATCAAATAAATTCAGGCTTGATGAGCATAAGAAACTTTCAAAAACATTAAAAATAGTAATGTTTCCAAACTATTGACAGGTACAAAATAAAGACATAAATCTATCTATTAATATTTCAAAATGTCAAAATGTTAAAAATGTATTTATTCTTTTGCAATATGAAAAAAATAAATATTTTATAGAATATTACAAAATGTACAATTTATTTTCATCTATGCACTGTCATTTATTAATACTTAATTTTTAAAATAAATAAAATACAAAAAATATTTTATATCATAAAATATTACAAAATATTTAATTTATTTTTAAATAAATAATCTATATCATATGGTATATAATGTATAACATGTAAATCATTGTGTGTACTGTAACCTATTTTATATATCATTATAAATAATATAAATAATATATAATGATTACAAGTATTAAAGTATAACATTTTAAAATACTATATTTGTATATTCAAAATAAAGAAATATATAAAATACCTTTATGTGTTTTTTATTTTATTTTACATATTTTACAAAATATAAACTTTTCAATGTATTTATTATTTTATAATATAAAAGCATAAATGATATAAAATGTTATAAAATATATAATTTAATAAATATATATGAGAATAAATAAATATTATAATAATAAAAACAGTGGTCTACCCATCTACCTAAAATCTATCCATCCATTTATATACCAAAAAAAAAAGTTTTACATGGCTGTTCAAAATTACGCAAGAAAGATTTCAGATATGAAGGATCACAATGTGTTACATGCGATCCAGAGAAAATAACTGCCGGAAATAATGACAGGAATGAAAAAAACGCATCACATTGGCCTTCAGCCAGCGGTCAGAACCTGATGATGAAGCTCTGCGGCCTGAGAGCGGACATTACACAGCACACACACACACACACACACACACACACACACACACACACACACACACACACACACACACACACACACACACACACACACACACACACACACACACACACACACACACACACACACACGACTGCAGTGAGAGATAAGAGGTAATGTAACACTGAAAAGACCTCAATCTACATCTTCTTTCACACATTCCTGTAGAGCTCATTCATACGAGCCAGGAGAGCCGTTTCACACAGACCTGATGGGGAAAACATTCTGCCTATCCAAAATCAATATTTACGTGGTTGTGCGTAACTATAGCTGAGACTGAGATTTGGACGGCAGAGACGCTCGGTGGTTTAATGTGCTGGTAAAATGATTATCCGCTTATCACATGTTTGTCTGGCAGTATGAGGCGTTTATGGAAACTGTCTGGGTTCATCACCGTGAACAGCGGTTAAAGAGCTGTGCATCACTACAGAAACCACAATACATCTCCAATAGTGTGTATGCCACAGAATCAACATAACATACATAACACTGTATGGATACACAAGGAAAAATAAATAAATGAAAAGGATAATAATAATACTTTAGTTTAGTTTAAACAAATAAAGGAAAACACTTTTAAAAATAATTAAATTAATAAATAAATACTTAAGTATAAATTAATTAATAAATAACAATTAGGAGAAAAAATGAATAAAGTATAAATAAATAAAATGTTTAAAAATTATTATAAAATACACAAACAAAAAGGATGCATAAATGAATAAATGCATAAAATAAGTAAAAGTTAAATAAATGCATAAAAATTATAAATAAATTCATAAATAACAAGTAGAAATAAATAAATACATAAAATAAGTATAAATAAATAACAATAAGAAAAATGAAGATAGATAAATAAATAAACAAGTTTAAATAAATAAAACAAACAAACAAACAAACAAACAAATAAAGTAACAAATAATAAAATAGAATTTAAAAATAAATAAATACACCATAAATGAGTGTAATGTAACTGTTTATTTTACACTACCGTTCAAAAGTTTGGGGTCAATTTATTTATTTTTTAAAGAAATTAATACTTTTCTTCAGAAAGGACGCATTAAAAACAATTGTAAAATAAATAAATACAAATAGAAAACTAAAATATTTGAAATGCATCTTTCTCCTCCCTCTGTGTCCTGTCTTCTCACTGTACATCTCCTCATGAAGTGTTTACAGTAACAGACGCTATAACACTATTCAGCACTGAGAGGATGTTGTGCGGCTGAATCTGTTGTCATAGCAAAACCCGCATCTTTAAAGTGAAACCAACAACCCTGGTTTTGAGAATATGGGACATATATAACAGTTGATAAACTATTTCCAGCACACATCTCCTTCCACATAAATCAACGTCACATTTTTGCACAATGCAGTCAAATTTTCCTTAAGTAAAACAATAAATGTTGTATATTATATCCACAAATGTTAATACTATAGAACGTAATGTTTGCATCACACATCCTCAAACAGTAAACACCAATTTTTTCCGTTAGGAAAAGGGTTCACTGGGAATATGGACTCAAGCTGGGATCGTTTAGCATTTATTTTCACTTGAATCTTAGACAGAAAGAGGCCAGAAACACTGCAACTGTTGCGCAGCCAAGCCTTCAGTTCCCAGCTGTTCACTGCAACAGCTCTTCATCTTTTAGAAAGATGCAGGATTTCAAGGACCATGACCTTGCGCTGCTAACCTTACAACATCATTTCCCAGCATAAAACTAAGGCACTTATAGAGAAGTATAAATATAGAATGCATCTTCAATAAAGCAAACTAAAATGTAATGAACAACGCGCGTTATGTAATCAGATTTATTTTTTAAGTAACTAGTAAAGTAACGCATTACTTTTAAATTTACAACAAACGCAAGTTACTTTGTTTTCTGATGTATTGACTGACAGCTCTCCCGTCCCCATGTTGAGAGAAATCGTAGGTGCAGATGTGCGGACAGATGTGTGAAGTGTGAGCGTTGTGTGTGAACATGATGTTTTTTTTGTAGTTTTTTTTTGCTCAGCCCAGATTAGTAATAATACAGAGTGAATTTAAAGCATTACTTTTTATAAAAAAGTGCTAAAAACAGAAATGTTACTTTTTTTTAGGGAGTATCGAAATATTGTAATCCATTACTTTTAAAAGTAACTTACCCCAACACTGGTACCATGGTAACTATTAGCAGTGCTTACAAAGGCTGTTGTAATGAAAAGGGTGTGCTGTTACCTTTCTGAGATCAAACTCGCGTATGAACTCTATGACCAATGAGAATCCACCTATAGCAACCACTCAGAACATATATCAAGATAAGCATAGCACCAACATTTACTTCAGTAACACCCCAGCAACACAAACAACCATTCGCAACTACACACACCATCATCATTCAAACGTTTGGGGTTGGTAAGACTTAAAAATGTTTTTGAAGTCACTTCTGCTCAGCAAGGTTGCATTTATTGGATTAAAAATACAGTCAAATAATATCGTGAAATATTATTACAATTTAAAATAAGTGTTTTCTATGTGAATATATTTTAAAATGTAATTTATTCCTGTGATCAAAGCATCATTACTCCAGTCTTCAAAATCTTCAATCTCACATGATCCTTCAGAAATCATTCTAACATGATGCTTTGATGCTCAAGAAACATGTATTATCAATGTTGAAAACAGTTGTGCTGCTTCATATTTTTGTAGAAAACGTTAAACATTTTTTTCTCTTTGATGAATAGAAAGTTCAAATGAACAGCATTTGAAGCAGATATATTTAGTAACATTATAAATGTCTTTACTGACACTTTTGATCAACTTAATATTTTTTATTATAATTATTATATTTTAAATTGTAGTAATATCTCACAATCATACTGTTTCTACTGTATTTTTGATCAAATAAATGCAGTCTTTGTTCGCATAAGTGACTTTTTTCAAAAAAATCTTACCAACCCCAAAATTACATATGGAAATAAACTGTACTTTTAGTAAGGGTTAACATTACATTTGGAAATAAACCCACCGTCGAAGCTCTCATGGCACAACACACGTCTACTTTATGTCAGCTTTAATCAGAAGCAGCAAACGTCAAAAATACGCCGGCAGATCTTCTCCCTAGAGACGCCCACATCTAAACGTCCCACTGGAACAGCCAGCTTGTCTCAAATTATATGAATTAGCATGAAAAAAACAGGATAGAAGTACTTTCTGTAATACTTTGTCTGGATTTTATGATGCTTCTCGTATTATCTGTTGTGCGTTATGGACTATGAGTTTCCATTCTTCTGCTGAAGCGCAAGCCGTTTGTTTCCAGCATATTCTGCTGTAACCTTGACCCACGGGACTAATATATACCCAACATACCCATTCTTTCTTCTCTAAAGTGTCTGTGTGCATGTGTGTGTCTCCCACAAACCCCCGCAGTCGCTCAGTCTGCTTTTAATGTTTTGAGGTTTTTTTTCTTCTCCTCTCGAGCTCGTTCCAAAGCCTCTCTGATTTCACAAAAAGCAGCAGAAGCCGAAATCGAGAAATCTGGGCCCCGTGTCCAGAAAATATTTCCTTTCCTGTTTGGCCTGTGTGCCAGAGACCGCATCTCCCCAGCCAGTGCGGCCTGAAACTATGAGGAGTATTTTCAGCTCTGTAATTTGAAACAAACACACATGAGGACAGAAAGACACATGCATCAAGACCTGCACGCTTCAGGCACTCCAATAACCACTCTTCTGAAAGACAGGATGAGTTCTCCTAATTGGTGTAAACCACAAAAAAACAACGACATAGCAAAAATTTAAAGTGCTGACCACAGCATGTGACAGCAAAGGATGATGGGTATGAAACTCCCATCAAACCCAGTGACCCCTCAGGTCCATGAATTAAAAGAGTGTTCCAATTCAATACAATACAATACTACTCAATAAGAGTTAAGATAGAAAGACAGATAGAACAATAGATAGAGCAATAGATAGAATGACAGAAAGAAAAACACAGACAGACAGACAGACAGACAGACGATAGATAGATAGATAGATAGATAGATAGATAGATAGATAGATAGATAGATAGATAGATAGATAGATAGATAGATAGATAGATAGATAGATAGATAGATAGATAGATAGATAGATAGATAGATAGAGACAGACAGACAGACAGACAGATACAGACAGACAGACAGACAGACAGACAGATAGACAGACAGACAGACAGACAGACAGACAGACAGACAGACAGACAGACAGACAGACAGACAGACAGATAGATAGATAGATAGATAGATAGATAGATAGATAGATAGATAGAAATGACCACAAAGAATGACAGCAAGAACAGACAGACAGACAAACTAATTTCACTTAACTAATTTAATTATAAAATAAAAAAATGTTTACCTGACTTTTTAAGAAAATAAATATAAATAAAAATAGTGTTTTTTACGTGGCAAATCCATAAATAAAATTAATTTTAAAACAAATTGTAAATTAAATAAAAATATATAATACAAAAAAATATTTTTACTTGAATAATTATTTAAATGAAATAAAAATAAATAAATAAATATGAAATATAACAAATAAAAAATTTAAATATATCAAATTAACATATTTTACATTGGTGAAATACTAATAAATTAAACTCAAAATCATTATTTGTGAAAATCAACATAAAACGAGACATGCTGTTCATATGGATCGTATCTATTATATTATCTAATTAAATTATATTATATACTTATTACATCGTATTATAATAAGATATATTAGTCTTATTATAATAAGATATAAGTTTGGTGCATCTTAGACCTCCCCATCACCATGATGTGTAAAAGTACAGTTTTGGTTGTTATAATAAGATATAATTATATTATATTATATACTTATTATATCTTATTACAACAACCAAAACTGTACTTTTACACATCATGGTGATGGGGAGGTCTAAGATGCACCAAACCACCTAGCCAAAGTCTAAAAACAAAACCCAGTCTGAGCTTTGAACGGTTTGGTGCGACTCGGGCCCTTAAATATGCATTTATCATGTAAAAAATCAAGACTCGGCAGGAAATCTCAAAGCGAGCGTCTCTCAAACCCACAGTTTCAGACACACACACACACACACACACACACACACACACAGTGGTGCCAGCGCCCTAAATACAGCCGTGTGCTCGAGCGCAGATTACAGATCATACTCGTGCCCTCCAAACGCGCAAATTACACACTTTCGCTTCTTCCCATAAATAGCATGTACACACAACTACAATTAGCCTCTATTTTTACCCCACCTGTCTATATCAGACAATCTGTCAAAGAAAACGGCCGTACTGTGCGGTCGACGGCTTTCATCACCCGGCGCATGAAAGCATTGTTTTATGGGTGTATGGGTGAGTGTGTGTGTGTGTGTGTGTGTGTGTGTGTGTGTGTGTGTGTGTGTGTGTGTGTGTGTGTGTGTGTGTGTGTGTGTGTGTGTGTGTGTGTGTGTGTGTGTGTGTGTGTGTGTGTGTGTGTAGTCACGACAGGCTTCACAAATCTGATCTAATGCTTTTCTGAGACACTGGTCTTTTCAGTAAAGTGTAAGAGCAACTGGGTGTTTGCTCAGAGAGCAGCGTGGGTAATATCTAATCCACCTAACCCCATCTGATTCATCTGAGCTTTATTTACCTTCAAAAGACACCACAAACACAAAGAGAAACCTCCAGAGAGGTCACCGCTCTGCCCTGACGAGGACTGTGGGAATGTTTGGTCTGATTTGACCTGAACTTCCTCGTTCCAAGTGTAATCGGTGGAATTGATTAGTTATCAAACAGGATCCTGACAGGTTCAGAAAGTCAAAAACACAATCATGGTCATGTTCACACGGGGCATGATAGTGTATTGTTTCCCAGGGTTCAATGAATGGTGTCACATGGCTTCACCAGCCCATGAGAAAGAGTGAATGAACCAATCGGGCCAATCAGAATAAGCCACTGAAGTAGAACCCTGATATGATTGGCTAAAGGTAGAATATGACACCTGAGGGGTGAAAAGGGACATATACACACACATTTACTCTATTGTTCAAAAGTTCAGGGTCAGTAAACCCTTTTTTTTGTATCCAGAAAAAGAAATTGTATCACAGTTTCCCCCCCAAAAAATGAAGCAGCACAACTGTTTAAAACATTGATAGTAAAAAGAATTATTTTTTTAAGGATCAAATCATCATATTAGATCAGAAGGATCATGTGACACCGAAGACTGTAATGATTCAGCTTTGAGCAATGGATAAAATAAAATCACATAGATTAGTTATTTTAAATTGTACTAATATTTCAAAATATTAATGTTTTTACAGGGGGGGGGGGGGGGGCAATAAATGCAGCCTTGGTGAGAATAATAGATAAAATTCATACCAAACTCAAACTTAGTCAACACACATAATCCCATTCTCCTAAAATACCATGGAAAAGTTATGAAAATGTCTCCATTCGATATTTATCGATAGCATATTTTTTTCTAGTTTTGAGTCTGCTCTAAATATAATAATATAAAGTAATTATATAAAGAAATTGCTTATTGTGAGAGCCATCTCTATAAAATTATTTGTAAAAATCCAGTAAATCAAGAACAACGGAAATAATTGTGGAAAAATCCTGGAAATTCATTGGTCAGTATTTGATTTAAAACATTTTTTTAACACACTGAAATAAAGAAACGTGAATAAAGAAATGTAAATTAAACTAAAAAAAAATAAAACCACAGACAAAAATAAACAGATGGTCATCAAAATCCCTGAGTAGTGTGTTTATGTAGATACCTGTAAATGGCACTATACCAGATAATATGAGAATAAAATCAAACCTGAACGGCAGATGGCTGTGCCCGCGGGTCAAAGAGTCGCAGCTTTTTGTCCTAAGGGGGAAAAAAAAACAGAGGTTAAACTAACTATATCACAATAACAGGAGTTCAGCATCTCAACTTAAATATGAGAATTAAGAAATATTTTCTTTTAGAAATAATATGGATGTTGAGGTGACATTAAGGTGAAATGTTAGGGGCAAAAAATATGTTCTGTTTTCTAATATTTTAGTCAATTTTGAGTAAAACATTTTTTATTCGTTAACAATATACATTTTTATTTACAATATTTTACGGAATAATTCATGTATTTTGTCAAGAGATCAACAACATGCCACATTTTCCCACAATCACTATTACAAAGTTAAAAAATCTTAATTTAACACTTTCATGATTGTAAAATTATTCTTTATGCTTTTATTTCGAAGGGCCTCAATTATTATATAGAAATGGCTTCATGTGGTATTTGTTAGTCCATCAACATAGCCCAGGTTAAAATATAACTATATTACAATAGCATCAATTTAAAACATCAGCAAAAATAAATAACATCCTTCTTAATAATAAAACAAATAAAAAAGTTACTATTTTCTGTTTTCTAATATTTAAAGAAATTTGTAAACAATAAATTACTTAAAAAATATTTTAATATAATTCTACATATACATACACATATATCAATTATTATTAATCTGAATTATATCATGTATATATGTTTAAAAAGATATCGTTTTTTGCATCAACACTATGCCATATTTTCCCACAGTTGAGGTAATTTGAGGTACATTGTGTTAAAATGCACAAAACTTAATACAACACTTTCTTGATTCTAATGTGATTCTTTAGGCTTGTGTTTCAGTGTAGTGACTAAGTGCTTCATGTGCTTCATGTGGTATTTGTTATGAGTCTTGTCAACAAAACTGGCAGCGTAAATCCTGGTGTAGACTGAACTCAACGTCGAAATCAGTTCAGTCAATCTGTGACCATCAGACGACCCCATTACACTCAAAGACAGCCAATCAGGAGCGAGAATCGGATCAGTGAGGGGAAATGAGCACTAATAGGAACAGGCTGCGACCGGCACTACGTCGTTCACTCAACACAACACATCCTTAATGAAGACCAGAGACTGACAGATACTCTCAAGAGTCCTCACACACCATAAAAATGGAGCGTAATCATCTACAATCAGGACACAATGGGTTTCAAAGCCATTTTGGTCTACTAACTACACTGTCTACATAGGCAGCTGTCTATTAAGACAGAATCGTAATTAACGCAATATCAAACAAGTAGCACTTCACATGTTAAAGTGCCCCCTTCATGTAGTGAGTAATATTGCTGTTTTATGAATGTAAATGGTCTGAAAAGATTCAAAGATCAAAGTGCAGATAAATAAAGTTATTGTCACCCAGAAGAAAGAACCGACTGTGAACTGCCTGAAATGAGTTGTTAGTAATTCAGTCTTACTTCCTGCACAAAGCTATGTAGGTTTGTAACAAATTTTTCCATAATGCCAGCCTATGGTCTTCATTGACTGCCCATGAACAACGTCTACTTTGACCCTCAAACACTGTAGTTGTAGCTGAGACTGGAAGAGTTTGGTTTGTGTTGTCCACATATCGAGAAGACACTGTTTTCTACACTGCCAAAGCAAATCCACTTTGCTAAACTTCCAGATGAGGACTCATGCTTACATTTTTACGGAAAAAACGAAACCATCATTACTGTGTATATCTCAATATTAATTGCTGAGGAAGGTGTAAAGCTGAAATTCAGATATGGCAATGGGTGTTTGGTTTCCGACACACGATGAATGCAGTAGACTAATCACAACAGACTGGGTCCTCTGACCAATCAGAGTAGAGTAGACCAATCACAACAGGCTGGGTCATAACCAATCACAGCAGAGTAGACCAATCACAACAGACTGAGTCATCTGACCAACCAGAGCAGACCAATCGCAACAGACTGGGCCATCTGATCAATCAGAGCAGAGTAGACCAATCACAACCGACTGGGTCATCTGACCAATCAGAGCAGAGTAGACCAATCACAACCGACTGGGTCATCTGACCAATCAGAGTAGAGTAGACCAATCATAACAGACTGGGTCCTCTGACCAATCAGAGTAGAGTAGACCAATCATAACAGACTGGGTCCCCTGACCAATCAGAGTAGAGTAGACCAATCACAATAGGCTGGGTCATAACCAATCACAGCAGAGTAGACCAATCAAAACAGACTGGGTCATCTGACCAACCAGAGCAGACCAATCGCAACAGACTGGGTCATCTGACCAATCAGAGCAGAGTAGACCAATCACAACCGACTGGGTCATCTGACCAATCAGAGCAGAGTAGACCAATCGCAACAGACTGGGTCATCTGACCAATCAGAGCAGAGTAGATCGATCACAACCGACTGGGTCATCTGACCAATCAGAGTAGAGTAGACCAATCACAACAGATTGGGTCATCTGACCAATCAGAGCAGAGCAGACCAATCACAACCGACTGGGTCATCTGACCAATCAGAGTAGAGAAGACCAATCACAACAGACTGGGTCATAGGAACCTTTGAAACAGCATAATATGAGTTTTTGCACATAAATCACTGATTGAGCTTTCGACAGGATGCTCTAATAACCATAAAAATTCACAGAACAGACACATGTTGTGTAAAATAGTTTATTTATAATCAGACTAAACCATTTATATGAATAGTACTTCTATGATATATACATTAAATATATATATATGTATATATATATATATATTTACAACTAAAATGTCCTAGCTAGGACAGCTGGAATGTGCCTATGATGCCTTTAAATCCTGCCTTCATAGTGTCACTGTGTGGTTTCAGTCCTGTGAGACAGATGCTCTCAATCACTCCCTAAAGACATTGGGAAACAAGGAATAATGCTTTTTACCCGTAACGCACCCTTTCAAGTCAAGTCAAGTCAAGTGTATTTATATAGCGCTTCACATATAAATTGCATCAAAGCAGCTTCACAATATCAATCAAATAACATAACAATGTTTGTTTCTTAGTGGAAAAAACATCCACGTTTGGTGGGGCTGATTAATGTTATTAATGCTTGGTTAATTAATTTGAATATCCCCAACTGAGCAAGCCAAAGGCAACAGTGGCAAGGAACCGAAAAACTCCATCAAGTGACCTACTGGTGTCCTAAAACTCCATCAGGTGACTTAATGGAGAGAAAAAAAAAACCTTGGGAGAACCCAGGCTCAGTCGGGGGCCAGTTCTCCTCTGGCGTTTATGAACTAGAGGTCGGATTTACAGTAACTGTAATTTGATACAGAATTTTGTTTTATTTTATCACTTCGGGGTGGGTACGCGAACCAGAATCACAACGTTTTATCTGTAGAGTGGGAACGGGATCCTCCATAGGGAGAGGCTAGTTGGCACTTCAGCACTGCGTTGTCATCGGGTCCAGGCAAAGCTCCTAGTCAGATCTGGAGTCAGATTTCATTGCCAGCTCTTCTCAAGACAAACACACCAGACACAAGTCACCAAAACCAAGACTACAAATCAAGACGACAGCACAAACACAAACAGTAGCCGCTCACACAGAGCCACACTATTTCACAATGACATGCTGTGTTTCCTGCCCAATAACCTCAAATAAAAGAGCAGAACCATCACAAAAGAGAGGGTTTCAAACGGGTCAGATGACAAACTACTGTACTGTGCCCATCTTATAATGTTAGATTGATGATCATTATTTCACTTTCTCTCCGAAATTTTCGCTACTGTTCCTTCTATGTAAATGACCTCTGTTATGATTGGCTAATTGCTTCACATGCAAAATGAGTAATAATGGATTTCAGATTCAGATTCAACTTTATTTGTCATTATGCAGAGTACAAGTACAGAGCTAATGAAATGCAGTTAGCATCTGACCAGAAGTGCAAGAATATAGTGTTTTATATAAATAAAAGTTCAGAATAAAATAAAGCTATGATTTACAGAATGTAAAGTGGATTTGCTATATACAGTACTAAGCAGAGTATGTACAGAATATAAATAGAATGCAAATGTTCTCAGTCTGTGCAAAATATGAGTAATGTACTGTAAATACATGTATATAAAATACTGTGACCAGTGCAGTAATAGGCAGGTGCAAGTTAGATTGGTGGTGCGGCATTCAGAAGTGTCACAGCCTCGGGGAAAAAGCTCTTCCTGAGCCTACTGGTGCGAGAGCGTAGGCTCCTGTAACGCCTGCCGGATGGAAGGAGGGTGAAAAGTCCATGGTTAGGGTGAGAGACATCCTTGATGATGTTCTTGCCCTTCCAGGCAGCGCTTATGATAAATGTTCTCAATGGAAGGTAACTGGGTACCGGTGATCCGTTGAGCAGTTTTCACCACCCGCTGGAGTGCTTTGCGGTCAGATGCAGAGCAATTGCTGTACTATACTGAGATTAAGTTCGTGAGTATGCTCTCAATGGTACAGTGGTAGAATTCCACAAGGATCCTGGGACTCAGGTGAACTTTCTTAAGGCTCCGTAAGAAGTAAAGGCGCTGATGTGCCTTTTTGACCAGGGTGGAGGTGTTATGGGACTATGAGAGGTCATCTGAGATGTGGATGCCAAGGAACTTTAAGCTCGACACACGCTCCACCACAGCTCCATTAATGTAGATGGGTGTGTGTGCATGACTCCTAGTCCGCCTGAAGTCCACAATAATCACCTCTGTCTTCTGGGTGTTTAGTTCCAGATTATTGGTGTGTGTTTTGTCTGTCCAGGTGGGTGAGGGCAGAGTGAAGTGCCGTTGAAATGGGGTCCTCTGTAGACCTATTGTGGCGATAGGCAAATTGGAATGGGTCTAGTGTAGCAGGGAGACAGGATTTTAAGTGGGATGCAACCAATTTCTCAGAGCACTTGGCAATGATGGAGGTGAGTGCAACAGGACGGAAGTCATTAGGGGCCGAGGCAGTGGAATGTTTCGGTACTGGCACCACGGTGGAGGTTTTGAAGATAGTGGGAACAGTTGTTCGGGCCAAGGACAGATTGAAAATGTCCGTGAAGACCTCAGCCAGCTGCTCCGCACAGGCTTTGAGCACACGACCAGGTATTCCATCAGGGCCAGCTGCTTTCCGTGCATTCACCTTACACAGAGTAGAGTAGACATCTGAAGTGGAGAGTGTAAGAGGCAGTTCACTGATTTGATGCTCAGCTTTAAGTGAGATCTCCTTATTATTTTGATCAAAACGAGCATAAAAGTGATTGAGCTCGTCTGGGAGAGAGGCAGAGCTGGCGGGGGGCACATAGTTAGATGGTTTGTAGTCTGTGAGAATTTGTATGCCTTGCCACATACGCCGAGGGTCTGAAGACTTAAAGTGTTCTTCAATCTTCTGTTTATGTGTGAGTTTTGCCTGACAGATACCCTTCCTCAGGTTTGCTCTGGCTGAGCTGTAAGCCTTCCGGTCTCCAGACCTGAAGGCTGCATCTCTTGCTTTGACCAGGAGGTGAACCTCTCTATTAATCCAGGGCTTCTGATTGGGGAAATTTTTTATTTTCTTGTGTGTAGTCACTCTGCCCACACATCTATTGATGTGTTCCAGGACAGAGTTGGAGTAAGTGTCTATATTAATCTGAGAGTTTGTGATGGCCTGTGCAGCAAACTCACTCCAGTCTGTGTGCTGGAATTGGTGTTGGAGAGTAGAGTCAGCACATTCCAGCCAGATTTTAACAGTCCTTATTGTAGGTTTCACACATTTGATGACCGGGGTATACTTGGGGAGTAGGAACAAAGAGAGGTGGTCAGACTGACCAAGGTGGGGGAGGGGTGTGACTTTGTAGACATCAATCACATTAGTATAAACGTGGTCCAATGTTTTATGTCCCCCTTGTAGTGCAGGAGACATTTTGATTAAATTCAGGGAGAACAGATCTTAAAGTGCAGTGTAGTAAAGTGAAGTCCCCAGCAACAATAAAGGCTCCATCCGGGTGCAAGGTTTGTAATTTGCTAATAGCAGCACAAAGTTCTTTCATAGTCACGTAAGCCTTAGCGTCCGGAGGTACATAAACTGCAGCAGCAACAATGCAAGTAAACTCACGAGGTAGATAAAATGGCCTGCACCTAATTATCAGGAATTCCAGATAAGTAGAACAGTGGGTATCAACAATGACAGAGTCTTTACACCATGATTTGTTCACATAAATGCATACTCCACCACCCTTGTTTTTACCAGAGGTTGCTGCTACTCTGTCAGCCCTGAAGGAGGAGCGACCATCCATATGCACCACGCCGTTTGGGACAACGTTGCAGAGCTGCATGTTGCATGTTTCAGTGAAAAACATAATATTGCAGTCCATAAGCCATTTCAGTCCATAAGCCATGTGAGGGTCCAGATCTTTAGTTCATCCATCTTGTTCATCAGAGGCCGCACATTGGAAGCAAGGAAGATGCTGGGCAGAGCTGGTCGACGTGGGTTTAGCCTTAGCCCTCCACGCTTTCCTCGTCTCTGTTTACGGTCTCGACGCCGAGCACTTCCGGTCGGTGCGAGTGATCCGCTTGTCCTCGGTGATCTCAGCAGCTCAAGCGGGAGTTCGCTGAAGTCGAAAAGATGATCTAAAACTATGTTTGAACACCGTTTGTCGATGTCCAAAAGTGACTGTTTACTATAGCTGTAGTTCGCATAACTGAGTCGCGCGAACACAAATGAAATAACCAGGTAAATCAACACTATTTTCAGAAATCTGGTAAGACACCTAGCCTCGCAATGTGATCGCGCCGCCGCCATTTTGAGATACAAAAAAAAAAAAGTTTAAAAGTTTTGCAATGAGAAAATTACTTTGGAACAGTATACTACCTTATCACTTTTAGTATGCATACTTCATAAATAGTACACATTTGGAATACTAAGATATTTCAAGAAATGAAAACTGTGATGAATACTATATCCCACAATGCAATGCGCTCAACTTGACATTCCACCAAAATAACAGACAAACAAAAAGTACACAAACAAAAACAGTTTCTGTTGTTCTTCTTATCAACCGAAGATTAAAGTCCCCCTGTGGTGAAAATCCAGCTTTTAATGTTGTTTATATGTCTATGTGTTGTTTTTAATATGCTTTAAGACAAACCTATGTAAAGACAATGTATAAAGACAATATGTAAACCATATATAAGACAAAATATGTAAATTCATAAGTCAACACCATTGAACTGCATCATACTGCAGTGAACCAAAGACAGTCTCCAAAACACAGTTTGAAATCGCTGGTGTTTCTGACGTCACAAACTACCTCGTAACCAATCAGATCAACGTGTGATCGTCAACGAGTGGATCTCTGAGCTGGTGTGAGTGAGTGGAGGCGGGGCTCATTTGCATATTCATAGAACCGCGTATACTAAATGAAGCAAGGGTGTAGAGTTACATTCAAGATATTATAAGACATGAGGACATTTTTTTCAAGAAAAAACACTTAAATTTTGTTGATCAAAGATGAGTTTTAAGGGAGAAAATTATTGACTACAGGGGGACTTTAACATCTTAATTTTTCACTCATCAGTCGATCAGATTAATAAAAGTTTTTATGTTTAAACACAAAATTGCAATTGCAAAAACATGCACGTAAAAAAACTTATTTACTTAATTAAACATGCTAGTAATGAGGCCATATGACAACAATATGGTACTATAGCATACTTGTGCTGTCGTGTTTCAAATGTGTCATTGCATAATGTCGACTTTTTCCGATGCGATTTCAAAACACTGAAGTCAACATCTGAAGTGGATCAAAACCTTTCAAAGTTATACATGAATTTTGAACCAAACCCATTCTTGTCTTGTTGACTACTGTATATTAGGCAGTAATGAGTGTACACTGCACAGTAAGCAGTATACTAGCATTTCATTCTGAACACAGCCGACATAGTACACTAAACCCTCATTTCAAAACCAGCAACTACTACTTTATCAGTTCAAGAGATTCCAGTGTTATTGAAATGATCTTTCCTGTCATGCACTGTGAAGTCAAGCTATTTTATTTGCTGTTTATAGTTTGCCGCTGCAAACGGGGGCCGTCGTGGGCAGCCCACCCACAGACCGCACGCATCTGACACTCATGACCCCAGATCAGCCGCTGAGATTACCGTCAATGTAAACACACAGAAGAACCTGATCGCACACCAGAATCTGCACGGCTTGGAATAGAGGCTCAGGATTTAACGTGGAGGCTTTTATTACTAGCCTACACAAACTTAACAGACTACACACAGTCTGACCCGACCGACCCCTGACACGCATCGCACATGCTGCCAAACAAGACAAAACACAGCACACAGGTGTGTGTGTGTGTGTGTGTGTGTGTGTGTGTGTGTGTGTGTGTGTGTGTGTGTGTGTGACGGTTCTCACGTTCATCTGAATGTGCTCAAGTAAACATCCCACAGGCCTCTTTGTTATAATGGACAACAAACTATGAACAGCAGCCGCTAGTATGCACAAAAAAATCAATAGAATTATTGTCAATTATTTTGAAGGATTAGAAAGATTATATTCTAACAGTTTGTTTGAATTTTAGAATATTAACAACTAAAGGTGGTAATGAATCTAGATTTTTATGCTGTCATGAGGCCTTATTCATGATTTTTCGGTCAAGTCAAGTGAGCATTATTTATATAAAGATTGTTTCAAAGCCACTTAAAATACAACATGTCATTGTTCAGCTGAAGTCAGTTCAATGTTGATTCAGTTCTGTTCAATAACTGTAAAGTTCATCAATTCTGGAATGAGTTCAATTTTGCTGTAAAACAACAGTATTCATTTTGAGTCAGGTTAATGATTCAGTTCTGTTTAGGTGGAATATACCTTAGTATTACATATAGACTTTAGCAGTTTACATTAAAAATAAATAAAGATATTACATCATGATTACTTAGAATAGTAATAACACATCTCTTCATGTCAGCGTTATTTTATCACTGAGATATTTGTACATTTTTTATTCATATTTTTAATTTGTTCTTATTTTTATTTTTTGTTTTCATTTTAGTTTTAGTATTTTTTTCATGTTTTTGTTGCTGTTAGTTATTTTTTTTAAATGTTTCTTGTTTTTTATAAATGTTTCAAGTTAAACTTACATGAAAACTAGTTGGCAAAATTAGTTCAAAGCTTTTTTTTTCATATTTTAATTTATTTCAAGTAGGCTAACAATAATGTTTTTTTATGGTTTTAGTTAGCTAAATGGTCTGGTCTGTAAAACTAAAAACAAAACTGAAAAGCACAGTCACATACACGCAGGCACAAGCTCATAAATCAACACCTGCTTTAATGCTTTGATGGCGTTTTTAATCATAAACTTCCACTGTCGCTGTGGAACAAAGCCTCAGCGTTCATGTGGCAGGCATTTGTGTGTCATAAAATATGCGGGTCCATGCCTCCAACCCAGGCCTGACCCAGGCGAGCCGCGCTCTCCTCCCGTTCAGATAATGGGGGAAAACGTCTGGAATTGAACGCACATGTTGGCAGTGCTTATTTGCTTTAATACGGGGGGATCTGGGGAGATTGGGGAGCATATTAGCTTAAATTACAGCTCCACTCAGAGACCTGGAGTTCACTCTGTGATCTCGTGTCACATTTATAGCTTTGTCCCGTTTGTATTTTACTCTCCGACTCTCCTCTGAAATTTAGGATGCATTCTGGTCCACTGTCATGATGAGGTGTTATTCTTAATGGTTTCAGGATGGAATATAGCTTAGTATTATAAATATACTTTACCTGTTTACATATACATTTAATTATAAACAATATAAAAATAAAGAAAATACATTCAAATAAAATGTAATAAATTAACAAAAATGTTAAAATATTTGTATTCATTTTATTTTATAACTATAAATTAGAATAAAAATAATAAATTAAGATAGAATTAACAAATAAAAATACTAAAATTCATAAAAAAATTAATAAATATAATAATGTAAACTAAGTTAAAACAAAAATTATAACTTCATATAAAAGTAATAAATTCATATAAATTAATAAACATGTATTAATGTAAAAATGTTCAAATGAATTAAAATACAAACGATTAAATACGTTTATATAAAACAATAATAAATAATAAAAATAATAATAAACTAATATAAAGAATGTTAAATATAAAGTTAATTATAAAAAGGAAATGATAAAAAATATAAATTATTATACATTTAAAAACATATAGACATTTATTAATATAAAAAGTTAAAATTAATAAATATAAAATAATAAAATATAAAAAATTAAATATTAAATAAAAATGACAAATTAATATACAATTAATTAATATAAAAACTTAAATAAAATAAATAATATAAAAAATATAAATTAACATTAAACAATAATAAATGATTACACACAAAAATGAATGACAATGCATTTATATAAAAATGTTAAAAGAAAGAAAAATAAATAGTATAAATATAAATGTCAACCACTATTTTTCACAATATAAAAGATAAGTTAAAACAGGATCTAAAAGCAGCACAAAGCATTCATTTCAAACTCAAACGACCTCATTTTAACTCATAAATGAATCCTAAAATTCCTCATCCAGTCATAAACTCCAGCATCTTTGGCTCTGCACCTCTGAGAGCATTAATAGGCTGATGGAAAAGCTCTGCAGCATGTTATTATTTCTTTATGGATTGCTCCCCATTTCCTCCTGCAGGGGCGGCTGAGCGTGCCTCTCTGTACCCAGATCAGTTTCTCTCCTATGGGGTGCTAAATCAGGCGCTCTGGGGTCTGGCGCCGGGCTCCCGGGGGCCAGGTGAGACTCAACTCAATACTTCAAACACCACAGAGTCTAGCTGTACATGCCGCCAACATCAGCTTTAAGCTCTCAGCTTTTCTCAGGATGACATTATGGCATTCGGGTTTCAAAATACTAAAACTTATTTTGAGTTAAAAAATAAAGAAACATATACATACATACATGTATATATGTATATATATATGTGCAATAGGAAAGTTTGAGAGAAAATATTACACCGCAAACCATCACATCTTCATCCACTTGATTGAACAAAACTCTTTCCATGAACTCAATCAAAACACTGTTCCTGCCAAACACAAACCTTTTGTGTCCAGAAATAGAAACACATCTGCAGTGAGGAAAAGACTTGCTGGTTTAATGTTTCAAATGAGTCACAATAGGTGGATCATACTGACACATTTGGCCACATAAGTGTTTGTCCTCCATCATGAGCAAGTGCTGATACGCAATTAACCTTAAGCAAAAGATATAATAAGATTCCTCAAATCAGATCTACTGATTCTTATCAGGGTTTATGAGTTGTGGACGTGATGATGTGCTCCGCTAATAAAGCCCATCTGTGTAATAATGATCCACAGTGAAGAGGGGCATGATGGGGGAAAACACACACTTTGGCGACATCTATTGGTGAGAATGTGGGCCTGTGGTGGCTAATGCACTTTTCAGAAAACTCCTACAAACATCATTTGTGGAAGTAAATGTGCCTCCTAACAGTAACTTGTAATATATTTTTTTCATCATATTATCAACATTATAAACACAAGACCAAAGAAAATGATGAGCAACAGAACAGCTCTAATGAGAGATATATAGCTGAATTTAAAGTAATAGAATAGTTTTGTTTCATAATAAAGCTGAAATAAAATAGAATATACAAAGAAAAAATTATTAAAGTCAAAAAAAGAAACCTAAATTAGAAATGCTGAAATAATGAATAACTGAAATAAAATAAGTTGAAGTATTAAAATTATTAAAGCTGAAATAGAAAATCTAAATGGAAATAAGGAATATTAAGAAGCAATGTTAAAAAAAATAACATTAAAATAAAAACTGAAAATATAAAAATAAAAGCCCATTTATAATATTTTTTTAAAAAAGTTAACAAACAACAAACAAAAAATAACACTGATTTTCACTATAGTTTGTAAGCTTTATTTATTCTGTTTGATTCCATTTAATCAAGTCTATTTGGCAAAAAGAAAAGAGCCAGAATTAAGAGAAATAAATTCCAGTTAACAAAAGCCAATAAAAAAGCCACTTGAAATAAAATAAATATGAACTAAAATAAAATATAAAAACTTTATTTTAAATAGATGTACTAAAATAATTCTAACTGAAATTAAAATTTATAAAAACTATTTAGTAAAAAAACTAACTAAAATTAGTGAAAAAATACAAATTAACCTTATATATTAAAAATAAAAATCTGACTAATTATAAAACACTGATAAATTCTTTATGTTCTATATATTCACAGCATGATAAAGCAGGAACTGTGGTCGTTCACACAGAATGTGTTTGTCCATGGCTAGACGAACGTGTTTGACTGTTGCGCCCGTTACACATTTGAAAATCTCTGGAACTTGAGCTGTCTTTCGTTCTACTGACCTGCATCTCACATCTTTAACAGCAAATCTGTTGTGTGTGAACCGGCCCTAACCCTGCACAGTTCCATGTATTATCTGCACTCAGCACTTCTGCCGCCTACGGGACATGAGAAGCTGAGACACGTGTTGGTCATCGGTTACCTTGCAGGATGAAGCCAGCAGTGATCCGTCTTCTTTCCAGGCCAGACCCTGCAGCTGATCCGCATGCTGCTCCAGAACTGCACACACACACACACACACACACACACACACGGGTCAACACGCGCCATATCCACAAGCATTCAATTGAACAAAACAATCTCTCAAAAAAGAAACACGTGTGACAGTGAGGAATACAGAAAAGCATGATAGTGCAGGGAATTTGAGCACAACACACACACACGCACACACAGACGCTAAGGAAGTGTGGCGGCACAAACCAATGCGCTGGGAAAAGCTTATGTATTATGCCAGTGTAGATCTCAGAGATCCGAATATGTGAAATTAGACATACAAAAACATAAAAATTAGAAAATTATATAAGAATGTCGCCTTGGCAACCATCTAAAATTAAATGGAAGTGCTAAAAGTTCAAGTTAAAATGACTCAAACTGAAATAACACCTAAATAGAAATATTAAACTTGAACTAAAATTTTAAATGGAAACTGAAAGAAAAAAAAAAAAAGAAAAAAAAAGAAAAACAAGCTAATTCAAAATATTAATAAATTTTATAAAAGTACTAATAAATAATTCAAAAATAACACGTTAACCATAGTTAGGCCAAAACTAAGACCCAGTTTACACCAGATGTGTTTTGGTTGATCGGATCACAAGTAGACGAGGGAGACACATTCCCGTTTACACTTAGTGTTTTAATCCATCTCTTTTGTCCACTTTCAACCACTTCTGTCCTGATTTATTCGAGGGGAGTGTCTATCTTTCGATCTAATGGACAAAATAAGCTCACGCAATTCACATGACGCAGACGATGGGTAAACACGCAGAGAACATCAGCTTTCGTTTCTGCTCTGACAGACGCAAGACCAGCCGAACGCTGTGAGTGTGTGTTAGGAATCAGGAATGGTGAGAGAACATTGATTTACGTTTTTCATCTTCAAACCAAACTTGGGTCTCCACCCGTCAAAGTTTAAATCCAGTCTGTCTAGCGCTTTCCATAATGTTTACGCAGTATGTCAGTATGCGGAGAGTAGGCGTCTTTAGTGGTTGTTTGAACACATTGGACCACATGAGCGTTTACACTACGAAACATCCGGTCGAATGCGTTTTCAACTTCCTCTACCTCTTAATACCAGGTGTAAACAGGGCCAGAAATAAGGAAATACATTCCAGGATTAATATAGTTAACAAATACTAAAACGCTTCTCATTTTCTCGGAGATCTGATTTGTTGTGCTGTAAGTGACAGAGGGAGTGAATGAAACACATGAATACGCATGAAGGCAGACAGCGGTGTGAGATGTGAGGTTGGGAAGCACCAGCAGCCGTCATGGGGCTCCGGGGACACGCGGCACAAAGCTCTGAGGGGCATTTACCTCAGACGCTCCACGCCAGACCCCAGAGGACTTTAACAACCACCAGAGGCTCAGCAGATCAAACCAAACATTGAAATACACAGAGACAAAACAAACAAAAAGAAACACACAGCATAGACAAAAAAAGCTGCAGACAAAACCTTCATGAGCTGCATTATTCAGGCTGTAACTGCAAGTCTTGAATTCAGACGAGGGAAGAGATCATTTTAACAGTTGATTTATTCAACTGACTGGACTTTTATCTCAGCTTTTTTCTATATGGTGCTCCTACAGCACTTGTCAAACTTGTCACTAGTTGAAAAATATTGCTTATAACGTATTAAAAATAATAAACAGATTATAGGGCCTTGTCAATTTTCTCTTGGTAAATCAGTTTGGATGTGAATTAACTTATGACACTATCATGTTGCATGTTAAAAAAAAAAGTTATGAAATTAAATATAAACTAAATAAAAATAAACTAAGTAAAAAATACATAAATAATTGTGTAAATAAATAAAAGTAGTTGATTAAAACATTATTTAAATAAATTTGATTTGTTATGTTATTTTGTTTATATTTATGTATTAAATAATAAATACATAAAAAAATAAATTAGTTAAAAATAAATACATTTTAAATTAATTAAAAAATATATAAACCAATACATAAATTGACATGTAAAAACATATTTAATATAAATAAATGTAAAAAAAACACAAATAAATAAATGTTGTAAATACAATAAATAAATACATAAATAATTAACTAAAACAAATAAATAAATAAATAAATATAGCACCCCAGAAATGACCTATCATGTTGAAAAGAAAAACAATTACAGTCTGTATAGGGCTCAAGTCTAAACAAAGTAATTAAAGACGAGACTGAATCAGGTGTTTAACAGAAGTGATGGTTTTACGTAGGACTGTGACAGCTGTGAGTTTACCTGTCAAAGCGGCGTCTCGTGTGACGTCCCACACCTGAACGGCCCTCGCAGACGCCACAGCGAGCAGACCCGAGGCCACGGGGTGGAAGACAACGACCTCCAGTCGCCCGTCCCCGGGACTCAGAGTGACCTCAGCGTTACTGGGCTGATCCTGATCCGGATCACACACACGCCACAGCTTCACCTGAATGAGGAGATATTATTAAACACTATATAGTGGTAATTCCTAAATACATGTGCACAATTTGAATACAGTCTTTTTAAAAAACCTATACACAATACAACATCAATCACATCTTACAAAATGTTCATGGTCTAATGGTGCACAGTTTGTCAGTGTGTACTAATAAAAAAAAGACAAACAGACAGACAGACAAAAGACAGAAAGACAGACGAAAGAGACAAAAGACAGACAGACAGACAAAAGACAGAGAGACAGACGGGCAGACAAAAGAAATATAAAAGACAGACAAAAGAAAGACACAATACAGACAGACAGACAGACAGACAGACAAAAGAGAGACAGATAGACAGATGGACAGACAAAAGAGAAACAGACCAACAAAAGAAAGACAGACCGAGAGACAGACAAAAGAAAGACAGACCGAAAGACAGACAATAGGAAAGAAAGGACAGACAAAATACAGACAGACAGACAAAAGAGAGACAGATAGACAGACGGACAGACAAAAGAGAAACAGACCGACAAAAGAAAGACAGACAAAGGACAGACAGTAGGAAAGAAAGGACAGACAAAATACAGACAAAAGACAGACAGACAAAATACTGACAGACAGACAGAGAAACAGACAGACAAAAGAAAGACAAAATACAGACAGACAGACAGACAAAGGAGAGACAGACAAAAGACAAGACAGACAGACAACAGACTAAGGACAGACAGACAGACAGAAAAACAAAGGACAGACAGACAGACAAAATAAAGGACAGACAGACAGACAAAATAAAGACAGACAGACAGAAAAACAAAGGACAGACAGACAAACAAAACAAAGACAGACTAAAAACAAAAGACAGACAGACAAGAAACAGACAGACAAAAAAAGACAAAGGACAGACAAGTTACAAAAAGCATTGACAATTTTTCAGTCAATTTATTTTCTAATATTAAAATTGGCTAATACCAATTTACAGCAGTTTAACTGAAGCAAAAGTATCCCTGGTATTCTGGCAGAAGGCATGGATAACTCCGGGAATATCCCTAACGGAGCGGGTCTCAGTCAGAGCGTGCTATGCGGGGACTACTAAACTCCCCGGACTCAGATCTGCACTGGAGCAGATGTCAGGTGGAGGCCAGCTGTGCAGAAATATGAAGGCATCAGCAGACAGATTCATCAGGAGCCTCATCTGTGTTTGTCTCTTCACTCTGCTGAGCTTTCAAAATCACAGCTTTTAATGCGAGAAAGGAAAACCCGACCCGAGTGACAGCGGCGTCTGCCAACCCCCTCAACATCTGTGTGGCGTTACAGCTGCTAAAATCTCATTTATAGAAGATGATATAACATTACCTCCAGAGTAACGTGATTGTGTGCGTGTTTGCTGTTGTGTTGAACAGACATTTAAATAAATAAATGTAAAAATAGATAAATAAATAATTAGTTATATTTTTTTTCAAGTGGTCTGAGTAAATACACAAATAGTCTATATTTAGGTTTATTTATATCAATATACCAGGAAACAATTATGTTAATAAGTTTTCAGGCTGCTACTATGAGCTTCTGACGAAATAAAAATAGTCACAGGGTTTATTTCATTATATAGCCAACTATATATTGTGGTTTACCATTTTATTGTGTATATCAGATTTCATATATACCAGCCCCTAAACGTGGTTGGTCTCTTTAAATGTCTCTCCAAATAAACACAAAAGCATCACTGCTTCACATGACTTACGGTCTCATCAGCCGAGCAGGTTGCCAGCAGGTACTCATCAAACGGAGAGAAGTCCAGGTCGGTCACCAGGTCTGGGACAGAAAGATCGGACAGAGAATTAGGACAAAGTCATACAGGTTTATTTTTAGTAAACCGTGACATTGCATCTCACACAGCGCTTTTATTAATTCCAGGCATCCTCACAGACATCCGTTTTTCCTCCAAATGAAGTCAAATAAGCCGAGCATGAGCAATTTAGTTGAACCTTTAGTACTGAGTCTTACCAGCGTGGCATGAAATCTGGGTCACGGTCCACTTCCCGTCAGATCCGGCATTCACAGAGGACAGGCCGACCATTCCACCTCCTCCAGAGAGAAAACACAAGATTACCTTCAAAAACACTGTTTACCAAACTCAAGACGACTGGTTCTCCTGCTGTTTAATCTGATCTGCCGTCAGCTTTTGCATTGGTTTAGTGTGCAAATGTTATCAGAGGTGCAGACAGGTTCAGAAAGACAGAATCAAGGGTTCGTACCAGCCTGATCCGTGTTGAAGGCCACGAGAGCGCAGCTGGATTTGATGTGGTTGCCCTGAGAAGAGAAGGAACCTCCTCGAACGTTTGCAATCCAGCCCTGAACAGAAAGACAAGGATGTTGTTAAATCAATGTTGTTGATTTATAACACCTGTTATGAAAATAACAATGAATCATAAAACTGTGAACATATAAAATAAGTCATTTCAAAATTTTAAATATAAAGCAAAAATTAAAGCATAAATGTAACATTTAAATAACTAATTTTAAAATCAAAACTTAATACAAATAAAAATGTGAAAAAAACAGTTGTTAAAATAGAAATAATACAAGTATAACACTAAAAATGAAAGCATAATGTCACATTTAAATAAATAACTAAATTTAAAATAAAAACTTACAAAAACTGAAATTCATAAAAATGTAATATTAAAATAAAAATAATAAAACAAATTAAAATTTTATTTTTTAAATACTTGAGAAATGAGAAATAACACTAAACATTAATGCAATGTAAAATTAAAATAAATAATTTTATACAAGCATATGAAATGTCATTTTAAAAAAGAAACTTACTAAAAATTTAAGTCAATGTAAAATTAAAATAATTAACTTTAAAATTAAAATACTCAAATTAAAATGAATAAATAATTTAAAAATAATACTAACTGAATAACTCAAATAAAATGAAAACATAACACTAAAAATTAAAGCAGATTGTCAAATTAAAATAACTAATTTTAAAATAACAACAAACTTAACTATGTGTTTATATATAAACACTTACTAAAAATATTACATATTTTATGTTCACCTGCAAATCTTGTGAACCATGATATGCAAATGTATTTTTAAATTATTGAAATTGTCACTAAAAATCTACAAAGAAAATATTTTAGGTCTGTTCTGCGACAGTAACACACGTGCACAATAGGACGGCACGCTTGCAACCTGTTGTACACACGCGTTCACATCTGTGCTTGTGGACTCAAAGTATAGCAAACATGTTAATGTGGTTCACTGGCTGTCGGATTGGGTTACAAAGCAAAATAGTAACAAATACTATAATAGTATATAAATAATACTAAAATAACACTGGAACACACAGCCAAAGCCTTAAGATGTTGACAAAAGACGACACTACATGCAACTGAATCAAACCAGCTGATGCATCTGACATCACAAACAGGAAAGAGGAACAAACTGAAACGCAGCACTTTCTCCAGCCAACAGCGCACACACACACACACACACACGAGAAGCAGCAGATGCACTTGAGAAAATACAGAAGAGCTCCTACAAAAGGCAGCTGTATGGTTTCAAATCCTTTCAGAATGTCAACAAGACACAACACGCAGAGAGTGAACTTGTCCGAGCAGCGTAGCTGACACTCATAGGTACAACTGTATAAAAATATCAAATGTAATTTATTCTTGTGATCAAAGCTGCATTTTCAGCATCATTACTCCAGTCTTCAGTGTCACGTGATCCTTCAGAAATCATTCTAATATGATGATTTGATGCTCAAGAAACATTTCCGATTATTTCTGAAACAGAATGTTATTGTGGGAACCTTGATACATTTTGTTTTAGGATCCTTCTGTAACATAATACATGTCTGTAATGTTATTTTTGATCAATTTAATGCAACCACCCTGAAACTGAATAGAAGTATTCATTTCTTTCTGATCTCATCTTCCACTCACAGCAGCATCGGTCAGCACTTTACATCCGGACGCTCAGCTAAACGGCCTCAAAACACAAACTCCTGTCAATCTTTAACAGTGTGTGACCTCCTGTCCTGTGACCTAAACACTATCAGGTAGAGATGACAACAATGAAACACTGTATATCTGCCATATACACATGCTGACACAAACTTTGGGAAAACATGCTCCCATGCCTAGATCAAAATCCACCTAATATGGTAGTTTCAATACATTTAAAATGTTTGACCTTAAGGGTTTGTGGCGAACAGGACGGCCGAGGGACGTGAAACGGCGCAAGGCCGGTGGTCCGATTGTTAATGAGCAACACCTGTGAAGCACACCGGTCGTCCACGAGGGGCTGCTGGCGGTATTTTGGTTTGTTTGTTTTGTTTTAATAAAGTTTATTTGATTGTTCGCCGGTTCCCGCCTCCTTCTTCCCTGAACATTGTTACACTGGTGCCGAAACCCGGGAAGAAGAAGACTGCCGCCGCCATGCAGACCCCGCCAGGAACGCCATTTGCGGACCTCATCCAAACGCTTGCGGGTCTCCATAGGGAACAACACCACGCCCTGCTGGCCGTAAAGGAGGAGCAAGACCAGCGATTCCAGATGCTTCTCCAAGGCCAGCAAGAAGACCGCAAGCTGTTCCGGAGCTGGCTCGACCGGGAGATTCGAGCCGTCCCCGCTCCAGCTACGGCCTCGGCCCCGCCCCTGCCTCTCAACAAGATGGGTCCCCAGGATGATCCGGAGGCATTCCTGGACCTTTTTGAGAGGTCCGCCGAGGCCCGGGGATGGCCCCGAGCAGACTGGCCCATGCGACTCATCCCACTGCTATCGGGAGAGTCGCAGATAGCCGCCCACCAACTGCCAGTCCAGAATCTCCTGGTCTATGAAGACCTGAGGCGCGCCATTCTACAGCGGGTCGGTCGGACCCCTGAACAACATCGCCAGCGGTTCAGATCCCTGAGCCTGGAAGAGTCCGGCCGACCCTTCGTCATGGCGCAACAGCTCCGGTACTCCTGCCGCAGATGGCTGATGGAGGCGACGTCGAGGACATCATCAACAAGGTGGTACTGGAGCAGTTCATCTCTAAACTGCTCAAGAACCGCCCGACATCGCTGGACCAGGCCATACACCTGGCGGAAGATCACATGGTGGCGTGCCCAGGGGCCGGCGAGCCGGCCGCTTATTCTGGGAACGCTTATTCTGGGAACGAATTGGCCTGCTTTTAGTGAATTATTGGGGTCTTTATGTGCGGGTGCCTCTTGGGGAAAGAAAAGCAAGGGAAAGACGGCGGTTGTTCAGGTGGGAGATGCTGAGCCGTGACCTCTGGCGTCTGCTGCAGGGGAACGGAGTACTCTGGAGAGAACTATCCTCACAGAGCACGATGATTTTCCCCTGGAGCAGTCCCAGGACGGGACTCTAAAACACAGGCCTGTTCCTCTCTCGATCATCAACGTCGTCGCTCCTCCTTTATGCTTCCGCTCCTCCGTGAGAGATGCGAGACCGGTGTGCTTCACAGGTGTTGCTCATTAGCAATCGCACCACCGGCGAACGTCCTGTTCGCCGAAGGGTTTTTCATAGATGAACAGTTTAAACACTGTGCGGAGTCGCCACTTGATGTAAAAACTGGGTCCTGAAGCAAAGCCAGATAAAAATCAGTGCTATATCATATGACTGATATGGAAACAACAGATGTGAGATCACAACAGTGACAAAATGGCACTTGATTAGATAGTTAACTAGTGTAATGACATTCACACATCACTTCTACATGTGTCGTACACACACACGAACACACAAACGCTTGATCATATGCAGCTCAGGAGTGTGAAGAATTCACACTGAAGGAGCTGTTATACAACACCACATATGATGAAAAGAAACAGGAGCTCCTATTTGTTGCTGAAAGACGGTCTAGAATGAAGACAAATAATTTTACAGCATCACAAGTTGTAGTTGTTTAAACAAAAAAAACGATGTGAGCAGGCGAAAAAGTGCCAAGGTAACAAACCAACGTGCCAAATAATTTACGAATTAGAGGCCGTTTACACCACACCATTTTCAACTCAAAACTTTATGCGTTTTGGCCGTTCATTTACACGAAACCCCTGAAAACGGGTTTCAGATCATTCAAGTTTCTGAATTATTGTCTCCATGTAAACTACGAAAAAATGAATTTGTGAAAACGGCGACGTTATGCGCATGTGTAATATAGTCTATGAGCGTAGTGTTTCTTTACAATAGCATCGCCATCTACTGGTCTGGCATGGATCAGTGTGAATTGGACCGTGTCCGGTCTGTTCATTATACAGGTCCTTCTCAAAAAATTTGCATATTGTGATAAAGTTCATTATTTTCCATAATGTAATGATAAAATTAAACTTTCATATATTTTAGATTCATTGCATACCAACTGAAATATTTCAGGTGTTTTATTGTTTTAATACTGATGATTTTGGCATACAGCTCATGAAAACCCCAAATTCCTGTCTCAAAAAATTAGCATATCATGAAAAGGTTCTCTAAACGAGCTATTAACCTAATCATCTGAATCAACTAATTAACTCTAAACACCTGCAAAAGATTCCTGAGGCTTTTAAAAACTCCCAGCCTGTTTCATTACACAAAACCGCAATCATGGGTAAGACTGCCGACCTGACTGCTGTCCAGAAGGCCATCATTGACACCCTCAAGCAAGAGGGTAAGACACAGAAAGAAATTTCTGAACAAATAGGCTGTTCCCAGAGTGCTGTATCAAGGCCCCTCAGTGGGAAGTATGTGGGAAGGAAAAGGTGTGGCAAAAAACGCTGCACAACGAGAAAAGGTGACCGGACCCTGAGGAAGATTGTGGAGAAGGACCGATTCCAGACCTTGGGGGACCTGCGGAAGCAGTGGACTGAGTCTGGAGTAGAAACATCCAGAGCCACCGTGCACAGGCGTGTGCAGGAAATGGGCTACAGCTGCCGCATTCCCCAGGTCAAGCCACTTTTGAACCAGAAACAGCGGCAGAAGCGCCTGACCTGGGCTACAGAGAAGCAGCACTGGACTGTTGCTCAGTGGTTGCATGTCATTCGGAAATCAAGGTGCCAGAGTCTGGAGGAAGACTGGGGAGAAGGAAATGCCAAAATGCCTGAAGTCCAGTGTCAAGTACCCACAGTCAGTGATGGTCTGGGGTGCCATGTCAGCTGCTGGTGTTGGTCCACTGTGTTTTATCAAGGGCAGGGTCAATGCAGCTAGCTATCAGGAGATTTTGGAGCACTTCATGCTTCCACCTGCTGAAAAGCTTTATGGAGATGAAGATTTCATTTTTCAGCACGACCTGGCACCTGCTCACAGTGCCAAAACCACTGGTAAATGGTATACTGATCATGGTATTACTGAGCTCAATTGGCCTGCCAACTCTCCTGACCTGAACCCCATAGAGAATCTGTGGGATATTGTGAAGAGAAAGTTGAGAAACGCAAGACCCAACACTCTGGATGAGCTTAAGGCCGCTCTCGAAGCATCCTGGGCCTCCATAACACCTCAGCAGTGCCACAGGCTGATTGCCTCCATGCCACGGCGCATTGAAGCAGTCATTTCTGCAAAAGGATTCCCGACCAAGTATTGAGTGCATAACTGAACATAATTATTTGAAGGTTGACTTTTTTGGTATTAAAAACACTTCTTTTATTGGTCGGATGAAATATGCTAATTTTTTTAGATAGGAATTTTGGGTTTTCATGAGCTGTATGCCAAAATCATCAGTATTAAAACAATAAAAGACCTGAAATATATCAGTTGGTGTGCAATGAATCTAAAATATATGAAAGTTTAATTTTTATCATTACATTATGGAAAATAATGAACTTTCACACAATATGCTAATTTTTTTAGAAGGACCTGTATACTTGGGTTCTGGCTTGTTCGGTGAGCTCAGGGGTCCTGAGCTGCAGTAGGCAACCAGTTACTTATGGTGCTGCGTTTTGCATGGCGTCCCCACTGCGCATAGCTATGCAATATGAAGTGACCGTTCGAAAGGGAACTACTTGGTTACTATCTTAACCTCAGTTCCCTGAGAGTAGGGAACGAATATTGCGTCGCCGGCCGCACTATGTATATTAAGTTGGCAAGTTGACGCTTCAGTGGTTTAAACCTGCTATAATGGTTTTTAGGGGGCTATTATAGGCTAAGGCCGCGCCCCCGTGTTATGGCGTAATGCTAGCGCATTGGCGCACACGTCAGAGGCGCCCACGCCATTGGATGTGCAGTTGCCGCAGCACAGCCAATGAGTGAGCCAGACGCTCACTGTGCAAGCTGTGCAGCTGCAAAATGCTTTTTACATTATAGGCTTCAGTAAATCGAGGAAAAGGAGTTTCCCCACTGCGTATAGCTACGCAATACTTGTTCCCTACTCTCAGGGAACTGAGGTGACGATAGTAACAGAGTACGGTAGTTTACATCCGTGTGAACGGGATCGTTTTGACAACGTTGTCGTCTGTACACGAAAAAAAAAACACGAAGGAAAACTTTTAGTACATCGTTGTCGTGTAAACGTACCCTTAGAAATTAACCATTTTATTATAAAAAAATACATTTGGATTTTACGGTACATTTTTTTTTTTTTGTGCAGTGAAATATTTTTTGGGGAAAAAACGTGTAGTGTTTTCATAGAGTATTGTGGAAAAAAGCTTTAATCGTCGTTAATTATCTCAAAATCAATCAGAATATTTAACTTTTGTTAAAATCATTATTGATTCAATTAATTGCTTCATCCTGAAGGCTTTACTTGGTTATCACAGTGAATCTGGTCACCAAAAGCTTTTGAATGCACAACCTTTTATCTTTAACTTTTTTGCAATTGTTATTCGCCTACATTTCTTAATGACAGCAATATGTAGGCTAAGTGGCATGTGAATTGACTCTACGCATCTTTGAATGCACTATTTATGGCATTTTGTAAAACACGAATACACTTCCAACAAGATCAGAATGAAACGGTATCAAGTTCAATCAATCTCAACGATTCAATGCATCTTCATAACAGCAAATGACAGCGTCATCATCACTCATACACAGCACATTCATATGCAATGCCTTAAGATCCTGCATTTTAAAGTGCATGAAGCTTCAGTTGAGGACAGAGGAAGTTAGGACACCATCAGTGCATCGGCACCACTCCTTCTGCTCGAAACTCAAATCACAAGACGCTCAATGATATCACGCGCTGTCCAGCTGGGTCTGGAGCGCAGGGAAGCTGTACTTACATCTTTCTTGGGGATTTTCGGAGTGGTGTTCTTATATTTGGACGTCTTAAAGCGATTCATTCTGAGCTGCTGGTCGCGCGTTTGAACCTTCCGGGTGTCTCGCTGTTTTGATCTTGTGCGTTTGAATGAGTGCGTTTCTGTGACGCAGAGCTGGCGCGCGCGATACGCGTCGCTCAAACGCTGATTTACAAATCATAAACTCGCACTACGGGCCGTTCAGTAAATCAAGAAGTATTGTGTCATGTCTGCGAAATAAAAACGCAGTCGGTGCTTTTAATGAAGGGTTCGCTCACAAAAATGCAGTATGTTCTCCAATAGCTATATTAAGGATAGATATTTATAAAAAACAGATATGGCTAACGTTCATATAGCCTATATCCTCCCCTAAAAGAAATCGAAAAATGCCAAAAATGTCTTTTTACCCTGTTTGAAAAAAATATATAAGACACTTTTCTTTGGCTCGATTCTCGAATTAAATGTTGTTCTTTAAAACAAAAATTCACTGAACAATCTTGTTCATATTGGCACATGCGTGCAAAAGAGTAGTAAAAACCTACAATTATCTAAAATCTACACAGTAGTCAAACAAACTGCATGAATTACATGCACAAACTGTCAAACTCTTCACACCTTCTAAACATTATTTTATTGTGTGAGCCATCGCATGCAAAATTAGCTATTCAGTTATTAAAATCTGTCAGACATGCATGTATATTCCATAAATATCTGACATTATAATGCCTGTTACAGGTCACTTTGGTACATTTCTCAGATCACAACTGATATTATCAAACTTGTTCAACCACATCATCTAGTCAGTTGTGCACATCATAAAAGGAATTTCTCATTGCAAGTGCTTTGCACTACTGTGCAACGTTCTCAATAATGCTCACTCACATATGTCATAAGCAAACAGTAAATTAAACATTTCTATAGATAGATAGATAGATAGATAGATAGATAGATAAATAGATAGATAGATAGATAGATAGATAGATAGATAGATAGATAGATAGATAGATAGATAGATAGATAGATAGATAGATAGATAGATAGATAGATAGATAGATGGATGGATGGATGGATGGATGGATGGATGGATGGATATAATAGACAGACAGATAGATAGATAGATAGATAGATAGATAGATAGATAGATAGATAGATAGACAGATAGATAGATAGATAGATAGATAGATAGATAGATAGATAGATAGATAGATAGATAGATAGATAGATAGATAGATAGATAGATAGATAGATAGATAGATAGATAGATAGATAGATAGATAGATAGATAGATAGATAGATAGATAGATAGATATAGATTGATAGATTGTTTGATTTAAATTATTTAAATTATTTTGGTTTTGCAGCGTAAATCGTATTTCACTAAATAATACGTTGTGTTTAATGTTGAGATGCATTAAACAGAAATTCCTCATAATTTCTTCTCAGTTTCATAAACAGCAAATGCACGAGCCCGTCCACTCTATTTCAGTTTACATGCGTCCATAAAGAAATGGCCAACGCTAACCAAGAATCTCCCTCTTAGCACTAATGCGCATGCGTGTGCCGCTCGCAGCACACATGCGCAGTCGCTCTTGTGTCAGTGAGAGGCAAAGATGGCGTGTTCCGTGGCTCGCAGCTCTGCACGCTGGATCACAGTGGCCGTGTCCTGCAGCCACACACGGGCCTGCTCACCCTTCATCTCCAGGGCGCATGACGCCTACAGGCGCGTCTCGACGCTGTCGGGCCGGCAAATCTGGGCAACGCGCCGCGGGGTCGCTGGAGGAGCCGGGAGCGCGGTGACATTGAGAGGCATGACAGGTGAGAGAGAAGGCCTGAGCATCCAACTGCATACAAACTACTAACTCTGCGAATAAAAGTCAGGTCCGAGCTGATCGATATATAGATTCAACTTCATATGTTAGATGGCATGATGATGTATAACCATATGTTCAATTGCAACATGTAGGTCAGAAAGCAAACATGAAGCTCTTATCAATACATGTACATAATCTAATTGATCAAGAACTAACGTTACCTAATCGATAATGTGTGAATAGGAGTTTTGGATCTGATGCGAAATCAGAGACCTGGTTTGGCTCAGTTTCCAGAAACTTCTCTGACCTTGTTGCAGTTCAGCACTGACTGTCAGCTGGACTAATAGATACTTAACGAGTCTTCATGCGTTATTATTATTACGAAGAAAATAATAAAAGCATTTTCAAAATATCCTTTAAGTATGATAGTTATTTTGTGATGTGGTTTTTTGCTCAGTTTTACAATGGTAGATCTCTGTTTACATTTGGTTCCTAAAAAAGGACCTGACCTGAAGTTGTTTTTTGTTGTAAAAATGCTGTAGTTGCTTCATGTTACAGTAGTCAAACCATAGTAAATATAGTATTGTGTGTCACAGCCGTGGGCCCGTCTCATCTCATGTGCGAGATGTCGTTTCACACCAGCTCTCCTGCAAGAAAACAGGACTTCTACCAGATCTTAGGAGTTCCACGCTCTTCAACACAGAAGGAGATTAAGAAAGCTTATTACCAGGTAATACACCTGAGTAGTGTGACTTTGCCTTCTATATAGACCAGGGCTAGTAGTCACAACTATTCGTGTATCTCTTTTCCTGGGGAATAACAATGTAAAGGTTAAATAGCTTCTTCTTTCTTTTTTTTGATAAAGCAGTGGTAAATTTCAACTGAATAATCACTGGAGTAAAGTGTGTGACAACTAGCCCTGGTGTAATTTCTGGCTTTTGACCATGGTTCATTCTTTCCCCATTCAGATGGCAAAGAAGTATCATCCAGACACTAACAAAGACGATCCTCAAGCTAAGGAGAAGTTTGCACAGCTGGCTGAAGCCTACGAGGTTTGAAGCGTGTCTCTATGAAAGCTTGTTCTGATATCTGAGTCCAGTTGAAATAATGTGTTTCCATTGGCTGATGTTTTGTCCTCAGGTGCTCAGTGACGAGGGGAAGAGGAAACAGTACGACACGTATGGCTCCGCTGGGTTCGACGCGGGTCAGGCTGGCGCAGGACATCAGCAGTACTGGGGCGGAGGAGCCAGCATCGACCCAGAGGAGCTTTTCCGCAAGATCTTTGGGGAGTTTTCCGGATCGCGAGGCTTCGGGGATTTCAATGCCATCTTCGATCAGCCACAAGAGGTCAGATATGGTCTCCTCTGTAGATATAGAGTTTTTCTCTGTGGCCGATGTTACGGAAGCTGGACTTTTATTTTGTTCGGGTCAAATTTGTCTGATTTCTGATTCTGTTTTAATGGTTTAATTCAATTTTAGTCATTAAAAAGCATGTCTAACTGAGTTCATAAAACTCAATTTAATCAGTCTTTAAAAATGCAATCAAAAGAAAAAGTAACATTTTGCCTTTTTTTGTTTTTTTTTTCATTATTTTCGTTGTCAAATAAGTGCTGCACAACAGAACTTTACTGTGTAAATTAAAACTTGGACATAAGAATCTCTTATAATTATCTTTAAAATAATAACGAAAATATATCATAATTATTGATTAATTGTTTTTAAGGTTATTACTTTGATTTAGTAGATTTTGCAATGCAATAGTAATACATTTTTATAATAATTTCTTCAAGGTAACTGTTTTTTTTTTTTTTTTTACTGATTGCCTGGTTGCATTCGCACCGCCAGTAGGAACTCTGAAGTGACGTAAGCCGCGCTTGTTGATGTGACTTTAATTTTGACAGCGCGGCGGACCTTTATTTTGGCGCCGCTGAGATTGCCAGAGCCTGAGCTAACAGTACTCGCATTCTCCGTGTTCATTAGTTTACGATCTGTTTAACAGTCTAATATGTTATTAGATAGAACTGTTATACATATAAAGGAGTATTGAACATGATGAAAAGGTATTAGGTATTAGTGTATGCCGTGTGGTTGATATCCAGTGTCGCTAGCTGAGCAGAAATACGTGATCATGTTTGTTTAGCTTGGTCCTCTCAAAGTGGCGTTGGATTTTCTCCTTAGAGTAAAGTTTAAGAGGTCCATCTATCACTGTTTTCCATGTTCGTAGAGTTAGTTTCTGGAGTAAATGTATAGGCTATAATCTGTGTGTTTACACACCTTTTTTAAATGGCGGGTACTGGTGTTTCGTGTGCGTTCGGCCAATCAGTGTACACTAACGTCACGGATAGTTCCTATAGTGCTGGTTTAGACCGACTCTGAAATAGGAGCTAAATTAATTCCTCCAAAAGGAGTTCTTAGAATTAAAATCGTTCCTAGTTCCCACGGTGCGAACACGGCGAAATCCGGGCACTGCCGCCACTGGTTCTAGGAACTACGAAAAGGTTCTTTCGGTGAAAAAGCCCCTATAAAGACCTTTGAGTTTCTGTGAGTATATGTCATGCTAAAAGTTTTTATAGTTTTTTCCAACTGAAGTGATGAAATTAAAATTTGTTAACTCTCAGAGCAGCTCTGGATGAAGCTCATGTGTTCATATAGTGAGATGCTGAAAACACCACTAGCATTAGCGTACTTGAGGATGTATAGTAGACCTAACTGTGCCGATCATTCACTTAGGAACACGAAACAGACAGACTTCAGATTTCAATAGCAGTCCTTTTTGCAGATTGTACAGCCCTAATTTTGATTTGTTATTCCAAATTTGGCTGAATTCCGTGACATTCCGCGCTTTTCAGTAAATTCCATTTTTATGCCTGGATTCCGTGATTCTGTCCGTTGATGCTCTTATATATCCATAAACACTCTATTCTGTTTGTTAACAGTATGTCATGGAGCTCACGTTCGCTCAGGCTGCCAAAGGAGTGAATAAGGAGATTACCGTCAGCGTCGAGGGCACTTGTCAGCGCTGTGACGGCCGGGGCCATGAGCCCGGATCTAAAGTCCAGCACTGCGGGAACTGCAATGGGACTGGCATGGTAAGTGACGCCCTCGAGCACGTCCAGTCAATTACACATGTCCAGTAACTCAACGTAGCGTTTGTCCTTGTAGGAGACGGTGAACACGGGGCCTTTCGTGATGCGGTCCACCTGCCGACGCTGTGGCGGGAGGGGTTCGGTCATCACATCGCCCTGTACGGCGTGTCGAGGAACGGGACAGACCAAACAGAGGAGAACCGTCACGGTGCCTGTTCCTGCTGGTGAGTTAGCCAGTCGTCTTTGGGGAAGTCAGACCGGTTCAGTGGAGGAGTTGAGTTTTGAGCTTTTGTTTACTGTGTTGTTCAGGAATTGAGGATGGGCAGACGGTCCGAATGCCTGTGGGGAAGAAAGAGATCTTCATTACGTTCAGAGTGAGTATATCACGCCGTTGAGGTTTTAGGAAGTCTATAAGCCTGTCAAGTGAATACATGAAGGGCTTTCGCACCAGGTGGTTATAGGAACTAGCCAACAGGGCAGTTCCCCAGAGGATTAAACCTTCCCCTAGGGCCATTTTCCTGGTTGCAAAAATGGTTGGTGCCTGTGTTTTGTTATGGAATGCATTCAGCCAATCACCCTACACTTATGGTAATGGTAGTTCCTATTGTGCTCGATTACACCCTACTCTAAAGTAAGAGTTAGTCCTCGCAACAGGCGTTCCTATAACTAAAATCATTCCTAGTTTCTGCGGCGTGAACACAGCGAAAAGCAGGTACTTCAGCCAATAGTTATAGGAACTATGAAAACGTTCCTCCGGTGCAAAACCTCCTTGGTCAGTTTAAGTTTTGTGGGTTTTGGTTCATTTGCTGTTTTAGGCTTTGAAATAACTGAAATTACCTTTGAAATAACTAAAGTCAATTGGCAACGCGATATGGAACTCTGGATTCTGGAACTAGTTGCACACCGTAGATCATTTGTTAACCAAACAGAATCGAGCATTGAACGGCGTTTATATAAGGACAGTTTTGTTCAAAAGTTTGAGTCTACATTGACGATCTGAAATAAAAAAGAAATAAAAAAAAATATATATATATATTTGGCCATTCTAAAAAACCTAAAACAAGGAATGTTTTTGTAAAATTGAAAAAAAAACCTGCCATTTCTGTTGCTAAAAAAAATCAGTAAAAAAAAGTCCTGCTGTCATTGAAGCGAAAGGAAACAAACCAGATGTTTTCAAATTCATGTGCACGTTTCAGTTCAACTTTTTAAATGTTTTGCTTATGCAATTTGCAATTAATATTTCAACAAATAATGCAATTAAAAAAAAACATTTTATCTTAGTGTATTTTAATATAATGTATTAGTCATATTTATTAGAACTTAATATAATATTAATCATACATTTTGATAATTATTAATTCATTGCTGATAACTTATATTATAAATTTACTGTTTGAACAGATTTTTTTTTTAAACGACATTCAAACTGAAGCTCCAATTTACTATTTTATGTGGTACCAGTAAACTCTATCCAAACATTTATAATAACAGTAGAAAATCATTAAATGCTTCGGAGACAGACAAAAAGTTTACTAATAATCAGTGATTTTATTTGCTGATTTGACTGATGCTGATTACGAAAATGACGCTATTATTCTTTAACAATGCGACTGTCACGTCTATATAGCCATTTACCCTTTTAAATGATCTGTTGTGCTTTTATTGCCTGATCAGTCTGAAGACTGAAGTCAAGTCGCCTTTATTTATATAGCGCTTTTTACAATACAGATTGTTTCAAAGCAGCTTAACAGTGATAACAGGAAAATAGTGCAACCAAGTTTGTTTCTGCTGTACTTTACAGCAAATATAGAATAAAATAGCGTCACAGTCCAGTTTAAGTAAATTCAGTGATGGTTCATAGTCAAGTGCCTGTTTCCATTGAATAGACTGCATTTAGCAGGATCTGTAATCCCAGATCCAGTTTGTGTACTCTATGCTAATCATCTGTGTCGATGTTCTCAGGTCCAGAAGAGTCCGATCTTCAGGAGAGACGGCGCTGACATCCACTCAGATGTCAGGATCTCTGTGACTCAGGCCATATTGGGCGGCACGGTCAGAGCGCAAGGACTGAACGAGACCGTCAATCTCTCGGTGGGACATCTTGGTGATGTTAACATGACAATATTCTAAAACTAATCCGGATATTCGTATGCATGTAAACAGTCATTCACTCAGTGAATGTTCTCGTAGATCCCAGCTGGAATCCAGACCGACCAAAGGATCCGGCTCTCTGGAAAAGGTATACCGCGGGTCAGCGGCTACGGTTACGGTGACCACTACGTCCACGTCAAGATCAAAATCCCCAAGTAAGACTTCTTACATATGTTTTTATGTCATTGTTGAACATTAAAATAACTGATCCATCCGTTTGTCTCCTATCCAGGATATTGACAGACCGACAACGAGGCCTTATGATGAGCTACGCGGAGGACGAGACCGATGTGGAGGGAACCGTCAATGGCGTGACCAGCACCACTACAGGTAGTGTTATTGCGCTTTTCCACTGCACGGTACGGCTCAATTAAATAGTACCACCTCGGTTGAAGTTCCAAGCGTACTAAAATGTGACGTGTAAACGCTGCAGATCACTGATTGGTCAGAGAGAATTGGCAATACCAGAGTCCTTGAATTTGCAACACGAGACCCAAACCCACTAGCAGCATCACGATCAGTCTATAATCCCACCCACTTCGAAGCGGTACTAACTGCAGTGGAAAAGCGCCATTAGTTCAGTCACGTTTACAGTGGAATCTGGGCGGTCATGTTAAAACCAGGGCCTGTCTCTGTCCAGGAGGGAGCAGTAATCAGACCGGGACAGGGCACAAACAGAAAGACGAGGGCTTTTTTTTCCTAATTAAAGAAAATCTTTAGCTCCTCCTGACAGCCACAAAGCAGGTATGATGAGTTGTTTTAACATACTACTCCCTGAAAACCATTTGAATGATTTAAGGGATTGGAAAAGTCTAAGTAAAATGTTATTACCGTGGTTCAGTATCTGGTTTGCGGCTGTCTGTGAATCATCCAAAATAGCATTTTGACACCTGAAACTCACTTAATATGTGAAATGACTAAATTAATAATCTAGGCTACAGTAATAAGTAGCCTATATTAATGTCATTTAATCAGCTTTGAAGTTATTTGTAAGACTTATTAACTCCATTCAATATCTATTGCAGGGGTTTTCAGAATGGGCTAGGAATGCTAGCTAATGCTAGAGGCAGGGTTGCCAAGTCTGCGTTTTTTCCCACAGAATTGAGAAACTTTTAAATGGTTGCCGCAAGTAGATTTATTTTTATTTGGAATAGAGTAATTGTGCTAGTTTTGGTCTGTTTTTAATTGGCCATTGGGCTAGTTTTGCAGACCTGGCAACCCTGGCTGTAGAAATGTTTACAGAAAGAGTATAAAATAATTCAAATAAATATTAAAAAATTGTATTAAAATAAATAAACACTAGATTACAAAAACAATTTTTTTTTGTTGTTGGCTGACTTTCAACCATCAGAAATACTTGAAAAACGGTGAAAGCTTGTCAAATTACTGTTTTCTTTTGCACTTCCAAGTTTGACTTCTGTCACAGATTTATATGGAATAAAATTGTAATTGTGACTTCTCTCATTTGTACTATATACAGTATATCTCACATTTGCAGCTATATTACTCATAATAAGTAAATTAACAAAGAAATAATGAATATTATATTCAAATAAATAGGTCAATAAATTCAGTATAACAACTAGAGGTGTAATAGTTATATAATAATTACTATTTTATCACAATTTTAGGGTCACAGTTTCGGTACGGTTTGGTGCCATGTTCAGGGAAAAAAGGACTACTGTCAAATAAAAATAAAGAAAATAAGAACAAATAATCAACTACAAACAACACCACGGATAAATACAATAGGGTATTGCGATATTGCAATACTGCAATATCTAACAGTTTTTAGGTACAGAAATGTAATAAAGTAATTTAAATGTAAAACAACATTGAATAGAATCTTCACTGTATAAATTAAATAAAGATGAATCATTATTAAAGTTACAAAAGCTTCATTCAAGAGCAGTTAATGATTTCCTTGTTTGATTAACATTAAAAACGCAGAGAGCAGGAATATTAGGCTGCTGTCACTTTAAGACAATGCAATACTGATACACGTGTGTTCTTTCATAACTGTTTAAATTCGCTTAAGACATAACCTACTATTTTTGCTAGGATACTTGCCAAGATGGGCATGTTGACACAGTTTTTGTGGGAATTTGTCTGTTCAAGCACAAGACTTGGAGAGAACTCAATATTTGCGCTCTGTACAGTGCACAAATCTTCTCACAGCACTTGCACGAGTTTTCTTTCCTGTCTTGCGCTTGAATGTTTAAATTGACAAGGCTTAAATGAGTTTAGTTTAAACAGAGGACAGTGTGTGATGTGCAGGTTTCTCGCGCACTATCAACACCTGAGTGATGATGATGAAAATAACTGGTCATATTATAGCATACGGCACTCGCATTGAACAAAATTTAAGGGAAGCCATAATGTGTATCCATCGACAGAAACATACATTAGCCTAACTCTGTCTTTCAACAAACCATATTATAGATTGCTAGGCGTCGTCAGATTTGAGATGAACCGCGGTGTGTGCCGAACCATGGGTGGACATCGGTACGGTTTGAATCATTTTTTTTTTTCTTTTTTTTACGGAGAAACGTTACACCCATAATAACACTATAATGAGTTTGAAAAAAAAAAAAAATAATGTAACTTAATAGAAACTAAATATTTTCCAAATGATATTTTAGACACTTAAATACTTACACTGGATTAATGGAGTCTTTATACAAGAATCTGTATAGATGCCTTTTAGATTTTAGGACGGGGTCTCTCACATGAAGATTGTCATTTTGGGAGGTTCATGGCATTTAAAAGATTGAAAACCCCTGATCTTTTGCATCTCATAGATTCATTCTTTCATTTGTTTGCCTTTTACAGGTAAAAGATCCACTGGAAATTAAGAGACTTGGTCTTTCTAGTGGAGATTCAGATTCACCTGATGGACATACAAGAGAAGGAGACGAGTCTTCTGTTGTTGGACACATGCAGCATTGATTTCATCTTGATCCCTCATCAGAAACTACACATGATGGTGGCAATGAAGAGCTCTGGATCTATCATTGACTTATAAGAGAAGATTCCTCCAAATCCCAGAGGAATATGATGTACGCACATCTTACCTGAAACATTGTGATGTCAGACGTAGCACCAAAATGGTCTGTAATTTTACGTTAAGGTGTTACCTAGTCAGTTCTTTCGTTTTCTGATATTCTGAGATGAAGTGATTCACAAACGGATGGGAACTCTTTACTTCAGTTACAATAAATGTTTCAGATTTATCAAGTCCAATATTGAAGATTGTTTGTGGTGTTTGTCACTGAATGTTACATCCATCTGCTTCATTTGCAGTGTACATAGACCACTGTTAATATTAAAATCAATTTAATGTTATTGTAGAAATAAATATTTGCAATAAGTAATAAAATCTCTGTGTAACATATAAATGACTGTTTATGTTGTTGAATATATAGTGTATTATAAAGTGTATATAGTGTAGCTTTCTGATGCATTAATTATTATTCACAAAAAAGTATTTTCTTTTTACTTCAAAACCGCACTAATTTTATTGTTAAATATGATAAACAAAAACTAGTAAGTGTTGTTCTTAGAACTTCACTGTAAAACAAAATAAACATTACATATATTGTCTTAAAATAAACAAAAAAATGTACTGTATGTGACTGACACTCAAGTAAATAAGGTTTTAACTTCACAACTATGTTGGCAGGGGCAGAAATATTTATTATATCTTAATATAATTGGTTGAGTTTAAAGCTTGTTGAAAGTAATTGTCTTAAACTTGGCAAGTAAATTATCAATTTTTTTATTTGATATAACTTACAACCTGAGTTGTTACGCCGTTCCTTTAACACTGACCGACAGGAACACAATGGTATTACCACTGAAACTCACGCATACCATTATTTGACTTTATTAACCTCTATCAGTCCAAAAATAAATATACAGTATACAGAAAATCAACTTAAATAAGGCTATAATGATAAATGAGCCAATATAGACCTATAAATGTTTTCAGTTATATTGTATATTAAATGTTTGTTAAAAGTTACATAAACAATAGATATTAAACAATATAATTTAGCACGTTTGTAGGTCTTGTTTCATTTATCTTTATCATTTCATATTTTATATATATATATATATATATACACAAGCAATATACAGTATATCCTACAGGTTTTCTTTTCTTACGGAATGTTTTGTGCCATAGATTTAATTAGATTGTTTTAAAGATTTATGAATACATTTCTCTCTGGTTTTGTTTGGCAGCTGTACATTTTTATGGTTAAGAACATTACAATTAATTTTAACTGACTAAAGTTTGACTAAATTTTAACTGGTAAGATCAATCTGAGCTTATTGGCCAATAGTATTTTACCCTACATTTGATTTACCCCATTACAATAGTCCCTTTACAGTTATTGCATAAAAATACACTTAGGCTACACTGTAAAAAGAAAAGGTGCCTGGAGGAACCTTTTGGGGTTCTTCACTTTGCCACACCGGCGGGTTCCGCTTTAAAAAGGGGCGGTTCTCTAAGGAACCACCCAGGTTTCCTGAGGAACTCTTACATTAGGCACTGTGGAACTGCTTGGTTACCATTAACTTCTATTATAATAAACAAACTGAACCAAATACAAAATAAGAATTATTACATATTTTAGATCCATTTCAATAGATACACTTCCATGCACTTGGGAAAAGAAGCTAGTTATAGATTAATATCAATGAATAGAATACACAAACAAATAGTATAATACATAAGCAACATGAATAATCAACCATGTATATACAATAGGCTATACAAGAAAAGACATCTCAACAAAATGCATGGAAACACATGTTAAATGTAATCAATGTAAAAAAAAAAAAAAGTGCATCTTCACTTAAGTTAAGTTGTGTTAAGCTTGTTAAGTCTGATGTCACTGTTTCCAAATCCAAAAGCTCTATCAGATGCCAAAAACAAACGGTGATAATATACACTCATCATTGTGCTGTAATTATCTCTGGAGACTTTAATCATGCCCCTACATCCTCCACTTTGCCCACATTTACTCAGTATGTTTCATGTCACACTAGAGATAAAAAAAAAAAAAACACTGGATCTATTTTATGCTAACTCAAAGGAGGCTTATACATCAGCTACCCCCCCCCCCCCCCCCCCCCCCCTGGGAAGATCGGATCACAACCCTTATATGCATGTAACCAGTTTCCACCCGCACAGTGATGACATGGTCGGATGAGACCAGTTAGGCTCTGAAAGACTGTTTTGAAACAACTGTGTGGGAGTAACTGTGTAGTCCACATGAGGAAGATATTGATAGTCTAATAGACTGTATTACGGACTATATTAATTTCTGTGTGGAGAATACTGTACCCACCATGATTGTACGGTGTTTTGCTAATAATAAACCGTGGATTAACCCTGATATAAAGACTCTGCTTAAAGAGAAGAAGAGGGTGTTTGGATCAGGAAACAAAGGAGAGCTGAAAACTGTCCAGAGAGAATTGAGAAAAAAGATCAGGAAGGGAAAAGCATGCTTCAAGAGGAGGATGGAGGATCAGCTGCAGCAGAACAATGTCAGCGGTGTATGGAGGGGGCTCAAAACCATCACGGGTCATAAGGAGTCCAGTTTCCAGACTGAGGGTTACCCAACCCCCCCCCCCCCCCCCCCCCCCCCTCGAATCCCTCCAGTCAACTCTCCGTAAAATACACACTGCCCCTTACAGAGGCCCAGGTGAGAATGGAGCTCAGGAAGACCAAGGCGAGGAAGGCTGCAGGCCCAGACGGCATCAGCTCCAGGCTCCTTAAGACGTGCAGATCAGCTGTGCGGCATACTGCTGTACATATTTGACCTTAGCCCGAAGCTGGGAAAGGTGCCACAGTTATGGAAAACATCCTGCGTGGTTCCTGTTCCGAAGACGTCGCGCCCAAAAGACTTCGGAGATTATCGACCAGTAGCACTGACCTCACATCTGATGAAAACATTGGAGAGGCTGGTGCTTACTCATCTCCGACCTTAGGTGAGTCCATCAATGGATCCACTTCAGTTCGCCTATCAACCGGGCATTGGAGTGGAAGACGCAATCATCTTCCTCCTAAATAGGGCTCTTTCACACCTGGAAAAGGCTAGGAGCACTGTGAGAGTCATGTTCTTCGACTTCTGTAGTGCTTTTAACACCATTCAACCTGCGCTCCTGAGGGATAAGATGGTGTATATGGGAGTGGACCATCATCTGTCTTCCTGGATATTGGACTACCTTATAGACCGACCACAGTATGTGAGGACTCGTGACTGTGAGTCTGACATGATTGTCTGCAATACTGGAGCCCCGCAGGGTACGGTTCTTGCCCCGTTACTTTTCACCATCTACACTGCAGACTTCATGTTCAGCTCAGCAACCTGTCACTTACAGAAGTTCTCTGATGACTCTGCCATCGTCGGTCTGATGACAGGGAGTACAGAGGACTTGTTCAGAACTTTGTGGACTGGTGCCAACGAAGCTGCCTCCAGATAAATGCAGGGAAAACGAAAGAACTGGTGGTGGATTTGTGTAGGAACAAACAAACTTTATCACCAGTGAAGATTCAGGGAAGGGACATCGGGAGAGTGGACTCTTACAAATACCTGGGTGTTCACCTAAACAATAAATTGGACTGGACAAATAACACTGAGGCAATTTATAAGAAGGGGCAGAGCAGACTTTTTCTGTTGAGGAGATTAAGGTCTTTTGGGTTGCAAGGAGAGCTACTGAAGACTTTTTTTTGACTCTGTAGTGGCCTCAGCCATATTCTATTGAGTGGTCTGCTGGGGCAGCAGCATCTCTACTTCAGACAGGAAGAGACTAGACAAGCTGATCAGGAAGGCCAGCTCAGTCCTGGGGATTCCCCTGGACACTATACAGGAGGTGGGAGAAAGGAGGATGGTAGCAAAAATATCTTCATTGCTGCAGAACGCCTCTCACCCCTTGTATGTAACCATTACATCACTGAGCAGCTCCTTTAGTCACAGACTGATACATCCTAAGTGTCTGAAGGAGCGTTACAGAAGGTCTTTTCTCCCTGCTGCTGCTAGACTTTATAACCAAAGCTGTTCCCAGTAGACCAGTCATCAAAATACACTGTTATTACTTTTAGCTTATACATTGTATTGTGTATATACTGTATATACTGTTATTATAGTATATTTTCTTTTTTATTTATTTGTATTTATTTTCATACTTTTATTTCGTAATTTTTGCTGCTGTAACATAGAAATTTCCCCACTGTGGGACGAATAAAGGTTTATCTTATCTTATCTTATCTTAATATTCCTGAAAATGATGATCCTAACTTTTATCTCTATACTGAAATCTCAGATGGTTAGTAATTCAGCTTTGAATCATTAAATATTGAAGCCTGGGATGCCGTGAGACTGGAGACTGTAATGTACACTATGGCTTTTGAAAAGCTTAAATGTGTGACTTGAATCAACAGTGCTCATAAATGGTTGTTGAGTATTCTCACTAGAAACAAGATAGATGGTTAAGGTGCAAACAAAATATCTGTTGTTGTGAATTTTCACTGGTGAATTCCAGTCATTTCAATAAGAATCCACATGATCAGAAATTTTGTGTGTGGTCAAAAATGTCACTATGGCACAAAGTTGGTCACTGGAATTCGCTGGATTTGACCATCAGAAAGCTGCTTGAAAGATTTTTATTCTTGTTCAAACTTGTATTTCAGCTTACCGAGGTCCCTGCAAAGAACAAAAATTACTGTTAGTAATGTTATTAAAGTGATAGTTGTGAACTTGCAATAATTTCCACAGCCTTGTGACATTCCTAACCTGTTTGACTTTCTGTCGGTGGAACCCAAAAGCAGATCTAAGGCATAATGCAACCCCAGTCATCATTCAATTTCACTGCATGAAACAGATTTTGCATGTAACCATTCTTATGTACTCTTCAGTTGAACAGAGTTCAGTTCAATTCAATGCAACAATTTATGTAAAAATGGATAAATATTCTGTTAAGCTCCAAAAATGTCCCAGAAAAAAAAACTAAAAATAAGAAAAATGAGTCCACAACTCTTGTGTTATGAGTTGTGTTGTAAGTATTTTGAAGCCATATAATAGCTTTTTTTTGTCTAAAAAGACTAAAATGAAAGTTATAATTCAGAGTTCAAATGTCTTAAATTCAAATGCAAATGATTAAGGTATACAAAAAATGCATAGTATTGGCCCCAAACCTGTGATATAATTTTTCTGAGTAAAATGAATGAGATTTGAGAGCATGAGGGAAGATTTTCTGAGAATAACTGATTAAAAAACACAAGTACACAGTCAAACAATACAATTTCACAAAGAAAAGTTAATAGTAATAAAGTACTTGCATGTGGTGCAGGTAACTTACTGTAATTCAATGTTGCCTCTGAAATGTTCAGATGATTTTAGAAATGCTGTGGTTGTCCTGGGGAAACAAAAGAACAAAGCTGATTATATCCATTCACAATATAATATTTATTGAAATGGTATTTGAAAGAATCAGGGCACCTGTAGTAAATAAACAAAAACAGATTAAACTAACGTTAACTACGCTTGTGTTATTCGTAACAAACGCCTATGATGACAGTCAGCAGGCATCAGCTATTAATCGGTCTTTGTCAGACACGTGGGTTTGTTGTTGTGTGACATTTTTGAGGTATCGCGACCATCGCGACTGACTGAGTGAGTGAGAATTAAAGAGATTGCAAGAGTAGAAGTACATAAGATAACTAAAATAAATTAAAGTAAATAAAACTTGCAAACCTTGATAAGCAAAATAAAATTTATAAAAGGCCGTATCGAGATAAACTCGATAAAGATGCTAGGGACCGTTATTTGGAGAAATTGTCATCCCTTCTGAACATAGATCCATATGAGCTAACTGCAGTAACGTTAAGTTGGAGTGCTGACCCCACATTGCTACCTCCATGCTCATACTTAGACATTGTCAATTATCTTGTTTATGGTATAAGCGCATATACCAGTGAACAATTTAAAAACTATAAATCGCTGGAAGCCCATGGACATTTCACCAATGGCTGGGTACATGATTTATTTACATTCCTGAACCGAAGGACTGCACAACACATTAGTAACAGCAAAGGTATGTTTGCTGTTATGATGATTATGATAATGTCATGTTAACTGTATATCATCAGTGCCTGATTAAGGATGGTTTGTTTAGTTTGAACGTGTCAAATAAATTTGATTTTTTGAATCTTTTCATGCATTTTTTTCTTCATTGTATTAATTACACAAACCAATACCTAACACAATAAAACTGAAGTTTTTATACAATAAAATAAGTCATCATTATGAAACAACTTGTCTGACATATTACTGAACAACAGCCAAAGTAAGTTGTTGTCTACAGATTTTGCACTCGCAACGGCTGAATGAGACACCACTCAAGCCCTGGGCCATCATCAGCTTATCAGGGGCTATAACTTCTGGTAACTGCACAAGTATGGCAGGAATTGCTGAAACATCCACACATGTTGCAGCTTTGCTCTTCAAGTTAGAAGCAGTAGTCAGATGCAGAGTGACAACAACAGTTACTGGCCAACCTGCATACCGGATGATACCAAGTAAAATTACAAAAGTGAGAGCGGAGGTAGGACACAGAATAGACTTTACTTAGTTATATCAGAAATTTGAAGACACAGTGGTACAGAATACATTGAATTGAATGACTAAAAAATATCTAAGACAATAAGTCAATGATTTCCATTTGTTCATTAACGTTAGTTCATTAGATTAGTTGGCATCGCGGGCCTCTTGGCTAAAAGATTAATACCACATAACGTTACTGTGCAATAAACGAATAGGGCTTTAGCCTGAAAAATATTAGAACAACTGACAAAGCTATTAGTATGCGTCTCAAAACAACCTGCTTCTTTATTTTCAAAAGTGCCCAGATTAATGATGGTTATTGTATTCTATGAATCTGTCATCATTATAAAGAATAAAAGGAAGCCAAATGTTCATAGAATGCATTAAAAGGGAATAGATAAGCACAGTGGCCCTATCAAATCAAAATAAGAAATCCAAAATCTTAGCAAAAGATTTTTTTCATGTTAGTTAATTTATGTCTGGTATAACAATGTGTCATTTATAGTTGTGTAAGCAATGTATTTATTATAATTTATTTTAGTGCCATATACTGCGGTACAGTGCGTGATTTCAAGTGAATTCATAATGAAGTGATTGTTATCCTAATACATGGACACTATTGGAAATATGTACAGTACTATGTGAGCACTTACTTCATTAAATAAACATTGAACTGGTGTAAATTAATGATCATGATGAAAGTAATCAAATATAATAGTGCAGCAATAGACGTCTTGATGGACTGATGTTAATTTTGGTATTGATGTAATATGCACAACAGGGTACTAGGGACTTTATAAAGCAAGGTAGTTTTAGTTTTGCCTAACCATGTAACTTGCTAAGTTGGTAAAATGTACAGGATTGTTTTTAGATGCAATTTAGCATTAAATTCCACCCAATTTAGCATAAACTGAGCTTTGTTCTTACTTCTCCATGTGCCCAATCCTAAAACTGATCGCCCCATATATTAGCAATTGTCTCTCTGCGAAGTCTGTATTACATTATGACAATTAAACAAAACTATTTATAAAGGTCATCCTGATGTGATCAGGCACTTTTTTTGTAATGTGTATGAGAATATCCTATGTAGACATTACACAGTGAAAGTCTTGATTCATTATCTGCTTTAAAATGTTTAAACAGCACAGGGAATCAGAGCCTTCATAAAACAATCATAAATTATCTTTTAACAGCCAGTTAGTTTCCCAGGTGAACGATGTTTCATGCAATTGGTTATCTGCCCTAATTTGACTGATGAAGGCCTATAAAATACACTTATCTCCAACTACATGTATGTTTGTATTTGTAGTGTCTGTGTGGTGGTTTGAGAAAGTGAATTTTGGGGCTTTGGAGTACTCAGGGTTTTTTTTTGTTTGCCATGGATAAAGGCTGGACACAGTGAGTTTATTCAGTCAATCTGTGTTTGTGAATGATTCAGCAAATAATTAATTTACTTTGTGTATTTTATATATTTACTTTTAGGTTACCCTTGTTTGTAATCTTCCTGCTCTTTTTGAGTAATGCTCATGGATTTGAAGGTAAGATCTATGTTTTTAGGGGATTTTTTTTTACATTTATTTTTTATTTTTTTGCAAAGGATTTTAAATTGAGTTTTCTTTTTCTACAAGTCTTGTATTTTGTCTAATTCACAGGTGGAGCTCATTCAAATGCCCACCACCGGTGGGGTCAACCTTCTGACAAAACGTTCTCACCTCTTGCAGTCCAGTCTTCTGTGTCAGAGGTCCCTGTGACTGGGATTTTGCCTGAAGAAGTGGGCTCTAGTTTATTCACTAACAGACCCCTGAAAAGGTTGAACTTACTCCAATTTGTTAAAGGTCGTGTTTCCAGCAGGCATGAATTGACGTCCCATGCCCAAACAGCTCCAAGCAGCTCTGTTTTAGCTTCCTTGCCTCTACCCTTAAATGAACGGTATGCAGGCAGTTTGACATCGCTCCGGGGTTCCTCTGGATCAGCCGCAACAGATACTGCTAGTGTTTCTACACAAGAAGGAAGTACTCGCTTACTTGCCACTTCTGGCCTGTCCACCAGTGATCAAAGCTCCCCTAGTTTGTACATGTCCAGCTCCTTGGAAACCTCTGGTGCTAAATCAGCAGAAACAACTTTGCCTGCGTTCTCTCAGGAGAGCATCTCTTACGGCAGTTCATCTGCTCCAGGTGCCACGTACACTTCTCAAGGTAGCCCAGTGCTGGCTTCAGAAGGCTATGGTCAATCCATCTCCCCTCAGGGTGAAAGCAGTTACAGTGGCTTGTCTCAGTCTCAAGGTGCCTTGAGTCAATATACCCCAGACTACTCTAACGTGCTCAGTTCATCTGTTTCTAGTCAGTCTACCAGTGATCAGAGTACCCCCAGTTTGTATAGTTCTAGATTTCAGGGAAGTTCGGGCAGTTTGTTGGAAGCTTCAGGCTCTTTTCAAGGGGAAGTGGCAGGGCTTAACTCTCTCGTTGACCTGTCTCCTCAATCACAAGACTACTCCAGTCAGCTTCTACCCTCAGCCTTGGAGGTCTCTAGCCAGTCTACTAATGGTCAAGGCACTCCCAGCTCGTTTATGGTTGGCTCTGAGAGCAGTTCGGATTCACAGTCAACAGGTCCTGCTTCACCTCTAGACACTCAGGGTAGTCTCTCTCAAAGCATTTCTAGGCAGTCCAAAAGATTTCAAAGTTCACCTAGTGTGTCTACAAGCACCCAGAGACGGTCTGGCACTCAATTAACTTCCAGTAATTTTTTCCCTGTGCAGGGAGGTAGTAGTTCTATTTCTAGCTTATATCTGAAGCCTCAGGGCACTCTGGGTCTGTATGCCCCTGCGTCCAGTACCAAATATGTGAATTTTCCCATGTCATCACACCCAGCTGTTTATAGCCAGTCAAAAAGTATCTCTGGTGCTTGGTTTGGGGGCTCTACTGGCTTTGCCTCCCAGGGAATGAGTAGCACTTACAGGGGTTCTGTCCAGCCTCAAGGTACCACAAGTCAGTACGCCTCTGGGTCTCCATCCTACTATCCAAGTGTATCACTATCCTCACCCCAACATCCTGCCAGTCAGTCTGCTACAGTCCAGAGTTCACAGAAGCAGTTTACCTCTACTTACACAGGCAACTCTGGCACCCAGTCAGGGTCATCTAAGCCATTCACCCTGCAGGGAAGCACCACTTATGGTGGATCACTCCAGCGTCAAGATGCCTCAGGGTCTCCATCCTCCTATCCAAGTGTATCACTATTCTCACCCCAACATCCTGCCAGTCAGTCTGCTACAGTCCAGAGTTCACGGAAGCAGTTTACCTCTAGCTATGGCACCCAGTCAGGATCCTCTAGGCCATTCACCCTGCAGGGAAGCACCACTTATGGTGGATCACTCCAGCGTCAAGATGCCTCTGGGTCTCCATCCTCCTATCCAAGTGTATCACTATTCTCACCCCAACATCCTGCCAGTCAGTCTGCTACAGTCCAGAGTTCACGGAAGCAGTTTACCTCTAGCTATGGCACCCAGTCAGGATCCTCTAAGCCATTCACCCTGCAGGGAAGCACCACTTATGGTGGATCACTCCAGCCTCAAGGTACCACTAGTCAGTTTGCCTCTGGGTCTTCATCCTCCTATCCAAGTGTATCACTATCCTCGCCCCAAGGTGCTTCCAGTCAGTCTGCTACAGTCCAGAGTTCACGGAAGCAGTTTACCTCTAGCTATGGCACCCAGTCAGGGTCCTCTAGGCCATTCACCCTGCAGGGAAGCACCACTTATGGTGGATCACTCCAGCGTCAAGATGCCTCTGGGTCTCCATCCTCCTATCCAAGTGTATCACTATTCTCACCCCAACATCCTGCCAGTCAGTCTGCTACAGTCCAGAGTTCACGGAAGCAGTTTACCTCTAGCTATGGCACCCAGTCAGGATCCTCTAAGCCATTCACCCTGCAGGGAAGCACCACTTATGGTGGATCACTCCAGCCTCAAGGTACCACTAGTCAGTTTGCCTCTGGGTCTTCATCCTCCTATCCAAGTGTATCACTATCCTCGCCCCAAGGTGCTTCCAGTCAGTCTGCTACAGTCCAGAGTTCACGGAAGCAGTTTACCTCTACTTTCACAGGCAACTCTGGCACCCAGTCAGGATCCTCTAAGCCATTCACCCTGCAGGGAAGCACCACTTATGGTGGATCACTCCAGCCTCAAGATACCACAAGTCAGTTTGCCTCTGGGTCTCCATCCTCTAATTTTCATCGTCTATCGTTGTCCTCACCTCAAGGTGTTGCCGACCAGTCCAGCCAAGCATTTCAGAGCTATTCTGTGTCCCAAAGCCAGAAGTCTCAAAGATGGCAGCCTTCACGAGGTATTCAGACCTCAGGTGCAGCTGCATCACAGGGTAGCTCTCCAATGCAGAGTTTGTTTGCTTCCCTGTCATCAGCAGGAGGCTCATCTTCAGGAGATCCCAGACAGTTTGTTTCTGCACAGGGTGGTAGCAGCAGAAATTATGGCTCTTCTCTTCATTCTCAAAGCCCCTCTAGCAAGTACACCCCTGGGTCTCATGCATATGCCAAGCTTGGTTCCTCTCCCCTAGCTGTTTCTAGCCAGTCTACCAGTGACAAGCGGTCAAATGGGCTGTATAGCTCAGACTCTCTGCAAACCCAGGGTCTCGTTGGTGTAGTTGAAAGACCCTCTAGACTCTCATCTCTAGCTCCTTCTGACTCAAGCAGTAACCAAATATCTGAGCATTTTGTGTCCATGCAACGTCCAACAGGTTCAAACCTAGCTCCATCTCTAGGCTTGAGTGCCCAAGCATCATCTGTTGGCATGTTCTCTGGTATCCCGCAGACTGCACAGGCTCTAGGTGAATCTGGGTCAGATGTCCAGCTATACAATCAACCATTCCTCAATCCGCCATACTCTGTAAAGGGCTAAGAGACTCTATAAAAACAGCCACATTATGCAACGTGATGTGTTCCAGAATATAAAATCTAATAAATGTTTTTAACAGTGGTTTTTCTTGTGCCGTTTTGTGTTTAAGCTACATTCAAAGGGTAAAACTCCATGCTGGTTGAGTTTGTTCAACTTGGAAAAGGGGTGCCATCTAGGGTTTCGTGTGCCAAATTGGTTAAGAGTTAGTTGCTGTGTCTTAATCCCGTTTTGTTGGCACTGACCGTTTAACTAAAATTTGCGTAAGATTTAAAAGCAGTTGAGGCTTCGTGCAGTTTTTGATCTCATCTCCTTTTTGAATCTCACCCTCTTTGTCTGGTCCATAATAAATTTGGGCTTATTTTGGGTTAACTTTCTCATTCCACGGTTCCATTTCATTTGTACCACAGAGTGGTGCTGTGGTCATTAAAACCAAGAACTACATAATAAAGAACCCATATCTCATTGGGATGTCTTCCCCTTTTGAGACCATTTTTGAGACATTTTAGTGGGCAAAAGTGTGGCTAAACATGGCATTGTACGTAAGAAATTCAGTGTCTGAGACACTTTGCTGATACAAATGGTCAACATGATCTCATGAGTATTCGTATGTATTTTACCACACGTACATTTACTTATGTTTCCATAGACACTGAAACCTACAATACTGATGTATTGACAGCACTACAACATCAATTATTTACGTATGAACAACTTTACAGACTTACAAATGTGTTCAAATCCTTATTTATGAATATTAAAATTGTGGCATTAATATCTCGATTCTATTGTATTCAATTGTCATATCAATGACGTTCTGTTTTCAGTCGCATTTATGAGAAACTTAACTCATCTACTTAATTTGGGGCCCTTAACTTGCTCAAAAACACTTGAAACTTTGCACACGTTGAAATTGTCGGCCATCAGGTTCACCGATGACACAAGTGACCACAGAAGATGACGTGGTGGGGTCATGGGTTGTATTTGAGGGGCTCTGTAGCGCAGCCCTTTTTACCTAAAGTAACCAAACTTCAAACACTTATAGATCTCATCGGGCCAAACAACTTTTGCACTCCAAGTCATACGCCAGCCCAATAGGAAGTCGGCTGTTATGGGTTGTTTATAAAAAGCATGCCCTGGAATTTGATATCTAGGGGATTCATTCCGATCGCCACCAAACTCGGTCACAGACGACTTCTGCAATTATTACAAATGACTAGAGGTCACCAGGTAATACTTATCCCGTGCGAATAGGGCTTTAGCCTGCAAAATATTAGAACAACTGACAAAGCTACTAGTATGTGTCTCGAAACAGCCTGCTTCTTTATTTTCAAAAGTGCCCAAATTAATGATGGTTATTGTATTCTATGAATCTGTCATCATTATAAAGAATATAAGGAAGCCAAATGTTCATAGAATGCATTAAAAGGGAATAGATAAGGACAGTGGCCCTATCAAATCAAAATAAGAAATCCAAAATCTGAGCAAAAGATTTTTTTCATGTTAGTTAATTTATGTTTGGTATAACAATGTGTCATTTATAGTTGTGTAAGCAATGTATTTATTATAATTTATTTTGGTGCCATATACTGCGGTACAGTGCGTGATTTCAAGTCAATTCATAATGAAGTGATTGTTATCCTAATACATGGACACTATTGGAAATATGTACAGTACTATGTGAGCACTTGCTTCATTAAATAAACATTGAACTGGTGTAAATTAATGATCATGATGAAAGTAATCAAATATAATAGTGCAGCAATAGACGTCTTGATGGACTGATGTTTAATTTTATTGATGTAATATGCACAACAGGGTACTAGGGACTTTATAAAGCAAGGTAGTTTTAGTTTTGCCTAACCATGTAACTTGCTAAGTTGGTAAAAGGTACAGGATTGTTTTTAGATGCAATTTAGCATTAAATTCCACCCAATTTAGCATAAACTGAGCTTTGTTCTTACTTCTGCATGTGCCCAATCCTAGAACTGATCTGCCCCATATATCAGCAATTGTCTCTCTGCAAAGTCTGTATTACATTATGACAATTAAACAAAACTATTTATAAAGATCATCCTGATGTGATCAGGCACATTTTGTGTAATGTGTATGAGAATATCCTATGTAGACATTACACAGTGAAAGTCTTGATTCATTATCTGCTTTAAAATGTTTAAACAGCACAGGGAATCAGAGCCTTCATAAAACAATCATCAATTATCTTTTAACAGCCAGTTAGTTTCCCAGGTGAACGATGTTTCATGCAATTGGTTATCTGCCCTAATTTGACTGATGAAGGCCTATAAAATACACTTATCTCCAACTACATGTATGTTTGTATTTGGAGTGTCTGTGTGGTGGTTTGAGAAAGTGAATTTTGGGGCTTTGGAGTACTCAGGGGTTTTTTTGTTTGCCATGGATAAAGGCTGGACACAGTGAGTTTATTCAGTCAATCTGTGTTTGTGAATGATTCAGCAAATAATTAATTTACTTTGTGTATTTTATATATTTACTTTTAGGTTACCCTTGTTTGTAATCTTCCTGCTCTTTTTGAGTAATGCTCATGGATTTGAAGGTAAGATCTATGTTTTTAGGGGATTTTTTTTTTTTTTTTTTGCAAAGGATTTTAAATTGAGGTTTCTTTTTCTACAAGTCTTGTATTTTGTCTAATTCACAGGTGGAGCTCATTCAAATGCCCACCACCGGTGGGGTCAACCTTCTGACAAAACGTTCTCACCTCTTGCAGTCCAGTCTTCTGTGTCAGAGGTCCCTGTGACTGGGATTTTGCCTGAAGAAGTGGGCTCTAGTTTATTCACTAACAGACCCCTGAAAAGGTTGAACTTACTCCAATTTGTTAAAGGTCGTGTTTCCAGCAGGCATGAATTGACGTCCCATGCCCAAACAGCTCCAAGCAGCTCTGTTTTAGCTTCCTTGCCTCTACCCTTAAATGAACGGTATGCAGGCAGTTTGACATCGCTCCGGGGTTCCTCTGGATCAGCCGCAACAGATACTGCTAGTGTTTCTACACAAGAAGGAAGTACTCGCTTACTTGCCACTTCTGGCCTGTCCACCAGTGATCAAAGCTCCCCTAGTTTGTACATGTCCAGCTCCTTGGAAACCTCTGGTGCTAAATCAGCAGAAACAACTTTGCCTGCGTTCTCTCAGGAGAGCATCTCTTACGGCAGTTCATCTGCTCCAGGTGCCACGTACACTTCTCAAGGTAGCCCAGTGCTGGCTTCAGAAGGCTATGGTCAATCCATCTCCCCTCAGGGTGAAAGCAGTTACAGTGGCTTGTCTCAGTCTCAAGGTGCCTTGAGTCAATATACCCCAGACTACTCTAACGTGCTCAGTTCATCTGTTTCTAGTCAGTCTACCAGTGATCAGAGTACCCCCAGTTTGTATAGTTCTAGATTTCAGGGAAGTTCGGGCAGTTTGTTGGAAGCTTCAGGCTCTTTTCAAGGGGAAGTGGCAGGGCTTAACTCTCTCGTTGACCTGTCTCCTCAATCACAAGACTACTCCAGTCAGCTTCTACCCTCAGCCTTGGAGGTCTCTAGCCAGTCTACTAATGGTCAAGGCACTCCCAGCTCGTTTATGGTTGGCTCTGAGAGCAGTTCGGATTCACAGTCAACAGGTCCTGCTTCACCTCTAGACACTCAGGGTAGTCTCTCTCAAAGCATTTCTAGGCAGTCCAAAAGATTTCAAAGTTCACCTAGTGTGTCTACAAGCACCCAGAGACGGTCTGGCACTCAATTAACTTCCAGTAATTTTTTCCCTGTGCAGGGAGGTAGTAGTTCTATTTCTAGCTTATATCTGAAGCCTCAGGGCACTCTGGGTCTGTATGCCCCTGCGTCCAGTACCAAATATGTGAATTTTCCCATGTCATCACACCCAGCTGTTTATAGCCAGTCAAAAAGTATCTCTGGTGCTTGGTTTGGGGGCTCTACTGGCTTTGCCTCCCAGGGAATGAGTAGCACTTACAGGGGTTCTGTCCAGCCTCAAGGTACCACAAGTCAGTACGCCTCTGGGTCTCCATCCTACTATCCAAGTGTATCACTATCCTCACCCCAACATCCTGCCAGTCAGTCTGCTACAGTCCAGAGTTCACAGAAGCAGTTTACCTCTACTTACACAGGCAACTCTGGCACCCAGTCAGGGTCATCTAAGCCATTCACCCTGCAGGGAAGCACCACTTATGGTGGATCACTCCAGCGTCAAGATGCCTCAGGGTCTCCATCCTCCTATCCAAGTGTATCACTATCTCACCCCAAGATCCTGCCAGTCAGTCTGCTACAGTCCAGAGTTCACGGAAGCAGTTTACCTCTAGCTATGGCACCCAGTCAGGATCCTCTAGGCCATTCACCCTGCAGGGAAGCACCACTTATGGTGGATCACTCCAGCGTCAAGATGCCTCTGGGTCTCCATCCTCCTATCCAAGTGTATCACTATTCTCACCCCAACATCCTGCCAGTCAGTCTGCTACAGTCCAGAGTTCACGGAAGCAGTTTACCTCTAGCTATGGCACCCAGTCAGGATCCTCTAAGCCATTCACCCTGCAGGGAAGCACCACTTATGGTGGATCACTCCAGCCTCAAGGTACCACTAGTCAGTTTGCCTCTGGGTCTTCATCCTCCTATCCAAGTGTATCACTATCCTCGCCCCAAGGTGCTTCCAGTCAGTCTGCTACAGTCCAGAGTTCACGGAAGCAGTTTACCTCTAGCTATGGCACCCAGTCAGGGTCCTCTAGGCCATTCACCCTGCAGGGAAGCACCACTTATGGTGGATCACTCCAGCGTCAAGATGCCTCTGGGTCTCCATCCTCCTATCCAAGTGTATCACTATTCTCACCCCAACATCCTGCCAGTCAGTCTGCTACAGTCCAGAGTTCACGGAAGCAGTTTACCTCTAGCTATGGCACCCAGTCAGGATCCTCTAAGCCATTCACCCTGCAGGGAAGCACCACTTATGGTGGATCACTCCAGCCTCAAGGTACCACTAGTCAGTTTGCCTCTGGGTCTTCATCCTCCTATCCAAGTGTATCACTATCCTCGCCCCAAGGTGCTTCCAGTCAGTCTGCTACAGTCCAGAGTTCACGGAAGCAGTTTACCTCTACTTTCACAGGCAACTCTGGCACCCAGTCAGGGTCCTCTAAGCCATTCACCCTGCAGGGAAGCACCACTTATGGTGGATCACTCCAGCCTCAAGATACCACAAGTCAGTTTGCCTCTGGGTCTCCATCCTCTAATTTTCATCGTCTATCGTTGTCCTCACCTCAAGGTGTTGCCGACCAGTCCAGCCAAGCATTTCAGAGCTATTCTGTGTCCCAAAGCCAGAAGTCTCAAAGATGGCAGCCTTCACGAGGTATTCAGACCTCAGGTGCAGCTGCATCACAGGGTAGCTCTCCAATGCAGAGTTTGTTTGCTTCCCTGTCATCAGCAGGAGGCTCATCTTCAGGAGATCCCAGACAGTTTGTTTCTGCACAGGGTGGTAGCAGCAGAAATTATGGCTCTTCTCTTCATTCTCAAAGCCCCTCTAGCAAGTACACCCCTGGGTCTCATGCATATGCCAAGCTTGGTTCCTCTCCCCTAGCTGTTTCTAGCCAGTCTACCAGTGACAAGCGGTCAAATGGGCTGTATAGCTCAGACTCTCTGCAAACCCAGGGTCTCGTTGGTGTAGTTGAAAGACCCTCTAGACTCTCATCTCTAGCTCCTTCTGACTCAAGCAGTAACCAAATATCTGAGCATTTTGTGTCCATGCAACGTCCAACAGGTTCAAACCTAGCTCCATCTCTAGGCTTGAGTGCCCAAGCATCATCTGTTGGCATGTTCTCTGGTATCCCGCAGACTGCACAGGCTCTAGGTGAATCTGGGTCAGATGTCCAGCTATACAATCAACCATTCCTCAATCCGCCATACTCTGTAAAGGGCTAAGAGACTCTATAAAAACAGCCACATTATACAACGTGATGTGTTCCAGAATATAAAATCTAATAAATGTTTTTAACAGTGGTTTTTCTTGTGCCGTTTTGTGTTTAAGCTACATTCAAAGGGTAAAACTCCATGCTGGTTGAGTTTGTTCAACTTGGAAAAGGGGTGCCATCTAGGGTTTCGTGTGCCAAATTGGTTAAGAGTTAGTTGCTGTGTCTTAATCCCGTTTTGTTGGCACTGACCGTTTAACTAAAATTTGCGTAAGATTTAAAAGCAGTTGAGGCTTCGTGCAGTTTTTGATCTCATCTCCTTTTTGAATCTCACCCTCTTTGTCTGGTCCATAATAAATTTGGGCTTATTTTGGGTTAACTTTCTCATTCCATGGTTCCATTTCATTTGTACCACAGAGTGGTGCTGTGGTCATTAAAACCAAGAACTACATAATAAAGAACCCATATCTCATTGGGATGTCTTCCCCTTTTGAGACCATTTTTGAGACATTTTAGTGGGCAAAAGTGTGGCTAAACATGGCATTGTACGTAAGAAATTCAGTGTCTGAGACACTTTGCTGATACAAATGGTCAACATGATCTCATGAGTATTCGTATGTATTTTACCACACGTACATTTACTTATGTTTCCATAGACACTGAAACCTACAATACTGATGTATTGACAGCACTACAACATCAATTATTTACGTATGAACAACTTTACAGACTTACAAATGTGTTCAAATCCTTATTTATGAATATTAAAATTGTGGCATTAATATCTCGATTCTATTGTATTCAATTGTCATATCAATGACGTTCTGTTTTCAGTCGCATTTATGAGAAACTTAACTCATCTACTTAATTTGGGGCCCTTAACTTGCTCAAAAACACTTGAAACTTTGCACACGTTGAAATTGTCGGCCATCAGGTTCACCGATGACACAAGTGACCACAGAAGATGACGTGGTGGGGTCATGGGTTGTATTTGAGGGGCTCTGTAGCGCAGCCCTTTTTACCTAAAGTAACCAAACTTCAAACACTTATAGATCTCATCGGGCCAAACAACTTTTGCACTCCAAGTCATACGCCAGCCCAATAGGAAGTCGGCTGTTATGGGTTGTTTATAAAAAGCATGCCCTGGAATTTGATATCTAGGGGATTCATTCCGATCGCCACCAAACTCGGTCACAGACGACTTCTGCAATTATTACAAATGACTAGAGGTCACCAGGTAATACTTATCCCGTGCGAATAGGGCTTTAGCCTGCAAAATATTAGAACAACTGACAAAGCTACTAGTATGTGTCTCGAAACAGCCTGCTTCTTTATTTTCAAAAGTGCCCAAATTAATGATGGTTATTGTATTCTATGAATCTGTCATCATTATAAAGAATATAAGGAAGCCAAATGTTCATAGAATGCATTAAAAGGGAATAGATAAGGACAGTGGCCCTATCAAATCAAAATAAGAAATCCAAAATCTGAGCAAAAGATTTTTTTCATGTTAGTTAATTTATGTTTGGTATAACAATGTGTCATTTATAGTTGTGTAAGCAATGTATTTATTATAATTTATTTTGGTGCCATATACTGCGGTACAGTGCGTGATTTCAAGTCAATTCATAATGAAGTGATTGTTATCCTAATACATGGACACTATTGGAAATATGTACAGTACTATGTGAGCACTTGCTTCATTAAATAAACATTGAACTGGTGTAAATTAATGATCATGATGAAAGTAATCAAATATAATAGTGCAGCAATAGACGTCTTGATGGACTGATGTTTAATTTTATTGATGTAATATGCACAACAGGGTACTAGGGACTTTATAAAGCAAGGTAGTTTTAGTTTTGCCTAACCATGTAACTTGCTAAGTTGGTAAAAGGTACAGGATTGTTTTTAGATGCAATTTAGCATTAAATTCCACCCAATTTAGCATAAACTGAGCTTTGTTCTTACTTCTGCATGTGCCCAATCCTAGAACTGATCTGCCCCATATATCAGCAATTGTCTCTCTGCAAAGTCTGTATTACATTATGACAATTAAACAAAACTATTTATAAAGATCATCCTGATGTGATCAGGCACATTTTGTGTAATGTGTATGAGAATATCCTATGTAGACATTACACAGTGAAAGTCTTGATTCATTATCTGCTTTAAAATGTTTAAACAGCACAGGGAATCAGAGCCTTCATAAAACAATCATCAATTATCTTTTAACAGCCAGTTAGTTTCCCAGGTGAACGATGTTTCATGCAATTGGTTATCTGCCCTAATTTGACTGATGAAGGCCTATAAAATACACTTATCTCCAACTACATGTATGTTTGTATTTGGAGTGTCTGTGTGGTGGTTTGAGAAAGTGAATTTTGGGGCTTTGGAGTACTCAGGGTTTTTTTTGTTTGCCATGGATAAAGGCTGGACACAGTGAGTTTATTCAGTCAATCTGTGTTTGTGAATGATTCAGCAAATAATTAATTTACTTTGTGTATTTTATATATTTACTTTTAGGTTACCCTTGTTTGTAATCTTCCTGCTCTTTTTGAGTAATGCTCATGGATTTGAAGGTAAGATCTATGTTTTTAGGGGATTTTTTTTTTTTTTTTTTGCAAAGGATTTTAAATTGAGGTTTCTTTTTCTACAAGTCTTGTATTTTGTCTAATTCACAGGTGGAGCTCATTCAAATGCCCACCACCGGTGGGGTCAACCTTCTGACAAAACGTTCTCACCTCTTGCAGTCCAGTCTTCTGTGTCAGAGGTCCCTGTGACTGGGATTTTGCCTGAAGAAGTGGGCTCTAGTTTATTCACTAACAGACCCCTGAAAAGGTTGAACTTACTCCAATTTGTTAAAGGTCGTGTTTCCAGCAGGCATGAATTGACGTCCCATGCCCAAACAGCTCCAAGCAGCTCTGTTTTAGCTTCCTTGCCTCTACCCTTAAATGAACGGTATGCAGGCAGTTTGACATCGCTCCGGGGTTCCTCTGGATCAGCCGCAACAGATACTGCTAGTGTTTCTACACAAGAAGGAAGTACTCGCTTACTTGCCACTTCTGGCCTGTCCACCAGTGATCAAAGCTCCCCTAGTTTGTACATGTCCAGCTCCTTGGAAACCTCTGGTGCTAAATCAGCAGAAACAACTTTGCCTGCGTTCTCTCAGGAGAGCATCTCTTACGGCAGTTCATCTGCTCCAGGTGCCACGTACACTTCTCAAGGTAGCCCAGTGCTGGCTTCAGAAGGCTATGGTCAATCCATCTCCCCTCAGGGTGAAAGCAGTTACAGTGGCTTGTCTCAGTCTCAAGGTGCCTTGAGTCAATATACCCCAGACTACTCTAACGTGCTCAGTTCATCTGTTTCTAGTCAGTCTACCAGTGATCAGAGTACCCCCAGTTTGTATAGTTCTAGATTTCAGGGAAGTTCGGGCAGTTTGTTGGAAGCTTCAGGCTCTTTTCAAGGGGAAGTGGCAGGGCTTAACTCTCTCGTTGACCTGTCTCCTCAATCACAAGACTACTCCAGTCAGCTTCTACCCTCAGCCTTGGAGGTCTCTAGCCAGTCTACTAATGGTCAAGGCACTCCCAGCTCGTTTATGGTTGGCTCTGAGAGCAGTTCGGATTCACAGTCAACAGGTCCTGCTTCACCTCTAGACACTCAGGGTAGTCTCTCTCAAAGCATTTCTAGGCAGTCCAAAAGATTTCAAAGTTCACCTAGTGTGTCTACAAGCACCCAGAGACGGTCTGGCACTCAATTAACTTCCAGTAATTTTTTCCCTGTGCAGGGAGGTAGTAGTTCTATTTCTAGCTTATATCTGAAGCCTCAGGGCACTCTGGGTCTGTATGCCCCTGCGTCCAGTACCAAATATGTGAATGTTCCCATGTCATCACACCCAGCTGTTTATAGCCAGTCAAAAAGTATCTCTGGTGCTTGGTTTGGGGGCTCTACTGGCTTTGCCTCCCAGGGAATGAGTAGCACTTACAGGGGTTCTGTCCAGCCTCAAGGTACCACAAGTCAGTACGCCTCTGGGTCTCCATCCTACTATCCAAGTGTATCACTATCCTCACCCCAACATCCTGCCAGTCAGTCTGCTACAGTCCAGAGTTCACAGAAGCAGTTTACCTCTACTTACACAGGCAACTCTGGCACCCAGTCAGGGTCATCTAAGCCATTCACCCTGCAGGGAAGCACCACTTATGGTGGATCACTCCAGCGTCAAGAAGCCACTGGGTCTTCATCCTCCTATCCAAGTGTATCACTATCCTCGCCCCAAGGTGCTTCCAGTCAGTCTGCTACAGTCCAGAGTTCACGGAAGCAGTTTACCTCTAGCTATGGCACCCAGTCAGGATCCTCTAGGCCATTCACCCTGCAGGGAAGCACCACTTATGGTGGATCACTCCAGCGTCAAGATGCCTCTGGGTCTCCATCCTCCTATCCAAGTGTATCACTATTCTCACCCCAACATCCTGCCAGTCAGTCTGCTACAGTCCAGAGTTCACGGAAGCAGTTTACCTCTAGCTATGGCACCCAGTCAGGATCCTCTAAGCCATTCACCCTGCAGGGAAGCACCACTTATGGTGGATCACTCCAGCCTCAAGGTACCACTAGTCAGTTTGCCTCTGGGTCTTCATCCTCCTATCCAAGTGTATCACTATCCTCGCCCCAAGGTGCTTCCAGTCAGTCTGCTACAGTCCAGAGTTCACGGAAGCAGTTTACCTCTAAGCTATTCACCCTGCAGGGAAGCACACTTATGGTGGATCACTCCAGCCTCAAGGTACCACTAGTCAGATTGCCTCTGGGTCTTCATCTCCTATCCAAGTGTATCACTATCCTCGCCCCAAGGTGCTTCCAGTCAGTCTGCTACAGTCCAGAGTTCACGGAAGCAGTTTACCTCTACTTTCACAGGCAACTCTGGCACCCAGTCAGGGTCCTCTAAGCCATTCACCCTGCAGGGAAGCACCACTTATGGTGGATCACTCCAGCCTCAAGATACCACAAGTCAGTTTGCCTCTGGGTCTCCATCCTCTAATTTTCATCGTCTATCGTTGTCCTCACCTCAAGGTGTTGCGACCAGTCCAGCCAAGCATTTCAGAGCTATTCTGTGTCCCAAAGCCAGAAGTCTCAAAGATGGCAGCCTTCACGAGGTATTCAGACCTCAGGTGCAGCTGCATCACAGGGTAGCTCTCCAATGCAGAGTTTGTTTGCTTCCCTGTCATCAGCAGGAGGCTCATCTTCAGGAGATCCCAGACAGTTTGTTTCTGCACAGGGTGGTAGCAGCAGAAATTATGGCTCTTCTCTTCATTCTCAAAGCCCCTCTAGCAAGTACACCCCTGGGTCTCATGCATATGCCAAGCTTGGTTCCTCTCCCCTAGCTGTTTCTAGCCAGTCTACCAGTGACAAGCGGTCAAATGGGCTGTATAGCTCAGACTCTCTGCAAACCCAGGGTCTCGTTGGTGTAGTTGAAAGACCCTCTAGACTCTCATCTCTAGCTCCTTCTGACTCAAGCAGTAACCAAATATCTGAGCATTTTGTGTCCATGCAACGTCCAACAGGTTCAAACCTAGCTCCATCTCTAGGCTTGAGTGCCCAAGCATCATCTGTTGGCATGTTCTCTGGTATCCCGCAGACTGCACAGGCTCTAGGTGAATCTGGGTCAGATGTCCAGCTATACAATCAACCATTCCTCAATCCGCCATACTCTGTAAAGGGCTAAGAGACTCTATAAAAACAGCCACATTATGCAACGTGATGTGTTCCAGAATATAAAATCTAATAAATGTTTTTAACAGTGGTTTTTCTTGTGCCGTTTTGTGTTTAAGCTACATTCAAAGGGTAAAACTCCATGCTGGTTGAGTTTGTTCAACTTGGAAAAGGGGTGCCATCTAGGGTTTCGTGTGCCAAATTGGTTAAGAGTTAGTTGCTGTGTCTTAATCCCGTTTTGTTGGCACTGACCGTTTAACTAAAATTTGCGTAAGATTTAAAAGCAGTTGAGGCTTCGTGCAGTTTTTGATCTCATCTCCTTTTTGAATCTCACCCTCTTTGTCTGGTCCATAATAAATTTGGGCTTATTTTGGGTTAACTTTCTCATTCCACGGTTCCATTTCATTTGTACCACAGAGTGGTGCTGTGGTCATTAAAACCAAGAACTACATAATAAAGAACCCATATCTCATTGGGATGTCTTCCCCTTTTGAGACCATTTTTGAGACATTTTAGTGGGCAAAAGTCAAGTGTATTTATATAGCGCTTTTCACAATATAAATTGCATCAAAGCAGCTTCACAATATCAATCAAATAACATAATGTTTGTTTCTTAGTGAAAAAACATCCACGTTTGGTAGGGCTGATCAATGGTATTAATGCTTGGTTAATTATTTTGAATATCCCCAACTGAGCAAGCCAAAGGCAACAGTGGCAAGGAACCGAAAACTCCAAGTGACCTACTGGTGTCCTAAAACTCCATCAGGTGACCTAATGGAGAAAAAAAAAAACCTTGGGAGAACCCAGGCTCAGTCGGGGGCCAGTTCTCCTCTGGCGTTTATGACTAGAGGCCGGATTTACAGTAACTGTAATTTGATACAGAATTTGTTTTATTTTATCACTTCGGGGTGGGTACGCGAACCGGAATCACAACATTTTATCTGTAGAGTGGGAAAGGGATCCTCCATAGGGAGAGGCTAGTTGGCACTTCAGCACTGCGTTGTCATCGGGTCCAGGCAAAACTCCTAGTCAGATCTGGATACGGCCTGGATCCGGTCGGCTGCGGGAAAACCTCGGGATAAACAAAGACACTAAAATTAGCGTAGATGCCATTCTCTTATGATGATGTAACGAGTACATCAGGATTTAAGGGAAGTGTTCCCAGTTCCGGATGACCTAATCTATGCAGCCTAACATTGAATTATAGAAGTCTATAATATATTATTGTGTATGCTAGGTCAAAGAGATGTGTTTTTAGTCTAGCTTTGAACTGACAGAGTGTGTCTGCTTCCCGGACAATGGTAGGAAGACTGTTCCAAAGTTTTGGTGCTAAATAGGAAAAGGATCTACCGCCCGCAGTCGATTTTGATATTCTAGGTATTATCAACTGGCCCGAATTTTGAGATCGCAATAGACGTGAAGGACTATAATGCGTTAAGAGCTCGCTCAAGTACTGCGGAGCGAAACCATTTAGTGCTTTGTAAGTAATCAACAATATTTTAAAATGTATACGATGTTTAATAGGGCAGCCATGCAGTGTTGACAGAACCGGGCTAATATGGTCATATTTCCTGGTTCTAGTAAGAACTCGAGCTGCAGCGTTTTGGACCAGCTGTAGTTTTATTTATTAAGCGTGCAGGGCAACCACCCCAGTAGGGCATTACAATAATCTAGTCTTGGTTGTCCATGAAAGCATGAACTAAATTGTTCCGCATTTGTTAATGAGAGCATATGTCGTAATTTAGATATATTTTTAAGATGGAAAAATGCGGTTTTACAGATACGTAGACACGTGGACTTTCAAATGAAAGATTGCTATCAAAAAGCACACCCAGGTTCCTAACCGACGACGAAAGACTTAACAGAGAGCAGCCATCAAGTGTTAGACAGTATTCTAGGTTATTACAAGTGGAAGTTTTTTGTCCAATAATTAGAATCTCTGTTTTTTCAGAGTTTAGTTGTAGGAAATTACTAGTCATCAATTTTTTATATCAGCTATGCATTCCCGTTAATTTTGTGAATTGGTAAGTTTCGTTAGGTTTGAAGAAATATACAGCTGAGTATCATCGGCATAACCAATGAAAGCTAATTCCATGTTTCCTATTGATATGTCCTAATGGTAGCATGTACAGAGTGAACAGCAGCGGTCCCTAGTACTGAGCCCTTGTGGTACGCCATACTGAACTTGTGATCGATAAGACACTCTTCATTTATGCTACAAACATGATAAAGTCAGAGAAGTATGATTTAAACCATGCTAGTGCAATTCCACTAATTCCAACCATAGTTTTCCAGTCTATTTAAAAGACTGTTGTGGTCAATTGGTCAAATGCAGCACTAAGATCAAGTAACCACTAATAGAGAGATACAACACGATCGGATGATAAAAGTAAATCATTTTGTAACTCTAATGAGAGCTGTCTCAGTACTATGGTGCGGTCTAAAATCCTGACTGAAATCCTCACAGATATCATTTCTTTCAAGAAAGGAACACAGTTGTGAGGATACTGCTTTTTCTAATATCTTTGACAGAAAAGGCAGATTTGAGATCGGCCTGTAATTGACTAATTCTGAAGGATCAAGTTGCGGTTTTTTAACAAGCGGTTTTATCATAGCCAGCTTAAAGGTTTTTGGTACATATCCTAGAGACAAAGACGAATTAATGATATTAAGAAGAGGATCTATGATCTCTGGAAGCATCTCTTTCAGTAGCTTAGTCGGTATAGGGTCTAACATACAAGTTGTCGATTTAGATGAATTAACGAGTTTTGCAGAATTCTTCCTCTCCTATAGCAACAAATGAATACAATTTTTCCTCAGGGAGACTACTAATGCACTCCCTGATGCGATACTGTAGTAGACGGTTGCATAGTTATAATTTTGTCCCTGATATTATCAATCTTATAAGTGAAGAAGTTCATAAAGTCATTACTGCTGTGTTGCTTGGAAACTTCTGTGCTTGAAGCTTTCTTTTTCGTTAGTTTAGCCACTGTTTCAAATAAATACCTAGGATTATGTTTATTTTCTTCTAATAGGGTTGAAAAATAAGCAGATCTAGCCGCTTTTAAAGCCTCTCTGTAAGCAATCGAGCTCTCTTTCCATGAAATCCGAAATACCTCTAGTTTTGTTTTCTTCCAGTAGCGCTCCATTTTTCTGGCTGCTCTCTTAAGGGCCTGAGTGTGCTCGTTGTACCACGGCGTTGGACTATTTTCTTTAATCTTCTTTAAGCGCAACGGAGCAACTGCGTCTAAAGTGCTGGAAACGTGTGGATAAACATGGCATTGTACGTAAGAAATTCAGTGTCTGAGACACTTTGCTGATACAAATGGTCAACATGATCTCATGAGTATTCGTATGTATTTTACCACACGTACATTTACTTATGTTTCCATAGACACTGAAACCTACAATACTGATGTATTGACAGCACTACAACATCAATTATTTACGTATGAACAACTTTACAGACTTACAAATGTGTTCAAATCCTTATTTATGAATATTAAAATTGTGGCATTAATATCTCGATTCTATTGTATTCAATTGTCATATCAATGACGTTCTGTTTTCAGTCGCATTTATGAGAAACTTAACTCATCTACTTAATTTGGGGCCCTTAACTTGCTCAAAAACACTTGAAACTTTGCACACGTTGAAATTGTCGGCCATCAGGTTCACCGATGACACAAGTGACCACAGAAGATGACGTGGTGGGGTCATGGGTTGTATTTGAGGGGCTCTGTAGCGCAGCCCTTTTTACCTAAAGTAACCAAACTTCAAACACTTATAGATCTCATCGGGCCAAACAACTTTTGCACTCCAAGTCATACGCCAGCCCAATAGGAAGTCGGCTGTTATGGGTTGTTTATAAAAAGCATGCCCTGGAATTTGATATCTAGGGGATTCATTCCGATCGCCACCAAACTCGGTCACAGACGACTTCTGCAATTATTACAAATGACTAGAGGTCACCAGGTAATACTTATCCCGTGCGAATAGGGCTTTAGCCTGCAAAATATTAGAACAACTGACAAAGCTACTAGTATGTGTCTCGAAACAGCCTGCTTCTTTATTTTCAAAAGTGCCCAAATTAATGATGGTTATTGTATTCTATGAATCTGTCATCATTATAAAGAATATAAGGAAGCCAAATGTTCATAGAATGCATTAAAAGGGAATAGATAAGGACAGTGGCCCTATCAAATCAAAATAAGAAATCCAAAATCTGAGCAAAAGATTTTTTTCATGTTAGTTAATTTATGTTTGGTATAACAATGTGTCATTTATAGTTGTGTAAGCAATGTATTTATTATAATTTATTTTGGTGCCATATACTGCGGTACAGTGCGTGATTTCAAGTCAATTCATAATGAAGTGATTGTTATCCTAATACATGGACACTATTGGAAATATGTACAGTACTATGTGAGCACTTGCTTCATTAAATAAACATTGAACTGGTGTAAATTAATGATCATGATGAAAGTAATCAAATATAATAGTGCAGCAATAGACGTCTTGATGGACTGATGTTTAATTTTATTGATGTAATATGCACAACAGGGTACTAGGGACTTTATAAAGCAAGGTAGTTTTAGTTTTGCCTAACCATGTAACTTGCTAAGTTGGTAAAAGGTACAGGATTGTTTTTAGATGCAATTTAGCATTAAATTCCACCCAATTTAGCATAAACTGAGCTTTGTTCTTACTTCTGCATGTGCCCAATCCTAGAACTGATCTGCCCCATAGATCAGCAATTGTCTCTCTGCAAAGTCTGTATTACATTATGACAATTAAACAAAACTATTTATAAAGATCATCCTGATGTGATCAGGCACATTTTGTGTAATGTGTATGAGAATATCCTATGTAGACATTACACAGTGAAAGTCTTGATTCATTATCTGCTTTAAAATGTTTAAACAGCACAGGGAATCAGAGCCTTCATAAAACAATCATCAATTATCTTTTAACAGCCAGTTAGTTTCCCAGGTGAACGATGTTTCATGCAATTGGTTATCTGCCCTAATTTGACTGATGAAGGCCTATAAAATACACTTATCTCCAACTACATGTATGTTTGTATTTGTAGTGTCTGTGTGGTGGTTTGAGAAAGTGAATTTTGGGGCTTTGGAGTACTCAGGGGTTTTTTTTGTTTGCCATGGATAAAGGCTGGACACAGTGAGTTTATTCAGTCAATCTGTGTTTGTGAATGATTCAGCAAATAATTAATTTACTTTGTGTATTTATATATTTACTTTTAGGTTACCCTTGTTTGTAATCTTCCTGCTCTTTTTGAGTAATGCTCATGGATTTGAAGGTAAGATCTATGTTTTTAGGGGATTTTTTTTTTTTTTTTTTTTTGCAAAGGATTTTAAATTGAGGTTTCTTTTTCTACAAGTCTTGTATTTTGTCTAATTCACAGGTGGAGCTCATTCAAATGCCCACCACCGGTGGGGTCAACCTTCTGACAAAACGTTCTCACCTCTTGCAGTCCTGTCTTCTGTGTCAGAGGTCCCTGTGACTGGATTTTGCCTGAAGAAGTGGGCTCTAGTTTATTCACTAACAGACCCCTGAAAAGGTTGAACTTACTCCAATTTGTTAAAGGTCGTGTTTCCAGCAGGCATGAATTGACGTCCCATGCCCAAACAGCTCCAAGCAGCTCTGTTTTAGCTTCCCTTGCCTCTACCCTTAAATGAACGGTATGCAGGCAGTTTGACATCGCTCCGGGGTTCCTCTGGATCAGCCGCAACAGATACTGCTAGTGTTTCTACACAAGAAGGAAGTACTCGCTTACTTGCCACTTCTGGCCTGTCCACCAGTGATCAAAGCTCCCCTAGTTTGTACATGTCCAGCTCCTTGGAAACCTCTGGTGCTAAATCAGCAGAAACAACTTTGCCTGCGTTCTCTCAGGAGAGCATCTCTTACGGCAGTTCATCTGCTCCAGGTGCCACGTACACTTCTCAAGGTAGCCCAGTGCTGGCTTCAGAAGGCTATGGTCAATCCATCTCCCCTCAGGGTGAAAGCAGTTACAGTGGCTTGTCTCAGTCTCAAGGTGCCTTGAGTCAATATACCCCAGACTACTCTAACGTGCTCAGTTCATCTGTTTCTAGTCAGTCTACCAGTGATCAGAGTACCCCCAGTTTGTATAGTTCTAGATTTCAGGGAAGTTCGGGCAGTTTGTTGGAAGCTTCAGGCTCTTTTCAAGGGGAAGTGGCAGGGCTTAACTCTCTCGTTGACCTGTCTCCTCAATCACAAGACTACTCCAGTCAGCTTCTACCCTCAGCCTTGGAGGTCTCTAGCCAGTCTACTAATGGTCAAGGCACTCCCAGCTCGTTTATGGTTGGCTCTGAGAGCAGTTCGGATTCACAGTCAACAGGTCCTGCTTCACCTCTAGACACTCAGGGTAGTCTCTCTCAAAGCATTTCTAGGCAGTCCAAAAGATTTCAAAGTTCACCTAGTGTGTCTACAAGCACCCAGAGACGGTCTGGCACTCAATTAACTTCCAGTAATTTTTTCCCTGTGCAGGGAGGTAGTAGTTCTATTTCTAGCTTATATCTGAAGCCTCAGGGCACTCTGGGTCTGTATGCCCCTGCGTCCAGTACCAAATATGTGAATTTTCCCATGTCATCACACCCAACTGTTTATAGCCAGTCAAAAAGTATCTCTGGTGCTTGGTTTGGGGGCTCTACTGGCTTTGCCTCCCAGGGAATGAGTAGCACTTACAGGGGTTCTGTCCAGCCTCAAGGTACCACAAGTCAGTATGCCTCTGGGTCTCCATCCTACTATCCAAGTGTATCACTATCCTCACCCCAACATCCTGCCAGTCAGTCTGCTACAGTCCAGAGTTCACAGAAGCAGTTTACCTCTACTTACACAGGCAACTCTGGCACCAGTCAGGGTCATCTAAGCCATTCACCTGCAGGGAAGCACCACTTATGGTGGATCACTCCAGCGTCAAGATGCCACTGGGTCTTCATCCTCCTATCCAAGTGTATCACTATCCTCGCCCCACATCTCCAGTCAGTCTGCTACAGTCCAGAGTTCACGCAAGCAGTTTACCTCTAGCTATGGCACCCAGTCAGGATCCTCTAAGCCATTCACCCTGCAGGGAAGCACCACTTATGGTGGATCACTCCAGCGTCAAGATGCCTCTGGGTCTCATCCTCCTATCCAAGTGTATCACTATTCTCACCCCAACATCCTGCCAGTCAGTCTGCTACAGTCCAGAGTTCACGGAAGCAGTTTACCTCTAGCTATGGCACCCAGTCAGGATCCTCTAGCCATTCACCCTGCAGGGAAGCACCACTTATGGTGGATCACTCCAGCGTCAAGATGCCTCTGGGTCTTCATCCTCCTATCCAAGTGTATCACTATTCTCACCCCAACATCCTGCCAGTCAGTCTGCTACAGTCCAGAGTTCACGGAAGCAGTTTACCTCTACTTTCACAGGCAACTCTGGCACCCAGTCAGGGTCCTCTAAGCCATTCACCCTGCAGGGAAGCACCACTTATGGTGGATCACTCCAGCCTCAAGATACCACAAGTCAGTTTGCCTCTGGTCTCCATCCTCTAATTTTCATCGTCTATCGTTGTCCTCACCTCAAGGTGTTGCCGACCAGTCCAGCCAAGCATTTCAGAGCTATTCTGTGTCCCAAAGCCAGAAGTCTCAAAGATGGCAGCCTTCACGAGGTATTCAGACCTCAGGTGCAGCTGCATCACAGGGTAGCTTCTCCAATGCAGAGTTTGTTTGCTTCCCTGTCATCAGCAGGAGGCTCATCTTCAGGAGATCCCAGACAGTTTGTTTTGCACAGGGTGGTAGCAGCAGAAATTATGGCTCTTCTCTTCATTCTCAAAGCCCCTCTAGCAAGTACACCCCTGGGTCTCATGCATATGCCAAGCTTGGTTCCTCTCCCCTAGCTGTTTCTAGCCAGTCGACCAGTGACAAGCGGTCAAATGGGCTGTATAGCTCAGACTCTCTGCAAACCCAGGGTCTCGTTGGTGTAGTTGAAAGACCCTCTAGACTCTCATCTCTAGCTCCTTCTGACTCAAGCAGTAACCAAATATCTGAGCATTTTGTGTCCATGCAACGTCCAACAGGTTCAAACCTAGCTCCATCTCTAGGCTTGAGTGCCCAAGCATCATCTGTTGGCATGTTCTCTGGTATCCCGCAGACTGCACAGGCTCTAGGTGAATCTGGGTCAGATGTCCAGCTATACAATCAACCATTCCTCAATCCGCCATACTCTGTAAAGGGCTAAGAGACTCTATAAAAACAGCCACATTATGCAACGTGATGTGTTCCAGAATATAAAATCTAATAAATGTTTTTAACAGTGGTTTTTCTTGTGCCGTTTTGTGTTTAAGCTACATTCAAAGGGTAAAACTCCATGCTGGTTGAGTTTGTTCAACTTGGAAAAGGGGTGCCATCTAGGGTTTCGTGTGCCAAATTGGTTAAGAGTTAGTTGCTGTGTCTTAATCCCGTTTGTTGGCACTGACCGTTTAACTAAAATTTGCGTAAGATTTAAAAGCAGTTGAGGCTTCGTGCAGTTTTTGATCTCATCTCCTTTTTGAATCTCACCCTCTTTGTCTGGTCCATAATAAATTTGGGCTTATTTTGGGTTAACTTTCTCATTCCACGGTTCCATTTCATTTGTACCACAGAGTGGTGCTGTGGTCATTAAAACCAAGAACTACATAATAAAGAACCCATATCTCATTGGGATGTCTTCCCCTTTTGAGACATTTTAGTGGGCAAAAGTGTGGATAAACATGGCATTGTACGTAAGAAATTCAGTGTCTGAGACACTTTGCTGATACAAATGGTCAACATGATCTCATGAGTATTTGTATGTATTTACCACACGTACATTTACTTATGTTTCCATAGACACTGAAACCTACAATACTGATGTATTGACAGCACTACAACATCAATTATTACGTATGAACAACTTTACAGACTTACAAATGTGTTCAAATCCTTATTTATGAATATTAAAATTGTGGCATTAATATCTCGATTCTATTGTATTCAATTGTCATATCAATGACGTTCTGTTTTCAGTCGCATTTATGAGAAACTTAACTCATCTACTTATTTGGGGCCCTTAACTTGCTCAAAAAACACTTGAAACTTTGCACACGTTGAAATTGTCGGCCATCAGGTTCACCGATGACACAAGTGACCACAGAAGATGACGTGGTGGGGTCATGGGTTGTATTTGAGGGGCTCTGTAGCGCAGCCCTTTTTACCTAAAGTAACCAAACTTCAAACACTTATAGATCTCATCGGGCCAAACAACTTTTGCACTCCAAGTCATACGCCAGCCCAATAGGAAGTCGGCTGTTATGGGTTGTTTATAAAAAGCATGCCCTGGAATTTGATATCTAGGGGATTCATTCCGATCGCCACCAAACTCGGTCACAGACGACTTCTGCAATTATTACAAATGACTAGAGGTCACCAGGTAATACTTATCCCGTGCGAATATGGCTTTAGCCTGCAAATATTAGAACAACTGACAAAGCTACTAGTATGTGTCTCGAAACAGCCTGCTTCTTTATTTTCAAAAGTGCCCAAATTAATGATGGTTATTGTATTCTATGAATCTGTCATCATTATAAAGAATATAAGGAAGCCAAATGTTCATAGAATGCATTAAAAGGGAATAGATAAGGACAGTGGCCCTATCAAATCAAAATAAGAAATCCAAAATCTGAGCAAAGATTTTTTTCATGTTAATTTATGTTTGGTATAACAATGTGTCATTTATAGTTGTGTAAGCAATGTATTTATTATAATTTATTTTGGTGCCATATACTGCGGTACAGTGCGTGATTTCAAGTCAATTCATAATGAAGTGATTGTTATCCTAATACATGGACACTATTGGAAATATGTACAGTACTATGTGAGCACTTGCTTCATTAAATAAACATTGAACTGGTGTAAATTAATGATCATGATGAAAGTAATCAAATATAATAGTGCAGCAATAGCGTCTTGATGGACTGATGTTTAATTTTATTGATGTAATATGCACAACAGGGTACTAGGGACTTTATAAAGCAAGGTAGTTTTAGTTTTGCCTAACCATGTAACTTGCTAAGTTGGTAAAAGGTACAGGATTGTTTTTAGATGCAATTTAGCATTAAATTCCACCCAATTTAGCATAAACTGAGCTTTGTTCTTACTTCTGCATGTGCCCAATCCTAGAATGATCTGCCCATATATCAGCAATTGTCTCTCTGCAAAGTCTGTATTACATTATGACAATTAAACAAAACTATTTATAAAGATCATCCTGATGTGATCAGGCACATTTTGTGTAATGTGTATGAGAATATCTATGTAGACATTACACAGTGAAAGTCTTGATTCATTATCTGCTTTAAAATGTTTAAACAGCACAGGGAATCAGAGCCTTCATAAAACAATCATCAATTATCTTTTAACAGCCAGTTAGTTTCCCAGGTGAACGATGTTTCATGCAATTGGTTATCTGCCCTAATTTGACTGATGAAGGCCTATAAAATACACTTATCTCCAACTACATGTATGTTTGTATTTGAGTGTCTGTGTGGTGGTTTGAGAAAGTGAATTTTGGGGCTTTGGAGTACTCAGGGGTTTTTTTGTTTGCCATGGATAAAGGCTGGACACAGTGAGTTTATTCAGTCAATCTGTGTTTGTGAATGATTCAGCAAATAATTAATTTACTTTGTGTATTTTATATATTTACTTTTAGGTTACCCTTGTTTGTAATCTTCCTGCTCTTTTTGAGTAATGCTCATGGATTTGAAGGTAAGATCTATGTTTTTAGGGGATTTTTTTTTTTTTTTTTTTGCAAAGGATTTTAAATTGAGGTTTCTTTTCTACAAGTCTTGTTTTTGTCTAATTCACAGGTGGAGCTCATTCAAATGCCCACCACCGGTGGGGTCAACCTTCTGACAAAACGTTCTCACCTCTTGCAGTCCAGTCTTCTGTGTCAGAGGTCCCTGTGACTGGGATTTTGCTGAAGAAGTGGGCTCTAGTTTATTCACTAACAGACCCCTGAAAAGGTTGAACTTACTCCAATTTGTTAAAGGTCGTGTTTCCAGCAGGCATGAATTGACGTCCCATGCCCAAACAGCTCCAAGCAGCTCTGTTTTAGCTTCCTTGCCTCTACCCTTAAATGAACGGTATGCAGGCAGTTTGACATCGCTCCGGGGTTCCTCTGGATCAGCCGCAACAGATACTGCTAGTGTTTCTACACAAGAAGGAAGTACTCGCTTACTTGCCACTTCTGGCCTGTCCACCAGTGATCAAAGCTCCCCTAGTTTGTACATGTCCAGCTCCTTGGAAACCTCTGGTGCTAAATCAGCAGAAACAACTTTGCCTGCGTTTCTCAGGAGAGCATCTCTTACGGCAGTTCATCTGCTCCAGGTGCCACGTACACTTCTCAAGGTAGCCCAGTGCTGGCTTCAGAAGGCTATGGTCAATCCATCTCCCCTCAGGGTGAAAGCAGTTACAGTGGCTTGTCTCAGTCTCAAGGTGCCTTGAGTCAATATACCCAGACTACTCTAACGTGCTCAGTTCATCTGTTTCTAGTCAGTCTACCAGTGATCAGAGTACCCCAGTTTGTATAGTTCTAGATTTCAGGGAAGTTCGGGCAGTTTGTTGGAAGCTTCAGGCTCTTTTCAAGGGGAAGTGGCAGGGCTTAACTCTCTCGTTGACCTGTCTCTCCTCAATCACAAGACTACTCCAGTCAGCTTCTACCCTCAGCCTTGGAGGTCTCTAGCCAGTCTACTAATGGTCAAGGCACTCCAGCTCGTTTATGGTTGGCTCTGAGAGCAGTTCGGATTCACAGTCAACAGGTCCTGCTTCACCTCTAGACACTCAGGGTAGTCTCTCTCAAAGCATTTCTAGGCAGTCCAAAAGATTTCAAAGTTCACCTAGTGTGTCTACAAGCACCGAGACGGTCTGGCACTCAATTAACTTCAGTAATTTTTTTCCCTGTGCAGGGAGGTAGTAGTTCTATTTCTAGCTTATATCTGAAGCCTCAGGGCACTCTGGGTCTGTATGCCCCTGCGTCCAGTACCAAATATGTGAATTTTCCATGTCATCACCCCACTGTTTATAGCCAGTCAAAAAGTATCTCTGGTGCTTGGTTTGGGGGCTCTACTGGTTTGCCTCCCAGGGATGAGTAGCACTTACAGGGGTTTGTCCAGCTCAAGGTCCACAAGTCAGTACGCCTCTGGGTCTCCATCCTACTATCAAGTGTATCACTATCCTCACCCCAACATCCTGCCAGTCAGTCTGCTACAGTCCAGAGTTCACGGAAGCAGTTTACCTCTAGCTATGGCACCCAGTCAGGGTCCTCCAAGCCATTCACCCTGCAGGGAAGCACCACTTATGGTGGATCACTCCAGCCTCAAGATACAAGTCAGTGTGCCTCTGGGTCTCCATCCTCTAATTTTCATCTTCAATCGTTGTCCTCACCTCAAGGTGTTGCCGACCAGTCCAGCCAAGCATTTCAGAGCTATTCTGTGTCCCAAAGCCAGAAGTCGCAAAGATGGCAGCCTTCACGAGGTATTCAGACCTCAGGTGCAGCTGCATCACAGGGTAGCTCTCCAATGCAGAGTTTGTTTGCTTCCCTGTCATCAGCAGGAGGCTCATCTTCAGGAGATCCCAGACCGTTTGTTTCTGCACAGGGTGGTAGCAGCAGAAATTATGGCTTTTCTCTTCATTCTCAAAGCCCCTCTTGCAAGTACACCCCTGGGTCTCATGCATATGCCAAGCTTGGTTCCTCTCCCCTAGCTGTTTCTAGCCAGTCTACCAGTGACAAGCGGTCAAATGGCCTGTATAGCTCAGACTCTCTGCAAACCCAGGGTCTCGTTGGTGTAGTTGAAAGACCCTCTAGACTCATCTCTAGCTCCTTCTGACTCAAGCAGTAACCAAATATCTGAGCACTTTGTGTCCATGCAACGTCCAACAGGTTCAAACCTAGCTCCATCTCTAGGCTTGAGTGCCCAAGCATCATCTGTTGGCATGTTCTCTGGTATCCCGCAGACTGCACAGGCTCTAGGTGAATCTGGGTCAGATGTCCAGCTATACAATCAACCATTCCTCAATCAGCTTTACTCCAAGGGCTAAGGGACTCTTTAAAACTGCTACAATATGCAGAGTGATGTGTTCCAGAATAGAAAATCTAATACGTTTTTCAAACTAAGCTCCTGTGCTTTTTTTTTTTAAGGCTGCATTTGAAGGATGGATCTCAATGCTAGTTGAGTTTGTTAGGTTTGTGTGCCAATTTTTTTTTTTCTGCTGATTTTGTGATTTGCTGTGTCTGACACTTTTTAGTCATTTACTGTTTAACTAAAATGTGGGAAATATTTAAAAGCAGTTGTAGTTTTGTACTTTGTGTGCAGTTTTAGATATTCTAATCTCCTTTTTAGTACTTTTTACTTATGAAAAGGTTGAAAACGACAAAGAGCAATGTGTATTTTATAATGTAAATGGTCTGATATGTGTAGTTCACTACATTGCAATATATTAATAGTCAAGTTGAAGTTAAATTCTAAGCTTTTGGATTATAGTGGATCTTGGTGTTAAAATATTGGTTATCAGAATTTGCCTAAAATTCCCTGATGGGTGCAATACTATTTTCTTCCACTCAAAGCTTCAACCTTTCTATATAAAGATCGTACTTTTGACTCTTATTTTACTTAGATTTTTAATGTATTTTTCACTGATGGCAACCCGTGATTAATATTCTTTTTGTCAATTTAATACATAATCAAATTGAAACAAGTTTATTGGGCAAGTGAAAAATAATTGCACAGGATCCACTGGGCAGAGACATAGTTGGAGTTGTTTTATCATGCTATGGCTGAAAGCAATCATAGTTTCGCATTAAAGGCACAGACTGATTCTGCATTATTCAGAATATGACTGAGCTTGTGTGTGATCTTATGGGTTCATTCTCAGATTATTGTTGCACTCAAAACAAATTTAAAGGCACAATATGTACCAATTTTGTAATCATTTGTCCAAAAATCATTTGCACAGTGTGATATACAGGTCCTTCTCAAAAAATTAGCATATTGTGATAAAGTTCATTATTTTCCATAATGTAATGATAAAAATTGAACTTTCATTTTTTAGATTCATTGCACACCAACTGAAATATTTCAGGTGTTTTATTGATTTAATACTGATGATTTTGGCATACAGCTCATGAAAACTCAAAATTCCTGTCTCAAAAAATTAGCATATCATGAAAAGGTTCTCTAAACGAGCTATTAACCTAATCATCTGAATCAACCAATTAACTCTAAACACCTGCAAAGATTCCTGAGGCTTTTAAAAACTCCCAGCCTGTTTCTTTACTCAAAACCGCAATCATGGGTAAGACTGCTGACCTGACTGCTGTCCAGAAGGCCATCATTGACACCCGTCAAGCAAGAGGGTAAGACACAGAAAGAAATTCCTTAACAAATAGGCTGTTCCCAGAGTGCTGTATCAAGGCACCTCAGTGGGAAGTCTGTGGGAAGGAAAGAGTGTGGCAAAAAACGCTGCACAACGAGAAGAGGTGACTGGACCCTGAGGACGATTGTGGAGAAGGACCGATTCCAGACCTTGGGGGACCTGCGGAAGCAGTGGACTGAGTCTGGAGTAGAAACATCCAGAGCCACCGTGCACAGGCGTGTGCAGGAAATGGGCTACAGGTGCCGCATTCCCCAGGTCAAGCCACTTTTGAACCAGAAACAGCGGCAGAAGCGCCTGACCTGGGCTACAGAGAAGCAGCACTGGACTGTTGCTCAGTGGTTGCATGTCATTCGGAAATCAAGGTGCCAGAGTCTGGAGGAAGACTGGGGAGAAGGAAATGCCAAAATGCCTGAAGTCCAGTGTCAAGTACCCACAGTGAGTCATGGTCTGGGGTGCCTTGTCAGCTGCTGGTGTTGGTCCACTGTGTTTTATCAAGGGCAGGGTCAATGCAGCTAGCTATCAGGAGATTTTGGAGCACTTCATGCTTCCACCTGCTGAAAAGCTTTATGGAGATGACGATTTCATTTTTCAACATGGCCTGGCACCTGCTCACAGTGCCAAAACCACTGGTAAATGGTTTACTGACTATGGTATTACTGTGCTCAATTGGCCTGCCAACTCTCCTGTCCTGAACCCCATAGAGAATTTGTGGGATATTGTTAAGACAAAGTTGGGAGACGCAAGACCCAACACTCTGGATGAGCTTAAGGCCGCTATCGAAGCATCCTGGCCCTCCATAACACCTCAGCAGTGCCACAGGCTGATTGCCTCCATGCCACGCCGCATTGAAGCAGTCATTTCTGCAAAAGGATTCCCGACCAAGTATTGAGTGCATAACTGAACATAAATGTTTTTAATGCATAAAAGTCAACCTTAAAAACATTATTTTATTGGTCGGATGAAATATGCTAATTTTGAGACAGGAATTTGGGGTTTTCATGAGCTGTATGCCAAAATCATCAGTATTAAAACAATAAAAGACATGAAATATTTCAATTGGTGTGCAATGAATCTAAAATATATGAAAGTTTAATTTTTATCATTACATTATGGAAAATAATGAACTATCACAATATGCAAATTTTTTGAGAAGGACCTGTATTTCCTGCAGTTATGTATTTACAATATCCCAAAAGTCTCCAAAGATTTTTTTATTTCAGAGAAATTCCAATTTTAAATAAGTGGCCGTCCCGGAAAAAAATGTCGCCTGTCAATGACGCAATATCCGTGCTATCCCAGAGAATGTCTAATAGAAAGAGAATTGGCACTGTCTGGTTACTTCCGGTTTCTGGACTGGCTGCAGTAACACGTCTCTGTCCATGTGGGGGCGCTCGCAGGCGAGTGCAGAATGAATGGGAGTCTATGGGGTTTCACCCCCAGAAATCCACTTTTCTCAGGATGTAATTTTTGTCAATTAATTTGAAAGTTGCATTCAAAAGGGAGGGCTAAGATACTACACTCAGCTGAAAATTGCATTTTTAAGTTAACTTATCTGTTCTAAAAAATCCGTTCAAAAATGTGATGACGTCACATAATAGCAGAATGCTGGCGTGTTCCGGCCAACAACGGCCTAACCTGTACGAAATCGAAAGGACATAAGTACTCGTTTATTCGACTTTTGGTCTATAATCTATATTGAACTTGCGGAATCAACAATAAAATCTATGTTTATTCAACGACAAGCACTCGCCCGCGATCACCTCCAGTGGAATTCTAATGGAACTGCAACCAAGATGATACACAATGGGGCTAATAGGAAGTGCCAAGGCTCTCCGTTAGATGGGCTCCGGCTATCCTCGGTTTTTCGCTCAAACTGCCATAGCCATGACGTAACCATGGCGACAGACGTGGACAACTAGGTGCGTACGTCACGTGCGTAACCTTTAGCATGGCATGCAGTTCTTGCTTCGTTCAAACATAGACCATGGCAATCAGACTTTGGGACAAACAAGGAGAACTAAAATAAGGATCAATATCAGCGTGGCGTTTTTGAGATGCCGAGAGCTCCACGTCCACGACTAACTTAGACTTGACAGAGCTTCACGAGTCACGACTTGACAGCTTTATTAGACAGGTGAGCAAATGTAGGCTACATAAAACAAATCAATGATATATAACGTAAACTCAACATGATGAAATGTTAGAAATGGAATATGGTCAGTATGTTATGCTAATGTTTATCTAGCTTAACGTTAACGTTACTGCTAGTTTCGTATAGCAAACGAACTAACACGTAAAGTAACATAATAACTTTCAACACACATTTAAATGCCGTTTGGTGTGATTGTGTAACGTTAGACCAAGTGAAGCAATGCTGCATTACCTCACAAGTTTAATTCGTCTAATAAACTGTCCTGTGTGAGTAATCCAGCACTTGCGGGTAGATCGGTAGAATTAAATGTACTTATTCCTTTATCCGCGGGACTCGCGTGTGATATCTGTCTCTTTAGCAATCGCGACCTGCTTTATACCACTGTAATGTTAAAAAACGTGAATGTTTGCACTCATCCATAAACATTATTAGATCCTTCAGCTTAACAGCAAGTCCCATCATTCAGCGCTCGTCACTGCGTCATAAACATACTTTGTTATTGTTGGAAACTGCGCCCTCTAATGGCGAAAAATATTATATATTTAGCCTTTAATGTTGGATATATATGAAGCATGTCACAAGAATTAAAAGTACTATGTCAATTGTGATGTGAAACGAACTACCTGCAGTGATTGTGGTGAGGATGTGATGTAAGGATTATTTTACACTTGGGTTACAACCCTAATACATCTGAGAAAGATTCCAGGGTTTATATTTACCACAGAGGTGCATTTTTACAGTACAGTTGAACACCACTGGGGCGTTAGGACCCACACACACCACAAGATGAGCAGCACCCCTGCTGGCCTCACCCCTTCCTGCAGCAACCCAGTCTTCCCAGGAGGTCTCCCATCCAGGTACTGACCAGACTCAACCCTGCTTAGCTTCAGTGGGTGTGCAGGCGAAAGCTTCAGGTTGACCGCTGCTGGCATGTGCAGCAGGTCTCCTCAAGCATCCCATATACGTCTGCCACAGAGCTTTCCAGGCATAGACCAGCATGACTTTCTTTTACATGTTGTTCATTGGCGGTAAGTAAAGCCCGATCTGATCTCTAATGTTTTAACTCAACAGCTATTTTACATAGAGTGGTTATAAACTGTTTAATAACACCCCTGTTAAAACAGCAGTTTTTTTTTGTATGCAAAAGTTCATATCAGAACCTTTGCACATTTAATGTATAAATTACAGCCTATTCAATGCCGCTGACAACCAAAGTGACATTACATAAAAAATAATTCTCCCCCATATAATTTTCAACCTGAACCCAAACATTGGCAGCCCTGCAATTATGTCATAAAAAGTTGAAATTATGACATACTAGGTCATATTTATGACATCAAAAGTTTAAATTATGACATTCTAGGTCATTTGTGAAGAAAAGTCCAAATTAAGACAAAGTAATAAATGTCAAGTAAAGTAAAAATTATGACAAAGTAAATTATGACAATTATGACTTCATTTGTATTTTTTATTACATAATGACTTAGTATGTAACTGTCAATTTTAGCCGGATTTTTTTTTTCTTATATGGTGGAAATGGACTTCCATAACATAACTTTATACCTCAAAAAGCACATTTTGTATGGAAACAATACATGGCTTTAGCAAAAATACCATTTAAAAAAAATCGAAATCTTCTCGTCAAAATCAATTGTTTTGCCTCATTCAATCTGATGATTTAAATTGGAATAATGTGTTTTTTTTTCTATTTTCTCTGGCTCTTTGCACAGCAAATGAATTATTCAAAAATAAATTGTTTGAATAAAACACGAACTTAAACAGTGAATGCAGTACAGTTGTGAATTTATTACTCATTACAGTGAACACAGCTGAAGGGAACAATTTTAACTAAAAAAAAAAAAATATATATATATATTTTTTTTTTTTTTTTTAAACAACCCCCAACCCAAAAAAACAAAAAACAAAACTGTTCTAAACCTTAAAAAGAATATAATAAAAAATTTAAAATTAACTACACAAAACAACGGTCTAAATAAAACCACTGTACTGTATATCAACACCACTCTCAATGTCTCCCAGTGTTTTAAAATAAGCAAAATAAGCCAACAAATTAAATGATCTGCATAAAACCCAAGCACAACCATTTATGCAAAACACTTTGCATATATGCCGATCTGTTTTATGATCCGATTAGTAATGCAAAGTAACATTTCCTTTGGTTGAAAAAGTCCTGTGAATGTTCAGCCCCTCAGCATTTGGTATTAATGGAAACACTCTTCAAGAAAATTATTCATCAGTATAATGATGTTTAGGTTTAGCTCTTATACAAAACTAAATTCAATAAAGAAAACACCTTTAGTTAACAGACACATGCCTCAGTAAATGAGGACAGATACACAATCCCCCATAATTCTTCTCAAATGCATCATGTCACAGTGCCTTGGTGATCATTGCACATGCCATGGTCTTAGAAAATAATGTCAAAGGGAACAAAATCATCAATATATGGATTAAAAGTTGCATGAAGACTCAATAAATTATTGCATCCATAAATGTTAATAATTTCATACTGCAAGTCAGATCAATGAATCACTTTTAGAGAAAAACACTTGTTAATTCTAGCTTGTACAAATACAGTATACTAAATCATTCAGTATTGTTTCCTTGTTTAAATTGCATTCAAATACTTAATATGTCTGACAATTGTTCATCAGAGCCTTGAGTAAGAGATGGACTGATATACCAGCATATTGTATGCATGTATGTATGTATGTGTATATATATATATATATATATATATATATATATATATATATATATATATATATATATATATATATATATATATACACTTTACAATAAGGTTTTATTTGTTAAAATTAGATAACTACATTAGTTAAAGGGGTCATGAAATGAGAAATCAAATTTGCATTGATCTTTTAACATATAAGAGGTCTTTGTGCCAAATTGCGGACAGATTAATTTGCATATGACTGCCTCCAGAGCAAGACATTGACGAAACGTTTACTATGTTTACACTGGATGTGAGTTTGCCAACACTTGGTAAATGTAAATATTAACATTTACTAATAATCACTAGACCTTGTTGTAAAGTGTTGCTATATATATATATATACATACATACTGTATGTAATTGTGTATACATTATATGACAGATAATAATAATAATATGTGCACACAATAATAATGAATGTGTAAAAGATATTCATCTTCATCGTCACTGAAAAACTCAATTCACTAGTAAAAACTTCTGGCCCATTAAACCGACAATGTAGAAAAATCCCTAAATGCCGAGTCTGTAACACATCCTGTTGTGTAACTAGACAAAAATGACCTTAATGTGCAATTCTTCCATCTTTTACATTATAAACCTCTTCAAAAAGGCTTTTCTTCATTAACCATTGTGGCAGTCATTTTTGGACCTGACATCTCAGTAGTCTGCACTGCAGAAGTGCTGCTGTAAATGCTGCATGTATGCATAGCATATCTCATTTGAAAGCACGCATGACAAATGGGCCAATAAAACTGACTGTAGAAGACAATTTGTACTAATACCTTCTATAGCGCCTCTTATAGTGATGAATGAGAATTCAACACAATTAACATGACGCATGTAATCAATCTTGCGTTTATGGTCACGTACTTGCGTAGAATATGTTTCGGCCCATTTGACTTGTTGCTCCAAATGACTCGATACTGCGATAAAACTATAAAAATAACACTGCATCTTTCCGTAGCTCTTCTCCAGCCTTAACTTCATCAACACTGACAGGTGCAACAGTAACGGCTGCCACTATAAACTATGCTATCCTGCGTTTAAAAAGTCTGTGTATTATTTTAAATCACAATCACCCAAGGACGAGGAGTCACTAAGACTGGGTCACAGGAGGTCACATGAGGTACCAAGCAGCCAATCCGGCTAGAGCAGCAATCCAGGCGGCCAATAGGACTTGACCGGAGGGATTTTTAAGCACGGTCATGGCCACTTGACAAATGTAAGATGATCCGCTGCTGGCAGCTGAAACAGAAAGAATGAAATAATCATGTAAACGGGGTCATTTACAGAGAACTGTAGAGGTTGATGAAAAGCTAATGATTAATAAAATCAAATATAAAATTAAAATAATTAGAACTGTAAATTTCAGCCTTTGATTTGATAATTACTCAGATCTATATCAGATATAGATATAATCGCTATTAGGGTTTTATTTCGATTAATTGTAAAGTAATATATAATCTATTCAGGGTTATTATAGTTAACTAAAATTAAAAACATTAAGAAAAACATGTTTGTTACTTGAAATATAAGAAATGTTAACTGAAATCAAACAAAATGTAAAAAACCTTAAAATTATTTGATTACAGCTAGTTCCAATTTATCATTTTCATTTAGTTTAACTTGATGCACTAAATAACTAAAACCGAAATAAAAATTAATAAAAACAATAAAAGACAAGTAGTAAAAGAAAAAAAAGACAAAAACATAACAAAAACGATAATGAAAACAGAAAATTAAAAAAATTACAACCAATTCAAAATATGAATAACTATAATAGTATCTCAATATTACTAAAATAACACTGAATCTATTGTCCCAAAATAAAAGTATATATTAGAATAATTAAATATCGTTTTTTTTTACTTCGCAGTACAATTGTAATTTACAACAGTAGTATACTTTATTTTTTATAATTACAGTTAAAACTAATTATGCAATTAGTCTAATAAAACTAAAACTTTCTATTTCTCTGTCTTTCAATGATTAGCCTATGCTTGTTAATGCTGAGATGACTCCATGAAATGAGCTTAAAGTGTCAATTTACAGGAGATCTTGACACAAGTGTAAAATCCCAGATTTAATCCCAGAATGTCATCAGAGAACGGTGAATGTCTGAATGTGCCGTTTCAACAAAAAATCTCTGGTGTACTTAAAATAAATCTTTTATGGGTTTGGCTGACATAAACGTTAGTGAATCCCTGGTTTAAGGTGTAATGAAGAAGAAAAGTCTGGTGAAATTTACCCGTTTTGGCAGCGTGGAACGGACACTGACTGACGTCTCCTTGTATCTCGCCATGAGCAGGAGCGGCGTCCAAAACATCGTCCTGAAGGGTCTTTCCAACCTCCTCTAGTTCTCCAAAAATCTGCATGCAACACGGAAAAGGACGTTAACAGTTACAGATCACAGGAAACAATGAGTGAACACTGAGGAGATGACAAGCGTGTAGTGAAAAGCTCTTTATGTAATGCTGTCACTGTCACACACCACAAACACATTCAACTGGATGTCACAGTCAAACGCTTTGTTAAAAGATGCTGGTGAGAAGCGAGACGTTGTTTTGACTGCGTTTTGTCCATTTAATTTCAGGGCTCATCTGTGATCTTTAATTAAACTTTATTTGTAAAAAAGCATTGATTTATCTATCTGCCAATAAAATATGTAATAATAACAAATTATAAATATATATATATATATATATATATATATATATATATATATATATATATATATATTCACACACACACATTTTATTTTTAAAATAAAAATAAAAACAATTTCAGAAATTAAATAATTAATAATAATAAATTAAATTGTTTTTGGAAACATCCATTTAACAATAAAATAGGTAATAATAACAATAATAATAATAAATTGATTAAAAAAGAAAAAAGTAAGAAAAAGTTTGTCTATGTATAAAATCATTATATTAAAATGTAGATAAATGTAACAAAATAAATAAATCCAATTTCAGAAATTAATTAAATTAGTTGAATTAAATTGAATTTAAAAAATGTTATTTAGAAACATCCATTTGCCAATAAAATAAGTCAAATAATATTTTCAATATTCAATATTTTATATATATATATATATACTGTATAAATTCATCATTTTAAAATGTACTTAAATGTAGCAATAAAATACATGCAATTTATAAATAATAATTGAATGAAATATTTGAATTATAAATAAAATTGAAAAATTGAAAAGTGATTTTTGAATTATTAAGCTGAATCACGGAGTCCTTTGTTTTGGTTGAACTCCTCCTTCTTTAGAAAAAAAGCCATAAAAATTGATTACAGTTGGTACAACAAATCTTGCATGAAATAAGAACAAGCAAATAATGACCCCTTTAAATTGCACTGAGAGCCCAGCTGCACTGCTCACCTCCATATTGAACTGAAAGGCCAGGATGGCTTCCTCCACGACGCTCCTCTTGGTGTGTGTGTCGAGCTCCAGCTCGTTCATCCGGCTGCGGTACAGCTGCTTGAAGGCCTTGGCACTGTGGATGCCATCGAACTCGTAGAAGTTCAGGCCTTCTCCTGTGGGCGGCAGCTTCATGGCGCGCTGGGCCACCTTCTTCAGCACCTGCCCCCCCGAGAGGTCTCCCATGTAGCGCGTGTAGGCGTGGGCCACGAGAAGCGCGGGCTGGTCCCGGCCGACCTGCCGGATGCGGTCCACGTAGCGCTGAGCCGCGGGAGAGATGCGGATCTGACTCTGCCAGTCCTCGCCGTAGAAGAACTCCAGATCCCGAGCCAGAGCGTCGCGCCGGTGGAGCTCATGAGGGAAGTAGAGCGGAGCAAACTGAGGATGCTCTTTATTCCTCTCGATCTCCTCTTCCATGGCGGAGTACGTGAAGAATAAAGCCACATGGCCCAGCTGAAAACACAGATCCAGAAATCAGAATCGCGGAGGACAAAACACATTTATCTTGCTGTGTGCAGTGGTGTTTTAGTATCGACGAGATGGTATTGTAGTTTTTATTTGGGATCCGTTTACCTTGAAGAGCTCCTTGCGGATGCGTCCCCTCAGGAAGTCTTTGACAAACTCTGTGTTTTCGGCCTTCTCGTGAACTTCTTTAGTTCCTGCTGCCAGCATCTCTGATAGATCAGAGGGACTGTAGGGTTGAGATGACATTAAACAATTACACACTCAAACGGTGTTATTTTAGTATAACTGATGTACTTTTATAATGTTTATTTGTATGTATTTTTTTACATTTTCTGTTTTTATTTTAGTTAATTTCTGTAATTCGTAGTAGTTTTTTTATATACTATTATATCATTCATATTAATTTTATATTGTTTATTAATATTTAGATTTTATAAAAAAAATATTTTTTATTTTCTGTTTTAAAAGAGCTTTTATTTTAATGCTTTCAGTTTTCCTTTTAATTTTAGTTTTAGTAATTTTGTCATTTTTATTAGTTTTTACATCTCTCTATTTGACCTTCATTTATTTTCTTCAGTTTTAGTTTGAATAATTTTAGTACTTCAGCTCAAACTTATTTTATTTCTATTTTATTCAGTTTGTCATCTAATATTATTCAGCTTTACATCATTAACAAAATAATTTTGAATAGTTTTAGTAAAGGATAACAGCATCATTCAAGCATGTTGTTACAGGAAGAACGTGACCACAGGAAATGCTGCTATTGTAAATGTTGAGTGCATCTGTACCTGAGGACCGTGACGCCCCCCTCTTCACACACTCCTCCTCCGTCAGCTGTGCTCGTCCTGTTAGCATCCTCTTCAGTCTTCATAGCAGACATTCCTCTGTCTTCGGTTCAATCTGTCCTGTCTGCTCAAACACATGAACATGACTGAGTGTTTCTTTCTTAAACACACACACCTGATATTTCTGTTTTAGATCATCTGAATCTCCTGGTGTTCAAATAGATCAATTTGATACATCATTTCTTTCACCAAAATGTAAATCTACACACTAACACTTTGTTTCCAAAGAAGTATTTAAACTCATTGTTTTATCTATCTATCTATCTATCTATCTATCTATCTATCCGTAAAGCACTAAAATGACTAATACTAAACAAAAAATAAAGCCAAAGAATATTTAAACAAAAACTAATAAAAATGGCAAAAGTACCATTACTTGAACTGAAATTAATATGAACTTTGAACCGAAATTAACATGAAAAATAAAAATATAAGAATAATAGCTAATTCAAATAATGAACAAATACTCTATTAAATTAATAATAGCAAAATAATACAGCTACCTAACAATCTATCTAGGCAAATTAGTTTAACAATACAACACAAATCCCTCAGATTTGTTCATGTTTTGACTTTAGCTTTTAATCAAAGTGTGATATATGCAGCTCAGCACTAATAATTATGATAATGTAAACACACACACACACACAGAAGTGATGAAGAAATCCTCTTACATCCAACCTCCTAACCACGAGCTTCAACTGTCAGTGTCCAAACAGCAGATGACAATAGTTCAGCATCCAGTCAGGTGATTGTTTCTGAGGACACACACACACACACACACACACACACACACACACACACACACACACAGTGAGCCTGTATTCATCCAGCACACACTGAGGCTGTTTCAAGAGCATTTGTGTTTGTTCAATGAAAACACAGAACAAAAGAGCAGTCATGAGCATTCTGGAGTTTGCCGGTCGAAATACAATCTAATATCAGTCACTGTCCTGTGATCAGCATCCGTTTGAAACCTACAAGCAGCTCCAAAAGCATCAAACCACTCTAGTGTCATTATATTAACTCAGTCAGTGTTCACTAAAGTGCTGACTAGTGATTTATCAAAGCGAGACTAGCACTCATTGTGTCCCGTTTGCGCCCTGAATAGAAGACATAACGTTACTTACAATCAGCTCAATAGTATTAAATGGTCTGACCAGGCTGTAGGAATGATAATAGATTGATAACTGATTATTGCAATTATCAATAGTCGGATGCTCGTGCGGGGTTTTTTTTTTTGTCTGCCGCGTTTTGAGCTCTAAGTTATGTTGTGAACTCAAACCAGGAAGCTGCAGTATTAAACCACGTGACTCTCAGAGTTTATGCTTAAAGGCGCAGCGATCATTAAATGCAAAAATCGCACACTTCCCTACTATAGGCTATAGTAAGCGAAAAACAGTATGTGACAAAAGATGTCCGAATTCACGGTCCTCATAAGAGGAGGCAAAAAGTACCCAGATAACAAGATAATAAGTTTGCATAAAATGGACACTTTACTTTCCCATGAGGCAACGGGAGAGGATTTATGAATGGCAGTGAAGCGACGCTACTGAAATTGGTAACGTTATGCCACATAATGACAACATGGCGTGCGTCCGGATTATATCCATACTACACACATTCATACTATATAGAACATACTTTTTTAGCAGTCGTGGAGTAATTGCTTATTCAAAACTAGTACCTACTCAAGAGAGTATGTGATTTCAGACAAAGACAGACTACTTTTTAAAATAGTTAGTCAAACAGACCAACCATAAACTTTATACGTTTAGTTCAGCAAGTTACATTCTGTAATTATCACAGAAATAAAAAAGCTGTTTTTTTGTGTAAAAATGTATTTAATTTCTACAGTTTAAAATCAATTGAAGAATGCATTTCTCATGGAACGTACAGTGTGTTGCGTTCTCAGATAATTTGCATGTTATGTTAGTTTGCTATTCTGAACATCTATATTATACCTTTCTCAATCTTTCATTTTTATCAGTCATCCTGATTTGTGCATGTGTACTACCTAATGTAAACAATAAAGGCCCTTTCACACAAATAATGATAACTTCAAAGATAACTATAACAATAACTATATTAGGATGATAATGTTGTGTTTATTATAGCTCATCACGCGCTGCAGTTCTGTCGTCTGTTGCTTTAAAAGCTCACTCTTTAAAGTCGGGTGGATTCTGATAAGCTATCAATGTTTTCATCATTCCTTGGGAAAAAATCGTTCCGAAAGTGATTCCAACGATATTGTTCATCAGTGTCATTGTGGTGCTGTAGACTTATTCATATAGAATTAAAATGATTACTAAAACTTTATAGTTGCTGTCCTTGGTGTGAACGGGCCTTGTGTAGCAAATATCACCACGATCACCCGATGCACAAGAAAGACTACAGTATGTTAAAATGTTAAAATTTTATTATCATTTACACGTTTTTATATTGGGGTTAAGCAATGAACCTTTTTAAGGTTTAAAATGTCATTTCTGTGGCTAAGGCACATCAGAAGGAAGGGTTTCCGAACCCAACGCGTGACTGCAGGTCGTGGATCTCCTGTAGAAGTGACTCTTTTTGTAAATTCATCTGTGAAACCAAACATAAAAGAGGGCAAAAATTGTACATATTTCGATACCAAAGACTTTAATATTAACAAACACATCAACATTAGACAATACAAACCTTCATGGCGTATTTATACGACTGCTCTGCCTCTAGTTTTCGGCCAGTCTGGAAAGACAAAGCAACTAAAGTCAAATCTAAAGTAAAAAAAATGCAAGATTACATGCATCTTCTGTTGCTTTGCTCTCTACTTCCTACAATTTCACATGAGGGAATGAATGAATGAAAGAAAGCAGTAGTTCCTCACCTGTAAACAGACCAGACACAGGTAAGCCCACACCTCTGGATTCCTGTTATTCAGCGCGTTGGCTTCAGTCAGCGCCTCTTCAGCCTCACTCAGCTCCTCCAGCTGAAGATACAGCAAAACATCTGATTGATACTTCAGACTTTGATAGAAAGTGAAAGCCTTTTATTAGTGTAATACACTAATTAGTGTATTAGTGTAATTCTAATAACATCCACCTTCAGGTTAACCCTCTGGGGTCTGAGGTGTTTTTGGGGCCATTGGGATGTTCTGACATGCCCTTACATTTGTGTTTTTTTTCAGTTATTTATGTATTTCAGTTGACGTGTCTTTTTGCTGTTATATTGTTAGTAATATTTCAAGATGAACATTTACTGGACTGAAGAAACTTAGGTTTACTTGATTACCCATGCATCATTTGTAGAAAAATCATGTTTAATTGCGAATATAAAATATGATCCATTAGGCTTTTGAGGAATGCTTATTTATTCATCTGTCAATCCTCCTTGTATTGAATTGCATTATGTTTAAAAACGGCAGAGCTTTGATCATAAAACGAAGCGTTTAAATACCATCCTAAGAAATATTATAGGGAGATAGAGTCAAAACTGATATTTATTTATATTATATGCCAGAAACTTGCCAGATGGCAGACTTTGAGTTTGCTTGTAAAACCTTTTAGTTCTTTGATAGTGAATGCAATGTGCCTCAGGGAAACGCAATTTTTTTCTCCTCAATTTTTTTTTTTTTTTTTTTTTTTACAATTTTTACAATTTTTACTAAAAGAATAAGAAAAATATACATTATACATCAAAGCATTTAAGAACCAAGAATATAACAGAACAGATAAGGACCAAAAATTGAGCCCCAGTATTCTAGCAATTTCGGATATGACAAAAACATATGATATAAAGTAGCAGGAGCTTGTTTACATCGGTCACGAGTAGAGTCTGCATCACTTGCAAAACTTGACCAATTTGTCCTTAGACCAATGAAGACGATGTACAATTTTAAACTGAACAATCGTGTGCCTGGAAACACAATTTTTGCGAGAGAACGTAGAGTTTCTCAGCTATGGAAGCTGGTTTCCACCACTGAATAAAAACAAAAAAAGATAATTGCTTTTTTCCCCTAACAATTGTGCTATAAAGTCAGAATTATGAGATATAAACTAGCAATTCTGACTTTTTTTCTCAGAATTCGGACTTTATAACATGCAATAGCGAGTTTATATCTCACAAATCTGAAGTCAGAATTGCTACATAAAAACTCACAATTGCGATAAAAAAGTCAGAATTGTGAGATAAAAAGTTTAATCTTTTAAATTGTTTTATTCCATGGCGGAAACCTGTTTCCAAACCTGCTTCCATTTGTGTGAACGCAAAAGTTCTGAAATATTAATTTTTCCTCCCATCTCATTTTTTTTGCACCACCATGTTTCTTTAGGGGCTTCTATAGGAATATCTATTAAGAAAGTGACTAACTTTGACTCCATGTTGATTGAACATCCTGCTTACAGTGACATGATCTGTGTTTAGATAATGTCAAAATCCTCAACCAATCACAAACCTTCCTTCAATTGTGGCTCCAGCGAAGCTGTTCTGATTACACTGGCATGCTCCAGACACAGACAGCTTTTCTAAATGCCTTATGGGTCTATACTCACTCTATAGCAGGCGATTCCCAGCCTGAGCCAAGTAAGGCATGACGGAGAGCGTTTGCAGACGCGCAGGAACACAGCTTTGGCTTTTTCATACTAAAGATAGAATGAAACACACATGATGAAAGTGAAAATAACTCATAAAGAAGATTAAAGGGTTACTCACTTCTCCTTCCTGCAGGTAGATGGAGCCCAGACGGAGGTATACAGAGTGTGTGTCTGAAGCGTCCAGCACAGAATCCAGCGTCCGCTCATAGCAGCTCTGAGCCTGAGCGTAATCGGCCCTCGCGTGATGCAAGTGACCCCACAGGGCCCATGTGTCTGGGTTCTGCCGGGATCAAATACCAAGAGAAAGTGATGAATCCCAGGTGCATCTAAAAACCTAGTGATGGGGGGCTTTCAAAACACGAATCATTTGTTTTGAAGCAGTGATTTGGAGCGTGTATCAAATGTGGTGTTGAAATGCTATGTAATTACTGTAATGTGCAACGTGTGACGTTCATTTTTATGGGCACACTATCAACGCCTAAATGAATCTTCAGCCGTCAGGTGGTACAAGTAGGAGGTTTTCTCAGCTTACAAGTTGTAATTACGAGCTCTACGAGGATGTGAACCCTTTTTATAAGTTTTCATAAGATGAAATCTTGTAATTACGCTTATTACGACATGAACGCACCTAAAGTCACATGATTTCAGGAAACGAGGCTTCGTTTCGCGTTGACAGTTTCGAAACAAAAAGTTTAATAAATTTGTAAACATTTTTAATGACACATTTGTATAATAAAAAGAAGAGTTAATATTCTCTTTTTTCTCTTAATAACCAAAAAAACACTCTCCTGTTTGAACTCGTTCATCAAAATGAACGAATCTTTTTTTGAGTCATTTCGTTCGTTGAATTAACGAAATGACTCGAAAAAAGATTCGTTCATTTTGATGAACGAGTTCGAACAGGAGAGTCACGAACGCGCATCACAGAACAGAGCAAGGCGAGCATTTGTGCCTATAAAACTTAAACTTTTTAATTTATTTTTGAAATGACAGATCGTTTCGCTAGATAAGACCCTTATTCATCGTCTGGTGTCGTTTAAAGCCCTTTGAAGCTGCACTGAAACTGTCATTTGGACCTTGAACCGTTTGGGTCCCATTGAAGTCCATTACATGGAGAAAAAACCTGGAATGTTTTCATCAAAACCCTTAATTTATTTTCAACTGAAGAAAGAAATACATGGACATCTTGGATGACATGGGGGTGAGTAAATTATCAGCAATTTTTTTTTAAAAGTGAACTAATCCTTTAATTGCATTTAATAGATTACAGTTTTCATGCATGTTTGGGCTGTTTCTTTTGCATTTACACCATTTTGACCAGTAGGGGTCACCAGCGCGTGTTGTTTCCACAAGCGCTTCCAAACATGAATCGTTTTTGAACAATTGGTTCAATTGATTGAAAGTTTCTAGAGTCTACATTCCTCCCATCACTATCAGTGCCCAGTACAGGGAATGAATTGTGCAGACCTGGAAGTTGTCGATCAGCGCCTCCTTCAGGCTGGCCTCAGCGCTGTCATGTTCTCCTCTCAGCAGATGAAGCCGGGCCAGAGCGAGATGGTACGAGCTGATGGATCCTCTGTCTGGAGACAGCAGCTCTAGAGCCAGAGTCCGCTGGGACATCTGGATGGACACAATTCAGCATTTACTATTAACGTACACATTCAAATGTGCTTCTATGTAGAAATGTAAAACTCAAAGCTCATCTTCAGTCCACATTTTAAATCTAAACTGCAAAAAATGGATAATTCAGAATAAAGGCACTCATCATTAGCATATGACCGGCCCCATTCTGCAACTCTGTCCTGATGAGACAACGCGAGGTTAATCGATCATAACGTACAGAGATTTATAAAACATATACACCACTGTTCAAAAGTTTGGGGTCAGTTAGATTTTATTTTTAAAGAAATTAATACTTTTATTCAGCAAGGATGCATTAAATTAATCAAAAGTGACAGTAAAGACAATTATAATGTTACAAATGTTAACATGAAATGCTTCTCTTTTAAAAAACGCTGTTCTTTTAAACTTTCTATTCATCAAAGAATCCTTTTTTTTTTAATCGCAGTTTCCACAAAAATATTTATTAAAAAAAAAATCTTGAATATCAAATCAGCATATTATAATTATTTCTGAAGGATCATGTGACATTTTCTGGAGTAATGATGCTGAAAATTCAGCTTTGATCACAAAAATAAATTATATTTTAAAATATATTACAATAGAAAAAAGTTTTTTTAAATGGTAATAATATTTCACAATTTTACTGTATTTTTGATCAAATAAATGCAGCCTTGGTGAACATGAGACTTAAAAAAAAAGATTAAAGACAGCAGCAAAACAGCCTTTTAAGTGTAAAATAAATTCTAACTGTTTCTGGAGAAAGAAACTTTGACGAACATTATAAATGGACTTTGGGGGTAAAACAAAATGTAAAAGTGAGTAATTTGAGACTGATGTGCACAGGATCTCCTGACGTGACCATCCGCTGACCTGTAATGCATAGTTCTGCAGGAGAAACCACACTGTCTCCATGAAGATAGTGGTTTGGTGTTGTACTTCCTGTTTTCTCTCCTGGCAGTTCTGTGGGATGTCTTCTTCGTGCACAGCGCCAGCGCCACCTTTAAAGCAAATGATCCCACATGAGCTATAAATGAAAGGGCATTTGTCACAGAGCAGACAGAAATGAGGAGGTCACCTGTCTCACTCGTTTCATCTTTCTGCTCCTTCTCCTGACCAGACTGAGTCTCTGAGGTTATTTTTGCTCCTGATGTCTGGTCATTTTTCATGACTGAAATAAAATGCTTATTGGCCTCCCGAAAAGTCATTTCTGCCTGGATGAACTTCTCCTGAGCCTGGCAGAACACACCTGACAACAATTTGACACAAATGTTCACAATTTCTTAAAAATTATTGTGCACACTAACTACATAATGTTGCAAAATGAACTAAATGAATGAATATGGTATGACAGAATATTAAAAAGAAAACACTAAAGTTCAAAAGCTGGGGTAGGTACGATTTTTTAAATGTCTTTTTAACGTGCATTTATTTGATCAGAAAATACAGTAAAAACAGTAATATTGTGAAATTTTTTACTATTTAAAATAGCTGGTTTCTAGTTTAATATGTTAAAATGTTCATAATTTATTCCTGTGATCAAAGTTGAATTTTCAGCATCATTACTCCAGTCTTCAGTGTCACATGATCCTTCAGAAATCATTCTGACATGATGATATGATGCTCAAAAAATATTTCTGATTATTATCAATGTTGAAAACAGTTGTGATGCTTCATGTTTGTGGAAACAGTGATATATTTTTTCGTTGTTGAACAGAAAGTTCAAAAGACCAGCCTTTTTTGGAACTATAAACATGTTAAATATTAAATATTAAACATGTCTTTACTGTCACTTTTGATCAGTTGAATGCATCCTTGCTCAATAAAAGTACTGATTTCTTCACCTTTCTAACCCCAAACTTTTGAGCAGTAGTGTATGTGCTGTTTAATTCTGTTCTCACCAAATAAAGTCCAAGCGACCACATTGTTTGGCTCCACACTAGTCGCCCTTTCAAAGAAGGTCTCTGCATCCTCATAGCGTCCATTCATGTCAGACAGAACACCGCACATGAGCAAACTGCACCAAACACCACAGAAGAAGTCAGAAAAGAGTTTTTAGAAACCTATTCTGAGTCATTTCTGTCTGCTAACCTGGGTATGTGCGTTTGCTCAATGGATAAGGCCTGTTGAAAGCACTCCTCGGCCTTCAGGTGGTCAGCGGTCAGCATGTGGAACGCCCCATAATCAAACCAGTGGGACGGGTCACTGCAGTCTCGAATCAAACACTACAAATTCAGAGGGACATGAGTCACATCCAATGATACTGTCATATAACAAATGATTGCTGAAGCTCTGTTTGAAATAGCACACTGTCCTTAGAAGGAGTTCATTGTATATGCATGAGATACCATAATTATAGGCTACATTTTTCACAAAATACAGTGCGTTCATGCTTGCAATGCCAAATTGATCTTTTCCTTGCATTACATAACATCAAGGGGTTTCACTTGGCAGGGTTTGTCGTCAACTCGTTATTCTCAATGGTTAATCTCATTCTCATTACTGTAAGACAATGTTTTTGTTTTTTTAAACCAACACAGACAATACAAAAAAGAACACCATCGTGTATTATTTTATATAGATCCTTTCTGTAAACTCAAGTTCGCTTTACAATGAAATGGCAAATGAAATGACAGCGAAACATAGAGAACACATATAGATACAGATAACATATTACATTTTTTTCTTTCTTTTGATTTGTGGGTGAAATATGAGAATATGTGAAAATATTTTACACTGTAAAAATGGTTTATCATTTTATTGTGGATTGTGCGAATGTGCGCTCAGATTTCATATTTGCAATGCATTCGTACATAAATGCTTCCAAAGCCCATTTGATCTTTTGAAAATGTACAATTTTTTGTATTATGACAGCGTTATTATTACCAGCGACTAAAAAAGCTGTATTATTCATGCCAAGCCAGTAGTTGGCGATGACACTACGCACCTATAGTCTGAATACGCAATGCACATTCGCATGATGTCACTGTTCTCACAAATTCACGTTTTTATAGTTTACATGATAACGGTAGCCTAAAAGTCAATGAAAACAAAACAGAAACCTGACAATAATAGTATTTCAATGAAACTAAAATAATACTGCTTTACACTATAATATACACATGCTGTGTATAGTATTAGGATGATCGAGATAGTGTAATAGTATGTTATTTTGAAGCATCTAAAGTGCTGTAATGCTTCACCTCCTGATAGTACTGTTCTGCCAGCTGGTAGTCCATGTTGAGTTGAGCCTCTTTGGCGAAGTGTTTGAGTTGAGCGCAGCTCAGCAGAGGCTCCTGATGCGTGTCCTGAGAGTCCACTGACAGGCTCTGATTCAATGGAGTGCATGAAAACACAACTTAGAATACAGACCCTAAAGCACCAATGTTCAATGTTCAGATCAGTAACTCTCAGCATGAGTGACGCTTCCCTTGACAGATAACACAAATGTATGTTTTGAGGCCTCACCTTATTGAGAGCAGCATGCATCTCATCCACCAGGAACACGTAGAGCTGACTGAGGAACGCTTGGAGCTGTTCAGGGTCTGAGAAGGGCTCCGTCCTCAACATCTTCTCTCTTACGATCCGGACCACAGAGTACTGACACGTACAACAAACACCAGGGGCTCATTAACATATATGCTAATCAGTCGGCCCTGATAAACAACAGTATGAATCATAACAATGGTTGTTCACATGTAGAAGTCATGTGTTGTTATTTTAAATTCATACTAAAACTATTTTCGCTAATTGAAGTCAAATGAAATATAAATTAGATGAAATTAGAAAATTAGCCTTGAGGCAAAAATTAATTAAATTAAATTAAAGCTAAAGAGAAATATTTAAAACATGAATGGGCATTACAAAAGCACATAAAGAACTACTCAAATTAAATTAAATTAATTAAATGCTTTTACAGTACAACGATACTAAAACTAAAACTATTTAAAATTGTTTTCATTGACTGAAAATAAAGGTGATTTAAATATAGATATAAAAACTTAAATGTAGAAAACTTCAAATAAAATTAGACATGTCACCTTGGCAGCTACTGACTGAAATAAAGTAAATGTAAGTACTAAATTACCGAAAGGTAATACGAAATACCTAGTATTACTATAACTAAAATAAAATTAAAGCGAAATAGAAATTAGTTTAAATGTATTTTAATTTTATTTATACATTTAAAAACTTGTACAAATGATGAAAGCACATAACAAAATTAATAAAATTAAATGAAATTAATTAAAACTGAAAATATAAAAACAAAATATTTATATATATATATATATATATATATATATATATATATATATATATATATATATATATATATATATATATATATATATATATACACTGTATATTAAATGCTATAGTGTAATAGTATGTCTTAAAATAACACTGAAAATAGCCAGCTTAAAATCTAAAGGAAAGATGGAGGAAATGGTTAATAAACACTAGATTATAGCATTTTTGTTGCAAGAAACCTTGAATAATGTTAAATGGAGTCAATTAAAAATGACACATTTAACATGATTAAAATTGACCTTCATCTGTTCCTTGAAGGCGAAGTATTTCCCAGAGCAGTTGAGTTCTCCGAGCAGCTGGCTATTGCGCTGTGCCTGCAGGACGGGGTCCAGAGGTTTCCCTCCAGGCACAAACGCGGTCCCGAACAGCTGCTGGTACTGATCCAACACCTGCGCGGCCACACTCGCTATCTGACACTGGTATTCCTGTACTGCCTGATAATATCATGCACATGTATTATTAATCATATGATTTATTAGCTATTTGGATGACTCTTGTGAAAAATTGGTCATATTTCACAGCCAAAATCGTAATAAATTATATTTACGTCAGTAGGTGGTGGTAATGACCGTCTTTATGAGCGAGCCACTGATTCATTCATTCATTCAACTGATTCGTTCAAAAGCACAGGACCGATACAAGTAGCGAGGAACTGAATCTAATGATTCCCTCAAACACGCTGATTCATTCAGGAAGAAAACAGGTGTGTTTGACATGAAGCGGCGCTGCACAGATCGCTGTATGACATTAAAGTACCGCGAGAGCGATTAGAGAGCTGACGTCGCAGTACTTTGATGTCATACACTGATCGGTTTGCGCCACTTCAAGTCAAACACACCTAAAAAATAACTGTCTGAATGAGTGAGTCATTGAATCACTCACCCGATTCGTTCAAATACAGATTCGCTGATTTATTCTTACATATTCAGAAAAGCAGCGCGACTGCAAGTGCTTTATTGTTAAATAATGCAACTCACACATTTGAATGCATGGGACAAAGTGCTTGATTGTCATGAAAATATTGTTACATTGTTGAAATATTGTTATTGTTGAAAAATATTTCTTTCTTTCTTGCCATGATCGTGTAAACTGTTATAGACAAATTATTTCCCATAGATCTGACTGTGAGAGGGCAATATCTGACAGAAATAGTGAGAAAACAGGAATGTTTTTTGTTTTTTACTCTTTCTGCTCCTGCTGGCCGTCGAGGCAGAGGAGGTCTGGGAGGAACCAACTCCTTCACACTGTAGCAGACAGAATCAATTCATCAAGCACTCTCTAAACACATTTTGAAGACAAAACAAAGCTTTGAATTAGAAAGAAACTCTTTCCTATTACCGTTTGGCCAGCTCCTCCGGTGGTCTCTTTGGAACCAGTGGCTTTTCCATAGCAATTTCAATAATGATGTACGATCTTGAATCGGCATACATCTGAGACAATAACAAAAGGGAAGATCACACCTTCCCAAGACTATTTTTCATATTTAACTGCTTCATTTTGATGCATACGTGACCGATGAACTGACCTGTCCCTCCGTGTTCACCGGTGGCTCCAGTCCAGTCACACTTTCAGACTGAGCAGATTTTCCCTGGGAATCTGGCTATAGAAAGAGGAAATCATTATTCGTTCCTAAGTAGTCCCATTACTTACTATCTAAACTTATTTTTAAAGTTTTGCATTAAAATAAACATGAAACGGCATTCAAAAACTATTTCACTTGCGCAATGTGATGTACACTACTGTTCAAAAGACTGGGGTCAGTATATTTTTAATGAAATGAACACTTTTTTATATTTTAATGAAATTAATACGTTTATCCAGCAAGGATACATAAATTGATCACAAGGTCACAAGTGACAGTAAAGACATGTATAATATAAAAAAAAAAGAGTTCTATTTCTCAAAGAATCCTGAACAAAAAAAAATGTAATGTGTGTATCACAAAAATATTAAGCATCACAAATGTTTTCAACATTATTAATAATACAAAGTATTTCTTGAGCATTAAATCATCATATTAGAATGATTTCTGAAGGATCATGCGACACTGAAGACTGGAGTAATGATGCTGAAAATTCAGCACAGGAATAAATTACATTTTAAAATATATTAAAATATAAAACAGTTTGAAATTTTAATTATATTTCACAATATAACTGTTTTTATTGTATTTTTGATCAAATAAATGCAGCCTTGGTGAGCAGAAGAAAAGAGACTTTCAAATATATAAAAACAATCTTACCAACCCCAGACCTTTGACCATTGTAATTCATAGTGACTGTGGATATTCAGTGAGGGGAAAAAATACAAGGGCGGAGCATTTGAGATTTATTTACTATCTCAATTTCTAAGGGTATGTTTACAAGACAGCGCTGTACTAAAAACTGAAACATTTTTTCTTTGTGTTCATCGCGTATAGACGAGAAAATTGTCAAAACGATCCCCGTTCACACGGATCTGCGAAAACAACTAGAAATGCTGTTTTACTCAGGCCAGGCCAGTAGTTAGCAATGACTTTGTAAAGAAACACTACGTGCCTAGACTGAACACGTAATACACATGCGCATGACATCACTGTCCGATGGTATAGTTTTCAAAAACTTGCACTTTGAAACCTGTTTTCAAAAGTTTGCCTTTTTTAAGCCCCCAAAATGATGTAGTCATGCAAATGAATGGCCAAAATGCATAATTTTCTTTTTTTTTAAACAGTGTTGTGTATAATGCCCCCCAAAATGGAGAGTAAACGGAAACAGACATTCTCAAATGTCATTTCTGATTAGAAAAAAACGACAGTAATCTCAGCGTCTCAAACCATGCGCAGATTCGCCACACTAGCAAAGTCACAATACAAACTCAGGCATTTCCCATCAAATGCCCTCAAGATCAAATAACATATTCATTTAATAACTCTAAAGTTACTTGTTTCTCCATCGACATTTTAACAGTTGGTAGTTAAACGAAACACATCTGAGATCTGGATTAAACGTCATTGAGCCACGAAAGAGACCTCTGAGTGATGACATGTCTTCTGTTTGTGTGTGATGTTTCAGCGGCTGTTATTTGTCTAGCGGGCAGCTGCGTTGGTGGAGCGGCTGTGTGTTCCTCGCCTCTCTCCGTCTGCTGCGGGGCGTCAGAGAGGGGTAGATGAGCAAAGGAGATGATTCACCGCACTGCGACGAGGCCTGCAATCTGCTGCTATTACAGCTAATAGGTTTGGGAAACGTGCCTCGGCCACAGATCCGGATTTAATTAGGGGCAGAGGTGGAAAGTCCAGGGGTCAGAAAGTAAAAGTCCTGCCATATTTTTATTCCACCCACAACAAAAACTCCAGCGTTAAATGAACTTTCCTGGGAGTTTATTTGGATCCAGACTCAAGAGTGTTAAAGGTAATGAGATCATTAAGTGAATAATTGAGTGATGATTGAGCATTATTGAAGACACCTGATGATAACAAGCAGAAAGCTCTGTCAAGTATCATCTTTGTCTCAGATGTTTCTCCTACGATTTCTCCAGAGAAATCAAAATAAACTCAAATAGTTGTCAACCAGAAAGAGTATTGAGCTATGAATGAGCGTGGATAGCAGCTTAGGTTACTTAATTATGGAGAATTTGATGAGAAACATTTGAGCTTGTATTGAAAACTTTTCGTTTTTTCCTATACCTTTTTGGGAACCTCTTTGTTTCCTCTCTGGTTGTCCAAGGTTTTACTCTGAAACGCCCTTAAGGAGTCGACGGAGGAATTGTCTCGAGTTCGGCCCGGTGCAGGCGGTGCTCTGCTGAGCTCCTTCAGAACGCTGTAGGTCCTCTGAGTCTGGAACAGCACATACAAATGAGATTCACTGTCAATGAATCAATCTTAAATTAATATGCTTAGTATTTTTTAGATGTTTCACTGGTTGATTCAAAAGTGGTCATTGACTTTATAATGGCATCTACTGATTTGGATGTAACGGTGGAGGGCCCCAAACGAAATGAAAATCATCAAGTGAACGATATATATAAAAAACCAATTAGTTCGAGCGCCAGACAAGCTTAATCTTGTCAAATGTTTTTTCCTCGGAATAGCTCTTTAAGCCACCGGTTACGAATAAACATGAATCAGAATCACACAAATGAAGTTCAGTTTCACAGTTAAATTTTCATAATTTTCAAAGAAATCAGACAGACCAAAATCTCAGTTTTACCATAAGCAAAGAATCAAAACAAACTCAAACACACACCAAATAACTTTGGTTCAAGTTCAAAATCCTACAGTCTTTACACCACTGTTTTTGAATTGGTAAAATAAGAAAAAAAAAATTAAATCAAACTAACAATGAAACCAACCGTTTCAACGAAACACTTCACTGTATTATACAGATACGAGATACGTGGTGAAAGTGGTTGCATGAAGGTTTGGTTGGCTTGAAGATGGTGCATGCGTGTGCGTGTGGGCGTGTGTGTGTGAAAGAGCGTTTGGCCGATAATGGCAGGAAGGAAAGTTTTCGAAGTGAGGGTAAAAACAGGGAATAACCGGGAAATAACAGGGAATAACCTGTCCATCAGGGAATAACCTGGGGAACTTGCTCACTCATCAGCCTCAAAGTCGTCAAGCTTCGCAGTGCAGCCGGTGTCCAGAGGTGCCTCAGTGTCAATCGCTAGGCAACTCACGGTCACTCTAGATCCACGCACAGCCCAAACACAGCGTCTCGCGACTCACTGACTGTGGATTCGTCTCAGGTAACCCGTTCCTTCTTTTTTTTTTTTTTCTGTCCTCCTTCCTCTCTTACAACTCCACCTTATATACTCGTTTCCTCACTTCCGGATAATTGATTTCCACACCGCCACATGGACACACCATCAGAAGCTTTTTGTTACCATATCAAGTGGACCATTTAAAAGTATTGGTCAAAAGTACAATTAATGTTTGGGTGTAAAACTTATACTAATTTAAAACTAGTTTAATGCAACTTTAAAAACCAAGCAACTTTAAGAGGCAGCTTCATCACTGCAAAACATGATTTTCATACTCAGTAGTTTTGTCTTGTTTTTCATTACAAATATCTAAACATTTTTAAATCAAGATGCATTTACATTATAAGCAAAATTAAAGTCCCCCTGTGGTGAAAATCAAGTTTTTAATGTTGTTTATGTGTCTTTGTGGTGTTTTTAATATGCTTTAAGACAAACCATGTGCAAATTCATCAGTCATAAGAATATTCATAAGAGTATTTTCTCCTTAATACTGCAGGAACCAAAGACAGCCTCAAAAACACGGTTTGAAATCGCTGGTGTTCCTGACGTCACAAACTACCTTGTAACCAATCAGATCAACGTGTGATTGTCAACGAGTGGATCTCTGAGCTGGTGTGAGTGAGTGGAGGCGGGGCTCATTTGCATATTCATAGAACTACGTATACTAAATGAGGCAAGGGTGTAGAGTTACATTCAAGATATTATAAGAAATGAGGACATTTTTTTCAAGAAAAAAACACTTAAATATGTCATTCTTTTCATCAAAGATGAGTTTTAAGGGATAAAATGATTGACTACAGGGGGACTTTAAGTCTTGTTTTTTGAAAAAGTGAGTTTCTGCTTAAAACAAAAAAGAAAGAAAAAACAGCCAAGTGGGTAAGAAAAATAAACTCGTTTCCCCTTGAAATATAGTTGATTTGATGTGCATATGACTTATATTCACTCGCCTTGTTCAGTAGATCAGACTCATAAAACGGGTAGACTCTGTACACCCCGTGTATACGCCGCACTCCAGGGTACAACAACGGCACCAGATCCATGTAAACCACTCCATGAAATGAGATCTGTGCCTCTTCCTCCCCCTACAGCAAACACAGGCACAATTGTATTGTGTTTTTATCAATAAGTTTGCTGTCTTGTTTTGGGTTTTAAGGGCCATCTTGAGATGTTAATGTTCAGGATGTTTCTCACCAGCTTGTCTCTGGCTGTTCTCCCACCTTTGGTTGGTACCGTTTGATTGGCTTTCATGATCTCAACAGGCCACAATCTGCATTCTGCAATCCTGCGGGACAGACTAAAAGAAAAGTGGAAGCAATAATTGGAGAACGTGACAAATAATGAGAAAATAAATATGAGTGCATTGCTTAAAAGAGGTGTTTACTCACCAGGCCACGCCTCCTGCATCAATAAAGCAACGACGTGCCGTATCCCAGCTCACCCTATTCTCGTTACGCTCTGCGTTCTCTCTGAAATCCTTGTCCTACAACCCACACACACAAATCAATGTGGTGACATGCTCCATTTTCCTTTCACATCCATCACTGTCCATTAATGGATCACCTCTATGTCGGTAAGGTCTCCGTGATCCGTGTCTGTGGGTTCTGAGTCAATATAAAGGCCCTGAATGACCTCGGCTCCTGGTGTGAGAAGAGGCCCCGAGGGCCATTTTTTGGGTCTTGGCACTGGCTCCTGCTCACCACCCATTTTTAAGATGCCATTGGAGAACAACAACACTTGCTCTTTCTGAAAAACAAGAAATAATGTCAGACTTTTTATATGTAGGTGAATTATTTCTTTAAACATAAAAATATCTTATATATTTAACCCTCTGGTGGTCTTCTGTCATTTTAGGCAGAGAAAATTTCACATTTTGAAATTTTTTTTTTACTTTATCGGAATGGTGCGAAACTTGTTGGCTTTTGTGGCACTTGCTACGTAAACAGAACCTAAACACTGTATTAATTGAAAATAATATTAAATATTTTATCTAACATTCAAATTATTTTATATTTAAAAATAAATGGTGCATAATTTAGATGTGAATATTGTCTAGTACCATGAAACTCCTTCAAAATACAAAAAAAGAAAGAAAAAATATTAGTGAAACAAAATATAGTACATTCATTTCATTAAAAAACCTACGCTAATAACTACACTTCTTGTCTTCTGTTCCCCGGTTTCACAGACAAGGCTTAAGTTAGTCCCAGACTAAAATGTGTGTTTGAGCCGTTTTAACTGAAAGCAACTTGCACTGATATATCTTAAAATATGTCTATGCCATTGTTGTGTCTCAAGATGCACACCAGTGATGTTTTTCTGAAGCACGTTTATAAAAGACACCTAAATGTCCTAATTGAACTTAGGTCTAATCCTGGCTTAATCTAAGCCCTGTCTGTGAAACCAGGCCTGTATGTTTTGACCACAGGTTCACAAGTGTGACCCCTAAGTAAGGAATACCAGTGTCTTGCTTCGTGGATGATTTGGAGAATCCACTACTCATGAATCACTTGAAATGGCAAATGAACTCAAACACTTGTTTCTCACCGTGGCTGAGGCGGGAATCTGCAGGGCAGCTACATAGCTGGATGGAGGAGTGAAGGCAGGATTCCAGACCTCAGGAACCGAATACATCGTCTCAACGGTGACCATCAGCACATTAGAGTCAGAGCGCTGGCCATCAGAGAGCAACGGCTCCGGAACGCTCACCATCACATCTAGTGTGGACTGTACATGCAAACACACACAAAATATAAAACGTGTATTTAAAAACTTACTAAATCAGTGGTGTAAAAATGACTCTCTTACTTTTACGCCGTCCTCGTGCACAGCAACATCATGAAGAAGCACAGTGGATGAGAAGCTACACTGACCTAGAATAAAAACAGCACCGCCTCAAATCTCAAGAATATGAGATTCCATAAAAAGTGTCATACAATGTGTGAGGTTTGAATAAAATGAAATGGTTTAACCTCGTAGCAGTGGCAGAAGGTCCACAACGGCTTGTCCTAGTACAGTGGTTTTCTCCTCTTTTTGTTTTTTCTCTTTTGGTAAGGTCTCGAGCACTGTTACTGAGGGCACACATACATTTCTGATTACATTTAACCATGACTGATTTAACTTGCAGTTTAGTCTAAATAGGTTTAAATGCCAATTTACACTGCACTGAGAGATGCCGACCAACGCTGACAGTCACCAGATTAGTCCTCACTTCTCAGACGTGCCAAGACTGGATAAACACCGTTTTATGACCAACGGATGCCGACAGGCAGTGTTGTGGGTAACGCATTACAAGTTATGTAATCAGATTACTTTTTTCAAGTAATGCATTACTTATATATTTAAAACTAAATATCTGAGTAACTTTTTCAAATAAGTAACTCAAGTTATTTTGTTTGCCCATGTATTGACAGACTCCGCTCCTGTCCCCATGTTGAGAGGCGTTGTTTGTAAACATGTATATTGTAGTTTTAGACTAAATGTGAGCAGGAATTTAGCCTACTCATTTTGCACAAAAACATATTCAGTATTCATCAAAATGAATAAAAAACAGTGAAATGCAAACTATATTAAATATTAAACAAACCTGCAATAATAAAATATGTTTGTTAAATATGTTGAATAATACACATATACTTTAAAATGAACTCCATAACACTTTAAATATAGAATCACTTCCACCTATTAATACTTTTAAAACCTTTTAAAGTAAACTCTGACTGAACAGTGTAATTCAGGTGCCTTTTAAGTTGTATGTCTGTATTTGCTTATGTTAACTATAATGTCTTGTTTGTGTTTTAATATGTATAGTGTACAGTATGTATAGAGATTTGTGGTGTAGTATATAACCTTTCTCCTGTCTTTTATGTCTTTTTTTTTTTTTTGGGCGCCATTCTTGGCCAGGACTCCCTGGGAGAAGAGTTACTGTAACTCAATGGGACTTTTCCTGGTTAAATGAGGTTGGAGAAAAAAAAGAAAAGAAAAAAAAACAGTATCTGCTGCTGACCTTTGATGATCCAATTCAACCATAACAATGAGCAAAAAGATAAACATCACATTTGTCTTTTCTTTTTTTACTTTTATTGCTGAAATATGAGAGTTTAACCAGAGAATGTCTAATAAGGGGAGAACTTCCACTCTCAGTAAACTTCTGGTCTGAACTGGTTGCAGTTCCACTCTGGTTCCACATGAGGGCGCTCACAGGACGAGTGCAGAATGAATGGATGTCTATGGAGCTACACCCCTCAAAAGCCACTTTTCTCAGGATATCCTTTTTTGTCTAGTAATATGAATGTTGTATTCGAAAGGAGATGCAAAGAAATTACACATTGCTGAGTGTTAGATTTTTTAGAGTCACCTATTTGCTTTAAAAAGTATTTTTAAATGTCAATGACGTCATACACATCGTACGACCAGAGATACTGCTTTATGGCAATCCTTCAGTCACTTTGGTGCTTTCGCATTCTGCACTTTCTTTTCTCTCGAGGCATCAACAACACCGCTGACACAGGTAAATACTCGTGCTAGAAGATTTAAGCCCGCCTTAACATTCTGGTCCCTCTTCGGATGCCACGATGCCATCAAGCGGTGTCTCTGGTCATAATCAGTCCTTCACTGACCAATCAGCGTTCATTAGCAGAATGCTAGCATGTAATGGGCAACAACTCAACCTGTAAGAAATCGAAGGGACATAAGTACTCATTCATTCAACTTTCAACCTTTAACCCATGTTGAACTCGCAAAACCTACAATAAAATCTGAGATTTCTCAACGGCAATCGGGTGAAAGAGACAAATTTAGCCGTCTAGCTCCATAGACTCCCACTCATTTTGCACTCAAGTGCGAAATTCGGTACAATAGGACTTAATACAGAGTGGCCAGGCTCTCCAGGCTCTGGTTGAACTTTCTTCTCCTGTGTCTTATTCCTCAGTAATCCAGAATGGCAGCACATCTGAAAGGTTTGTTTGAGCGGCGCCCTCTACTGGACAGGAGTGAACTTGCATTTCCTTCAGCCTGAGGCTTTTTCTTTTCACTTTTGGTGTAAAAGATCCTTTACGTTTGCCATTTGTTTTTGTAAACAAGCAAGCCCAGGCCAGATTAGAAAAAGTAACGCAAATGTAACGTAACGCATTACTTTCCATAAAATGTAACTTAATAATGCAAACAGTTACTTTTTAAGGGAGGAATGCAATATTGTAATGCATTACTTTTAAAAGTAACTTTTCCCAACACAACTTTTCAGTGTGAACTATCCACAATACATATTGTCATTATCCACGATAAATATTGATTAATTTTTGTACTGCGATATATTGTGACGATATATTGTTACACACCTAGTATATTCAGTATGGATGGATGGATGGAATGGAATTATATACATTTTTCTAGTTAGATTTGAACTGCAGTAAATCCTTTTCTAACTTAATATTTTTGTCCTGTTTTCCATTACAAATATCTACAAATTCTTAAATCAATATACATTTACTCAAGATATTTTCTGAAACAACAACATCAAAATTAAGCAAGTTTATGTTTAAAATAAGAAAAACTGAGTGTCTATTTACGTAGGGAATGAGGCACATAAAATATACTTTTGACACGATGACCCCAATGATAGATATTTATTCTTGTTGTGAACATAAAATCACTTACATTTTTAACTCGCTTTTAAAAATACCTAGATATTTATTGGAAAACAAGACAAAAATATTGAGTAGGAAAATATTTTTTTGCAGTGTGGTGGGGCTTCGAGAAACATGATAAAAAAAAAACTGATAAAAAAAGCTAAAACAGCAAAAAATACAAACAAATTGTAGTGAATGTTCAATACTCACGTATGACAGGTTTATGTGCCACATCATCCAGTGTATGCACTACTTCTGAACATTCAAAACTACAGGTGAAGTTGTAAACCACATCTTTGTCTACAGCAATGTCCAGTTTTTGTGAGTCTCCCAGCACAGACCCATTGAACTCCACCCGAACAAAACTGAGACACGAATCAGTCCTACTGCCTCTCTGAAATAATCACAAATGAACATGCTTATTACAGTCGAATTTATCACAGTAGTGCCAAAATACCACACTACTGCTATTTCTCCTACTGTAAAATCATTAAAACGTTAGATCAATATGGGATCTCATTAAATACAGTGCAAGAGGCTCTCAAAATCTCTTTGTATTTTTGTTTATTCGATTATTTTTTTCCCCAAGTCAGTGGTGGCTGGTGCCATGTTTTTTTTATCATTATATTTAATTTCCACCGTTTTATTTGTTGCAAAAGTGGTAGGGGAGACCGGGGCTAGTTGTCACACTATTTACTGCTGTGAATATTTCTCAGGGTAGGTTCTATTTGAAAGTCAGTTTCTTCTCTAATGTAAGACAGATTGAACTAGGTGTTTAAACCATATAGCAAGAGAGAACAAGACTTTAAGACCCTACGTAAGTGAGATGATAGCCGTTCCTCGTGTGACAACTAACCCCGGTTATGGTTTCCACGGTTTTGCAGGAGATATGTCGTCACAATAATTTTAAGGCTTTTATTTAAGTGATTGTAAGATGATTTTAATGACTTACCCAATTATTTCCAGAGAGAACAGTGATCTGCACTGGAACAGCTCTCCCAAACTCTCTGTTATTCTCCATGTTGAAAAACTAAACGAGTTTCTCTCTACCCAACACTACTGTTGCTCAGAGCGCACTTGTTTCCACAGCAACGACGCTTCGTGTCAGTCTCGCGATATTTGATACGAGCGGGCGTTTGAGAGAAGTCTCGCTGAGATCGGAAGTTTAACGCAGAATTTTCTTTGTTTGCCTGACATTATTTTGACAGTCTGAGTTATATACGATTCATTTAAATCCCTCGACGAGCTGAAGGTACACAAAGGATGGAAAAGGGAAAGTGAAACTTTCTGAAACCGTGTTTTTGGACACCAACGTGCGCACTCTTTAGTACGCAATGTGCATTATAACTGGCTGTTTGATGCCTGAACTTAATGTCGTAACAATGAACTTAGTGTCACCTGTAATATTTGTGCATGTGTAACGTTAAATGTATAACTGTAGTATATATAACTTGCATCCTTGCATAGTATATTAATTTTAACCTAAAATCTTTTTGTTTAAAAACATTGTCACACCTATATTGTCTCCTATACACAGTACAGTTGGTCTAGGCTTACAGTTCTTGTGTTTTTTCTTAGATATTGAGCATGTCTCTTCATGCTGTTGAAGAAGCTGTCAAGACGTGCAAAGCTGAAGAATCAAGACTCACTGAAAACATCAGGCAGTGCAAGGAGATATTGCGCTCAATGTAAGGTATTTAAAGGGATAGTTCACTAAAAAAGAATTCTGTCATCATTGACTCATCTTCATGTTGTTCCAAACCTGTATGAATTTCTTTCTTCTGTTGAACACAAAACGAAGATATTTTGAATAATGTTTGGAACCAAACAGTTGTTGGACCCCATTGACTTCCATATTATTTTGTTACATACAATGTGTTCAGCAGAAGAAAGAAATTCATACAGGTTTGGAACAACTTGATGTTGAGTAAGTAATGACAGAATTACATTGTTTGGGTGAACTGTCCCTTTGAGTGGGGTTTCTTGTTGTTATGGCAAAGGGAACCAAGGGCTTCACTTCTCCCATAGTGTGTGATTGCAGAAAAATATATTTTTGTATTGAACATTTATGGAGCAACAGATTTTGGTGAAAATGAATCATAAAAGTGGTTTATTTTGTTTAACAATCGTATAAATGGCGAGGGGTGGCTTTTATCCCAAACACGGGGTAAAACCAAAAGGCACACAGGTTTGATTCAAATACTTTGGCTAAAATAATATGAGGTTTTTAATAGTGTCTAAGTTAATACATGTTCAAAACAAACAGTCTAGCAAAGTTATTACTATTTTCTGTTTATCTTGATGAATAAAATAATTCATTTTTGTTCAGTAAACATACTTTCATTAAAATAGGTTATTGTTAATATAAAAATTACAAACTTATTTTAAAAAGTAAAGATTCTGAAAGCATTGAAGGGGATCCCATAATTATTTAATATATAATTAGTAACAATAAATTATATTTTATTATATGATATGATTAATATCATATTTTTTAAATATGATGGTTTAGTGGACACCCAACTTAATCTATGATTTGTACCATCTGAATCTAACCATGTCATGTCAACAAATGGAAAAGTCAGCCAATTCTTTATTATCATGATAATTATTGTGCCTTACCCAAAATAACATACTTTTACATATTGTTCCGTTATTGAAAAACTGTTAATTAGCTTGAACAAACCTGAAAATCATTAACAAGACCTTTGTCTTAAAATATATTCAGTATTTTTAGAGATTCTCATTTTCTTCTTAAATCTACAACAGTTTAAAAACATCAAATATTAGATACAATTTGTGCAGAATCAACTTTGTGCTTCTGTCCGCGTTCACGTCAAGGATCAGACAAATTTCCACGTGCATCTTGAAAAGCAGATGTTTTGGAAAGTGCTTCGGCAGGTTTTTGTGCCATCTAGTGGTTTAGACGAAAACAAAATCAAAGGCGCCTTTTACCCCGGTGCGTCTTTGGCCCCAATGTACCCTACCCTACCTGTCTTGAAATAGAGGGTGTAAAACATTTTTGTCGGATCATGTCATTTTTGTGCAGGAGAACATGCGTGACAGAAGCCAGTGAACTGGAAACTGCCACTGCCATCGGTACTAAAGGTCAGAGGAAAATCATTTATTTATTTGCCTTTATTTGTCATATAATCCCATGTTGTATATTACACAATATATGTTTGTCTCTGCTTTCTATAACAGATATTCCAGCTGAAGAAAAAACAGAAATTGAATTGTTGGAGCAGGTTTTAAAAAAAGCACTGAAAATCCGCAGCACATCTGAGGCTCATAGAGAACGTCACTCTAACAGCAACCAAAGAAAACACCCCAATGAGGACAAACATAAACCTCTCATGAATGTTACTGTTAAAGAAGAAGATAGAAGGAAACCAGGGAAATCTTTCCCCCCTTCAGAGACGTGCAAAAAACCCAATCATCTCAGAGGAGCAGCCGGAGGGAACGTGACCCACGGGGCCGTTCTGCTTCGGAAGGGACTGAATGCTCATCCAGTGTTCAAAGGAAGGCCATCAGTCCCGAAGAGCGCTCCAGTGAAGATCTCTTCCACAGCATCCCAGCAGAAGATGTGTGTCAAAGCTACAGATGCTGAAGAGTCTTCCCCATCAGTGTCCTGCCAAGAAGTGGCTGGTAAAGATGGGAAGTTCACAACAGGAAATATGCAGAATGCACAATGGTATGCATATGATCAGATATTCATCTTTGTTGTGGCCAAATATGAAATATATCTCTAATCGAATACGTACACTACCTTGCAAAAGTTTGGGGTCGGTATGAAATAAATTAAGAAATTATTACTTTTATTCAGAAAGGACAGATTAAATTAATCAAAAGTGACAGAAAAGACACATAAATTATAATGTTACAAAATATTTCTATTTTTAAAAACGTTCTATTCCTCAAAGAATCCTGAAATGTATCAGTTTCCACTAAAATATAAAGCAGCAAACTGTTTTCAACATTGATAATAATCAGAAATGTTTCTTGAGCATCAAATCATCATATTAGAGTGATTTCTGAAGGATCATGTGACACTGAAGACTGGAGAAATGATGCTGAAAATTCAGCTTTGATCACAGGAATGAATAACAGTTTACTATATTCAAATAGAAAACATATGATACATTTATTTTAGTAATATTTCACAATATTACTGTTTTAACTGTATTTTTCATCAAATAAACACAGTCTTGGTGAGCAGAAGTGACTTCTTTAAAAAATGTAAAATCCTACCTACCCCAAAACGTTGAATGGTATTGTATATGTAGCCTAATATATAGTATATATTACTTTTTTTTTTCCCATCAAATGTAGCTTTAATGGCTTGTCTTTGTTGCTGTAGGATATCGTCTCCTTTGTTACCAGTCTGGCGAGCACAAAGAACAAAACAGATCCGGTCAGTCTAATATTATCTTTTAAATAAATTGAATATTTTGGGTTCATTACAAGCTAAGCACTATCAGCATTATTTGTGGCATAACATTGATTAGAATGACACATTTTTTAAAACCATGCCACAGTACAATGGAAGTAAACAGAACAGCACAGTAAACCTTAAAATAATGTTGCAAAATTAAATCAACAAGACTTAAGCATTAGACATGTTAACATGAGACTAGTTTAAGAAAAATCTCTTGCTAACCTTGTCTTTGAAACATCATATAATATGAAGATTTAAAGCAGGTAAATCTTGTAAATTTCACACAATACACACAGACAACTGCACCTTTTACACAGAAACATCTGAACACATAAATATAATCAGCGAGTGACTAATACCTGCATATAACAGTGGTTATAGAGCAAAATGATAATTTAGAAAGCATCATAATAACTCAAGTAACACATTTTTAAGAAGTGCTTAATGTAAACACCTTGCTCCTTTCACATGCATTACTTTAACCAATATATTATCCTTAAAAAAAATTTACTTGAAGTCAACCCAGAATATTTCTTAAAATCAAATGATAATAAATGAATATATGTAAAATATTAAATCACAATTATTATTGTATTTTTAAAGTGTAAGTGTTCTTTCAGATTGTGGAAAAAAGTGTTAACCCAGCAATCAAAGCCAGTACCAGAGAGAACTCAGTTTACGGAGAGACTGCGGGCAGCTGTATCCTTCAGTTCAATCCTGTCACTTCTGACCTGTTGCATATGATCAGACATTATCAATGCATCCACGCAATCATCGTTTCTCCTGTTGGTGGGTTTTAGTCCTGATCTAGGACTAAACTGCACACTATAGAGTGGTGCAGGGATGATGTGTTTTTGTAGGATTTTTCCATTGGCTTTTGGATAATTGCAGAGTGATCAACAAAACTCTATGATTGGTACATGTTTTGTTCATTGTGAAAATCTTCACAAATGAACACAACTTTTATGAATTTTGAAGTGTAAATACAGTCTGTAGACGTCATAAGCTAAACGCTATAAACAAACTACACCACGGTTGCATGACTTCAACGTCACCATCATTGTCTTTCAGTCTTTGCTTAAAAACGTTTTGACTGAAAGTTCGAGTCATAATAGTTTGCAAGAGCGCAATTATAAACACAACGAGGCTGTGAAAGCGAACGATACAGTATATCATCTGTGGAAGGCGTAGGACCATAAAATGTTCATCCAATCATTGTATTCGGACCAAATGCAATGATTGGACGAACATTTTCTGAAGCTTTGAGGGATAACCTACTTGCCTGTCAACGCATGTATTTCCATACTTCCGCTCTCCTGCTCGCGCAGACATCACACGTCATCAGTGCATTTCATTCTATGCAGAGTTAGACAGACGTCAGTCACCGAGCAGCCGCCTTTTACAGTTCCTCCTGAACCAAAATAATGAGCTTTTGTTTTGATGCGTGACATTGTACTCTGAGCTGTTCGTGTGACTCGAATTATGCATTTCAATGTCAACACTATCAATCCCGAAATGAATCTGCTGCAGTCAGGTGGTACAAGTAAGAGCTCTGTAAGCTGTTTATGTTTATTATTATTATTTGAATGTAATGTGCTTTGAGTCAGCGTCTCTTGTGATGCTTTTGTTTGCTTCCTGTTGTGGGCGTTCATGTGTTTTGAAGGAGTTGTGTCTTTGTAGACGCTCTGAAGTTATGCTTTCAAAGCAAGCTCGCTATTGTAGCAACCTCTATAGTCCCATTTAGCCAATTGTTAGCAGCCGCCTTTTACAAGACAAGAAAAAAGCTTAAAAAAAATCACAGGAGGGTAAACCGTGAAAATATCTTGCACACACCACAGACCTTATTTCAAGCATTTAACCAAAAACAATCAAAAATCCCATTGACTTCAGGACAATGGAACTGGAAGTGCTAAAATCCTAACTTTTTTCTGGGTTTTGGCCAAGAAAAATGTCATCCCTTCACCCCTCTTTTCTACTTGCTGTTGTTCAAAAGGCCTTGTCAGGATAGATGGCATATTTAATTAGACCATTTAAAAATGAAGCTTTGAGGGATAAACGTACAATCCTGTCATCTTTTACTCTCCCTTTCTTTTGTTTTGGTCAAATCTGATCTTGTTGTTGTATGTTCTTGACCCGCTGCTGTATCAGTTCCCATCCGAATGGCCTTCCAGATGTCCTGCTGATATCACAGCAGAGCTGGACGTGCTTTCACAGCGTTGTCTTGACCTGACACACTGCTTCACACACTCAGACTCAGGTAGGGCAGAAAGATGGAGGGCTGCAGGAAGGCAGAAGTGTGTGGGAGGAAGAAGGGGCTGAGAAATGAGCATCTGGACAATAAGAATCCGTCCAAGGAAAACACTGTCATCTAGTCTTTATTCCTCTGAGTCACAGGACGTTTCACAGGCGGGCTGCTCATTTGGAGTAGATAGAGATTAAGAAAAATGTGTTTGTGTGTAGTGTGTGTTGCAGGGACGTCACATGAGAGAGAATATGAGTCCTTGCGGATGCTGGAGGGTTTGGAGAGAATGACGGCAGATCTTCTTACATGTGCTGATCAGCGAAAGAAAGGTACTTCACAATCTCTCTCCAGTTTCCCAAACGATTTGATGTCATTTTCCGGTCAGGGTTCATGAGCAGAGTTCGTTTCTTGCGTTGTTACTCATTTCTAAGACACTTTGAATAAAAGCACCTACTTAATTAATAATGCCAATTTGCAAAACAAATTTAAACTATTTAATTTTACGACTCAGGAAAAAAATACAGTTCATTTAATGCACTCTGACCTACTGTGACAACATGCCCCAATAGGTCATCATGTTATTACTTAAGGTAAGTTGTCACAAATATAGGCTATTGATGGCCAAAATAGTGTTAAAAAATAGTTTCTGTGCTCAGTTTCACATGTTCGATTTCTACAAATGACATACCATCCAATTATCCAAGAAGTCGAAACTCCCATCCCCTTTCTCAATGTTGTTAGCTGTTATATTTTTCTCATGAAGTTTGAAGTGCTCCCTCTGGATTTAATGGGTAACACATCAACAAGCCTCACACATGGTTCTTCATTTTGAAACTTCATCCACCACAACCCCATAGAAATCCCCCGACTCCGCAGGGATCCATGTACCAGAGTTCCCATGTTCTTGCTTCTTGGGAAAGCAATTAATGTACTGTCGACACTTGCTCGTTTTCAATGTTTTGCCTCATACCAATTGCATTTGGTATCATTAGAATGTTTCTAAGAAATTATATTATCACAGATTTTGCAGTTCAGTTGTGAATTCAGTTCACTATCCCGTTCACACAGCTTGATCTGGATTATATGGGTTGATTACATCGATGTATATCTAAATCCAGTGCAAAACTTGTGTTTCTCAGACTGGGAGAGGTGGGATAAGAGCAGCTCTGGAGCTTTGTGTCCCATCCGGAGGAGAGGTGAATGGAGTGACCCAGATCGTTCCTGTCTGCCGCCCATCCTGTCCTACAGCAGTGAGACTGAACTCAGAGAGCTGGAAAGCCAAAGGCTCAGAGTAGAACAACTTCAGCAGGCCATTCGTCTTCAGAAGGTATCTCGCCACCTTATATTCAAGAGATACCCTTTTTCTTCATTTGGCCAAAAAAAGGTGTTTTATAAGGCATCATATTGTTAAATATCGACACTATTGTTTTCTGTAGAGCTGCTTTATATCTGAATCAACTCATTTCATAATAATTGATGAACTTTACACGGTTATTGAACTGAATCAATGTTGAACTGATTTTAGCTGAATAATATTGTCTTTTTAGAGCCTCTTTACAGCAGAATTGATTGTTTATCACTGTAAAGTTGCTTTGAAACAACCCGTATTGTATTAAGCATGTGTTTTTTCTGTTTTTAGGCGATGTCCGATAACCTTGTGTCTTTCTGGGACGCTCATTCCGGTGTCGAGCGACCCAGTGCCGTGGCTCTGCGTGGTCTTTACTCGCTTCTGGTGGAGGGAGGCGTTCAGTTCCCGTCGCTGGTTTTGGATTCGGAGGGAGATTGAGCAAAAACAAGACTGTATTTCAGGGTTAGTTTACTGAATTCCTCACAGCACAGCTGGAAAGTATTCCACACAAAACTGTTCTCCAGAACTCTTACTCTGAGAGAAACTGCTTGCGTTTCAGCGGCAAGCGTGTTCGCTGTTGTGCATTTTCCTCGGATGTCAAACAAAGTGCTTTTTGTAATCAGTCACGTGACCGGAGACGTGATGAGCGAGTGCAGCTGCTGTTAAGAAACACGAATAAAGCTTCCAGCTGACGTCTCTCATGATCCATGAGTCAGGATTTCATTTCATGTCATACTCCTCCATCCTGCATATATTATCGTCTATCACTGTGCGGCAGAAATTTATTTGACTCTCTGAGGAGTTCTTCCTGTTTGAACTCATTGCTGTGAGCCTCAACGTGCCAAACCACCGGCATCTTTTGAACACTAATACGTGTTCTCGTGAGGCCTGTGGTGTTGTTTTGCCAGCAGAGGGTGATGTGTCCTGAATGCTGTCCTGAACGTCTTCCAGAGTCTCTATTGACAGCATCTGTGGCATGACGTCTGTTAGGGCTGAAAGTAATTTAGACTCATCCCTCAGTTTATAAAAGGAAACAATGATGGTGTTTATGCTTTATGCACTTATAATGGATGTCTAGACATTCCTGAGCCCCATCGAACATTCAAAAATATGTGTTTTTTGAGCTATAAAGTGTCTAAATCACCTTTTAATGGTGGAACTCGTGTTCTGGATGATGAAACATTTATTTGATCAAAAATACAGAAAAAAAATAGTAATATTGTGAACATTTCTATTTGAATATACTTTAATATATAATTTGTTCCTGTGATCAAAGCTGAATTTTCAGCATCATTACTCCAGTCTTCAGTGTCACATGATCCTTCAGAAATCATTCTAATATGATGATTTGATATTGATAATGTTGGAAACAGTTGTGCTGCTTAATATTTTTCGGAACCTGTGATACTTTTTTCAGGATTTATTGATAAATAAAAAGTTAAAAGAACAGCACGGACTTGGCAACATTGCTAAGATTATGATACATAACTTCAGGGGGTGTAAGCAGGTCATATAAATCAGTTTGTATGAACTGAAACGTACAAATTGTCATAAAAATGTGTTGATCATATTGAATATTTTGGAAGAGTTTTTATTACAGTTAATGGAAAAAACAAAACACTTTTGCTGCATTCATTCAAAATTCATTTCATTTGACTTTAAGCGTTGTTACATTGCATTATTTTCCAAGTAGGAAATTCAGATATTCGAAGTTGAAAGTACCACAGCAGTACTGTCCCTTTAACTGACTGGTTTCAAAGGCTTCGTTCACAATGCAACCAATCAAATATGATTTGTAGGTCTGACTGTAATTTTGCAGGTAATAAAAGAAACTGCATCTGTTGCTTCAGACAGTCCAGTCAATATCTCTATCTACACCAGTTGCCATAGTGACTATGAGAGTGGCTGTTATTGTGGATAGACGAGAGCAAAACCCCCAAATTTTGCTTATGTTCATGTCCATCATGACATCTTGCAGCGGTGCTGTTACTCATTCACCATTCAAACTGTAATGAATCCCACTACTGCTCTAATTGTATAACATTAGAGTCATGTTATGTCCTAAATGAAAAAAAAACTCTGCTTGGCATCTGATATGACCAATCAGACTCAAACACGTTTCTCAAAATCTCTATAATATGTCTTCAAAGCAGATATAGACATTTGTAAGACAATCAGATTATTTTGATTTTATATTTTGTTGCATATTTTTTCTGAATCTGCGTATTTTAATGTTTATCCTGGTGTAGTGTCTTACACATAGACGTACATTGTAAGAGTAAATGTTATTGTAAATTTCTCCGTTGAGCTTAACTTCTATTGTACCAGGTATATTCCTTTAAAGGTCCACTCAAGTAAGTTTTCCAATTACAGAAAGCTTCGCACAGAAGGAAATGAGTAGTATATTTGACGATTATGTTTGAAATCGTGTCAATCCTAAAGATCATATTTGATTTTACGATTCAAAACATAATAAATGCCTCTCCCGCTCTTTGTGAATTACCTCAGAATCACATTAAGCCTCAAAATGACAAGAAAAAAGATTGAAACGTAACCACATATAGATGTCTGTATTTTTATAGTTTTTTATTTATTTAGTTTTGTTTTGTATTTTATTGTAATGTTTGGTCACACTTTAGATTAGGGTCCAGTTCTCACTATTAACTAACAACAACTTTTGCCTCAATAAACACCCAATCACTTCTTCTTACTAATAGTTAGTAAGGCTGCTAAGTTTAGGTATTGGGTGGATTAAGGGATGTAGAATATGGTCATGTAGAATAAGGCATTAATATGTGCTTTATTAGTACTAATAAACAGCCAATATCCTAGTAATATGCATGCTAATAATCAACTAGTTCATAGTAAGAATTGAACCCTAAACTAAAGTGTTACCTAGTATTTTATTTCAAGACTTTTATTTTGAGATGTTTGTAAAAATCACATTCCATTTCTTTTATTTCAGCATTTTTATTTGAGTATTTTTTGGTTTTGCTTTTCAGAGTACAAACTGAGTCTGATCCAGCCAATGAAATAAAAATGTTGCTGCCTTTCTGAACAAAGTCAAAGTATCAAGTTAAATAAAATAAAGCCGAATGCCCTCTTAAACTCGTGGTGACTAGTATTGCTTCCCAGTTCACTTACTTATACTATTCCCTAAAAGTATGTACTATTTCTGTGAAGAAAAGTATATACTTTTGAGTGTGCAGCAGAAGAGTAGGCAGGCTTTGGGATCAACTACTTCATCAGAACTGCGTCTGTCGCTTATAGTTTCTTTTAAATTGCCCTGTCAATCATCTTGCAAAAGTTCACATTCAATTGAATTTAATTTCCTATCGTTTCAGGAGAGAAATGTAGTCGCACGTTGATCTGCCAGACAGTCATGTGTCTTTCATGTGAAGACTCTATCATGATGCATATTAACACTTTACACAAGGTTCATTAGTTAACTACCTTAGTTGACATGAACTAAGAATGAACAATACTTCTTCAGCATTTATTAATCTAAGTTAATATTAATTTCAACATTTACTAATACGTCATTCAAATTATAGGTTGGATTTGTTAACATTAGATAATGCACTACGAAGTAACATGAACAAACAATGAACAGCTGTATTTTTCTTAACTAACATTAACAAAGATTAATAACTAACAAATGTATTGCTCATTGTTATGTTAGTTAATACATTAACTAATGTAAGATCATAAACCTTATTGTAAAGTGTTACCTGATGCATTTAAAGGTTAATGACTAAACGTATCTTTACAAAAGTTCACAATGCAGCTGCAGATGAAATACAGTGTGGATAACATTGGATAAATATATTTTCGTCAGGTTAGATACTGATAATGCGGACTCACTCATCTGCCATGTCTGTAGTTTTTAACACTTTTTATTCTTGCTTGTCTAACGGGCAATGTTGTGGGCAATATTAGCCATTACAGTTGTACGGATACATTTCGGATTCATACCGGAAAAAGTAGATGGTATACCATTTGGTAGGCTATATTTTGGTACTCATTTCAACATAAGATTTGGGACACACTGGTTACGTCCCAATTCGCCTACTTATGCACTATTCTATGATGTTTTGTAGTATAAATAGTGTGTGTTCACACTGAAAACTTCCACATTGAAAAAGTACACTTTAAATACACGGATGACGCACGGAAAAAACAAAGTGTGTAATGTTGGAGGGGAGGGGCATGTGAATAACAAAATAACCTTGTGAAATTCATGAACTACATAGTTGAGTACATAGTGCACAAGTATAAGTGCATAGTGTACACTGTAAAAAAAAAAGTATGATCAATAAATTATGACAACATGTTTTTACATTACTTTAACTCATCAAAATAAGTAATTTCCAACTCTTTTAAAGTTAAACAAGATTTAACTCATTTTTAAGTGTTTATTGTAATTTAAGATGAAATGACTTAAACATCCAAGTTGAGTCTTTTTCAAGGCAGCTACTTTTTTATATTGTATAGTGCGTAATTTAGGAGGCAACTACTAATTATAATATTGAATAATACTTGCAATGGATATTATGCGAATTGGGACGCAGCATAGTTCTCTAAAAAGAATATCAATACATTTTTGAAATTGTGCCAGAGGAGATACAGTGCATTAGTCACAGCGAGTATTACTTTTCCACCCGGTAAGTTGATTATATGTCAAAACATGCCATTGGTTTGTGTGGTTGTGCTGATTGTTAATTCCTGACTGTTCAAACCTCTTAGTCACCAGAAGTGGAGAACAAAGGAGGTACTTCTCATTGATTTGATCTCACTTTTTGAGTCCCACATGATTTTCACACAGCCCGAGGAGCGCAAAGCTGTCAAGGGCACCGCCGCCAACCTCCTGAGACGATCAGTAGATCATAGGATTAATACATCGAACAGGTCTCGTTCCGGTCATGCTACTTTCAACCCACCACGAGGATCGCCTGTGGTAAGTATTCAAGCTTGGGATATTCATTTATGCACAACAAACAGTCCTAAACCTCATTTTTAGAGTGCTAAATAGGTTTATTTATGTCAGATTCATGCTGAGCGTGTGCAAATGAGTGTTTGAGAGGTTCCATGGGCCGGTTGGGGGACGGTGGCCCACAGACTGGAGGCTCAAGCTGTTCCAGACTGGGAGACAGGTGGCGCTGGGTTCACGGGTGGGCGTCCTCCTCCAGCCCACGCCCACTCCACGCTGATGTCACTGACTCACACGGGAACACGTTCAAGGGAATGATACTTCCATCGTGGGGAAAAGAAAGACAAAAAAAGTAGAAAAACAACAGATGAGTGCATGCGTGAGTTCAACCAGGACACGTTCACTGTTACGGCACTTTTAAAGCCATCATGACATCTTTTGTCTTCATGGAATATTGCAGTATTTATTATAAATGATTTATCTGTGCCCTCATAACTTCCCCTCTCTCTTGCAGCGACATCTCTTTTTGCCTATGATGAAGTGTTCACTTGCGTGAGGGCGGGGCAAACTCACTCGCATGAGATCAACCAATAGCAAACCATAACCATCCAATCAATTCCCTACGACAAAATCAAACCCCGCCACTGTTTGATCTTGTTCGAGAGGCCATTTCACTTAGATATACGCCACAATAGGGAAGAAAAGACTCTCACATCCTCCGTTTCAAGCCAACTTTAAGATGGCGCCTCAGCTTTCATGTATCCTTCACAGAGAAACCAATCCCAGAAGGGATTGCAATGAGCTCTGTGAACATAAATCCAATATGGTTGCAAAAGTTTTTAATTTACCAAATATTGTATGCAAGATGTGTTTTTATGCCTTATTTTGGTGCTAACGTGAAACGAAATAGGAATCAATGCTGAGTACAAACAAAAGTTGTGTCCCAAATGACGCATTATACTCTATGCACTTATCATGTACTCTACCGTCTAGAGTATGAACTTTATAAGGTTATTTTCATTTTAAGTGTGTACATACTAACAATTTTTAAAACAAAGTGTCACTGAATAGTATGCAAATGGGGACGCATCTATTGTATATACTAAGACGGCGCACTGGTTTTACTTTAAATTAGGAGAAACTACAATGTGCAATATGGCATCTCTCGTAAAGGAAGTCCCGCCTTCAAAATAAGAGCCAATCACCAATTGGTAGTCATCGCTTCATTGTAGCCAGTGTTATTTTAGTATCATTGAGATACTATTTTATTTTTGTTACAATTTTGATTTAGTTTTGATTTAATTTGATTTAATGTTATTTTTTTTAAACATATCTATCGTTTTTTATTAATTTTTATCTATTTTCAGTTTTAGTTATTATTTTAGTATATCAAGTTAATCTAAACGAAAATGAAAAGTTGTAGCTGAAGCATTTTGTTTCATATTTTATTTCATTTAAAGTTTATTTCCTTCTTCTGCTGAAGAGAAAAGAACATATTTTGAAGAATGTTGGTAACCAAACAATTGACTTCGGATGAAAAAAAAAATACAATTGAAGTCAATGGGGTCCATTAACTGCTTGGTTACCGACATTCTTCAAAATATTTTCTTTTTTGTTCAGCAGAAGAAATTATTTCATAAAGGTGAATTTTCCCTTTAAATTCACTCAAACTGTCAACATTTACCCACGATCTTCCATTCTTCCATGAAACACAAAAGGAAATGTCAAGCGGGCGGAGAACCTCCTGCTTTTCCCCCCATACAATGAAAGAGAATGACGTCACTGACGATTGCTCATGAAATAAGTGAAGACCAATGATGTTGCCACATGTCATTTCTAAAGAGTAGTGAAAGTAGTGGTTCATTAAGATGCGACCATCACCTACAAGTCACATGCACTGGATTTGAAGTATTTTTGTAGTGATACAGAAAATATTATTGAAATGTATTACAATTATTGTACAAAATAATTCAACACTTAAAATACTTCTCCATTACTATGGAGTTGTATTGGTGCGCTTTTTTTGCTTCATGATTTTGTTGAATGGAAAAGATCAGCTTAGACATTCATCCAGATATATTTTGTGTTCCTCATAACAAGAAAATCATTCAGATTTGAAACGTCATGTGGACGGACACATAATAACAGAATTTTTTCACATTTGACAGCTTGGCTGCCTTCTGTGCAGAATATTATTTGAAGCATATTTGCCAAAAGTATTACAAATGCATCACATTCGGCTCTTGAACCCATATGGCATATTGCAGTGTGAAGGGCTTATCTGCTCTTGACTTTAAAACATTTGCTTTAAAGGGCTCATTTCTTGCACAAACCATGTCAATAAAATGTTTTTTTCTCCCTGCAGTTTATCCAGCTGCTTACTCATTCACACGAGTCTTCATTTAGCGCAGCCCCGGGGGTCTTCCTCAGTGGACTATGCTTTGAGAAAGGAAGGAATAATAATGAACAGAAGAAATAGTGATGTCAGGAGGGAAAAGGTTCTGTGTGAGCTATTTTGGATCATTGAAATGTTGGAGTATGAATTCTCAGGATTACAGAAACTATACCCTGTAAATCCAGTGATTACATTAATCTCTAGCTTCCTAGCAATATCATCAACCCTTCCTGGAAAAGCAAGTGTGAAAGGAGCTGTGAAGTAGCATATAGTAATCCTAACAATGCATGTCCACCCATGGAGATAAATCTTCAAATGTCATTGTCACTTTGTCACCCATTCAAAAGGCTTTTGTGCTTTTATGTCTCTTTAATGGATCTTGTGGACATATTGAGACAAATCTCCTGTAGAAGATGCTATTGCAGGAATATTTTGCACTTAAAGTCTACGTATAGATTGCACACTGTTGATTTACAAATAATTTTTTTGTAAAAATGCACAGGAAATGCATTAACAGTACATACGCTTAGCCAGCTAGCAACTGAATGGGAGGTTAGGTTGTATTTTAGTGAACCAGGATTAATTATTCATGATGTAAGTTTGTTAATTGAGCTTTAAAGTTTCTGAATTGTAATTTTAGATGGAGGAACTTACGGTTATGCACGAGGACTCAATATCTGACACTGGCACAGGACTCGATTACGACTGTCCTAAGATGTGACGTAAAAAGACAGTGAGTATACTACTGTAAATGTGTTTCCCCTTCATTTGAACAACCTATTGATGAGCTGAAATGATTGTATGTGGTACATTTACATTTACCAAAGCAGCTTACAACATAAACCCACAATATTATCAGAGCAGTAAATGAACAGCATGCCACAATCTAAGAGGAGCAAAGTATTATTTAATGCGATCCTTCGGCGGTCTCACTCATTCGCCACCCCACGTCTCTCTCTTTCTCTCCTACGTCTTGATTTCTCCCTCAGTATGTCCGTGCTGGCGTGGGGCTGAGTCACCAGACATCAGTTAACTCTGTGTTTATGCTCCTCCTTCGATTTCACCTCACTCAGTGGGATAAACCGAGCGGCAGCCACTTATTACGAATGTCAGAGTCTTATTAGACATAATATTTGATTGTGTATGGAAGAGAGGCTTGCATCCATTCCTTATTTAGTGAACTCATCTCGAGTGTATTGATAAGTGGTCATTTTGAGCTTTTCAGGATTTGTTGTCCTCAGTTGATGTGATAAGGAAGGGTTTTTGCAGTGGAAGGCTGAGTAAAACAGACATGATGATAAGAGATTGATCCTTTAAATGTCATTTGATCAATAAGGTGGGTGTTTTTAGACACAATGCACAGCATGTGGGAATATACACAATATATACTTTGCTTCAGGGTTGCATTCTAATTTCCGATTAAATTCCTGAATTTAAATACAGGGAATAGCAAACAGAATGCAGAATTGGAATTCAAAATGTAGATAGATTAGATAGAAAGAAAGAAAGAAAGAAAGAAAGAAAGAAAGAAAGAAAGAAAGAAAGAAAGAAAGAAAGAAAGAAAGAAAGAAAGAAAGAAAGAAAGAAAGAAATATAAATAATTAACCTTTGTAGACCAGGGTGGAAGAACCCTTCATTTCCTAGAATGTATCAACTTTACAATTTAGTAAATTCCTCTTCCTGTCATTCCAATTTGAATTCCACCAACTCCAGTTGTACTTCTTGTGTGTTGTATCCATTCGATTCAAAAACCCAACTCATTATATAAAAGGGAGCCAATTCTGAATTTTGCGAGCTCATCAGTAGGCTTATCAGTTTGAGTGGCAGGAAAACTAACCAGGCACAATGAGATAAACTAAATAAGTGATACATTTCCTTGTTAATCTGATAACTAGAATATTTTCAGTTGCTTAGTTTTGATTTCCGTGGAGTCGCGAATTGGCACCCATAGTGAATCCAAAATAAATTAATTTTTAATTAATAAAGTAATTTCTGATTGGCTGTTTGTATCATGATGTGCTGAATTTCTGCTTTTAGTGTGGGCCAACAAATTAATTCCCCTTGTAAATGTTCTGGTTAGGATGTGGTATTAGGGACATATAAAAAGCAGATAGATTTTTTTTTTAACCAATGCAAATTACCCAACAAGAGGTGCGTGACTGGTGCGGGTCTCCCATTGTTGTCGTCACAACCACAAAGCACGAATCTTCACACCTCATTGTCTGTCAGCATTGTCTCCCTGTTCATGGCCAAAATTAATTCACGTGAGAGACAACACTGGTTGATAAATTGCACTGGCATTGCCATGGGTGCATACGATCTCTCCCACTCCCTCGCTCAAATTGATTCTTCCTCCAGTGCACAATTCGTGACAGGGAATAGACTCGGTAGGATTAAAAATGGACATCCGTTCAGAGCCCCCCATCAAGCATTTGGCAGTGTTTTGTGTTAGTGCAGCGTGGGAGGCCAAAAGTGCGTGGGTGCGCAGCAGAACGTGCGCGAACGGAGTCTCTGGATTCATCAGATATTAGCCGGCGTGCATTTTGCCATGCTGCAGGGCTGCATTTCTGTATAAAATTATCTCCTTATTAAATGAGCACTTAAATTGTCCCATTCCCATCCAATTGCACTGTCATCCCCTCCATGTACTCGTTCTCTTACAAGCAAGTCGCAGCAAGAGAATGGAGAAGGAGTGGGTGGATTTTAGTGAACGGTGCTAGAATGGTTAACTCCACCCCTCCTCCCCCTCCTCCTTCCTGTTTGCTCTCCGCTGCCCAGTCTCATACTATGGCATTTTACGTCAGAGTGCAGCTGCAGCCAATCAGATTCTCTGGGCTGCCGCTTGACTCCGCCCCTCCTTCTGGCCTCATATATAGCAGTGCTCATTCTGTCTGCGCGTGTGTTCAACGTGCTGCTGCGGGGCTCGAGAGGCAGAGCACCGTGCCACTGACAAACACACAGATGTTGTGAGAGGATCTTCACATCCATAAATTGTGTTTCCTCTCTTGAGCGCATCCTTGTTGTTGTGTTTCCTGCATCCTGGCTTTAAGATGGGATGCACCCCTGGGCACTTCACCTGCCAGCCGCAGACAACAACAGCCCCAACCCTGGAGGGACAGTCACAAGAAGGAGGACCCAAAGTCCCCGAGGTCCTTTCGTCCCTAGAGAGGCTCTCGCAAGCCACGGGAGGGATGGAGAAGTCCTGGTACCGCTGCATCTTTCCATTCGGGATCATCTCGTTGGTGATTGGAGTTGCCGGGACCGGGGTGACATACACATATAACGATCTCCCGCAGACGAAGGTGGTGTCCGTGTTCCTGCTGATCGCGGGGCTGATCCTGGTGCTGATGGCGACCGCTTGCTGGATGGCCCATAAGAAGAAGCGTAGGAAAAAGAAGGAAGGGGGTTCTTTCAGCTCTGAACAGTGTCCCCTGTGAGAGCATTCGAAAACTGTGGCGGGGAAAATGTACCTTTCTTTTTATTTTTAACAAGATTCTTGTCCGCTCAGGTGGCAGAGCAGAGGCCCTCTCAGAGTATCCCATGGAAAAGGCCGGAGGCATGAAGGTTCACCAAAGTCAAGCACGCAGTTTACCGTCGCTCAGCAGGTGTCTGGTATCAAAACAACCCTGGAAGAGGACGCACATCCCCACATGCACACACACACACAGGACACTTAACACTAAGTGCGAGCCATTCCTGGAGCCACTGCTGCCGTCAACGCCGCTGTCAGTCTCTCGCATTCCTGTGACGAGCGGAGAAGTGGGCCAGCGGTGGCAACCGGACACCGCATCGAAAGAGGAGTTCACCTCCGTCACCGTCGCACGTCATTCGCCCGTCCAGTGACACCGTAGCAATGTGTAAGCTTTTTCACGGAGTGGAACTTGAACCTGTGTCTGCTGGCTAGAACCGGCAGCTGCGGATCAGGATAGGAAGAGAACGCAGACCGGAGAGGTCGAGAATGTGTCCGTCCATCTGCATGTGTGTGTGTGTGTGTGTGTGTGTGTATGTTTGTGTGATATGTGTGCAGGATGGACTACTAGAGAGACAAGACACCTGCTCGGCCTCTTTCGCTGTCAGCCCTCTGTCAATCGTAGCCGCTAATGATTTATGACAAGGGTGCAGCAATTGATTTTAAGTACACAAAGATCCGAGATTGATTTATTAGGATTTTTACACGGTGTACAATGTGTTGAAGGAATTTTGCATTGGATTGTGTATGTGTGTGTGTGATTCTATCTGGCAAATTCAGGACTCTTTATGCACCTCATATAGTCGGTATTCGGAAAAACAACCGCAGAGGAATTTTATAACGACACGGTTCAGAGAAAGGCAAGCAAGCCTAAGGCCCTTTTGTTCTGAGATAGCCTGAATAGAAAATTAATTTCCTGTCAGACAGATGAGCAGGATTACTAGGGGGAAAAAAAGATGCCACAAGGGTACACGAAAAGTGTGTGTAAAGTTTTTGTTCTTGTTCCAGTGCCTTGAGCAAGCGTTAGGACTAGCATGGTACAGTACTTTAGCTCTGTTTCACCCCTCTGTCTCTCTTTTCCTCTTCCAGTGCCAGCTTTAAAACTCAAACTCAGCTATTTTATCATGTTCTCCTCACTCCCAAAAACAACAAGCATAAATATGTCGTCACCTTGACCTGGTCAGAGCCCACAAAGGCTGGAACTTACATCCGTTTTCACAATGGGAATACCGCTTATTTACACTGCCTTGATCATTTGGCACATTGTTGATAAACGATAATTAATTAAAAATGAATATTCTTTCATCATTTACTCACCCTCATGTCCTTCCAAACCTGTATGATATACTTTTTTTTCTGTGGAAGACAAAAGAAGATATTTTGAAACTCACTGGGGTCCAAAACAACACTTTTTTTGTAAGAACAAAACAAAAAAACACTGACACATTTCTCAAAATATCTTATTTTATGTTTCACAGCAGATGGAAAGTCATACCGTTTTGGAACCACATGAGGGTGAGTAAATGATGACAGAATTTTCCTTTTTGGAAAGAGTTTAGCCTTCAAAAGTCCTATAAATCATGGGAAAACTCTGTGTGAAGAATAACATTTGGAGACGGACAGAAATCCATACCAATTCAGAGGTTAATACCCCTTTCCTTTCACGGAAAGCATATCGATTGAGATGTTTTGGCCATGTTGAGGAGTGGATTTGAGAATCCTTTGCATGAGAAAAGAAAAGAGATCGAGAAAGAGCGAGGATTAACAACCTTGAGTACTTGGACAAAAAGGCAGTTTTTGAAGCATTTAGCTGTTAGCACAATCCCGGACTTGTTTGAGCCCAGAGGAAGATTGGATCACTCTTTCATAGCTTAGGAGATTTAAATAATTCCTCAGTCATGTTTAAATATCAATCTTGGAGAAATAAAAGCTTTAGAGAAATTAAAAATAGACACAAATTGAGAGACAATTGTTCACATACAGTATGTTTTAGAGCTATAAAATTAAACTGGATATCTGAACTAACCTGATCTTGCATGAAAACGATTTATGTTCATATTGGGAACACTGACTTTTAATGGCAAATCTGAGCACAGTTTGAGACAGTGTTGAGAAAACATGTGAGATCTCCATTTGCTCTCCGTTTAATCTCATCGCTAAATACATTTTGAGATATTAACGAGATCTCGTTTGTGATTTAAATAGACATGTAAGTTTGAGGCTAAGCTTATTGTAACTAGAAACATACGTTTTTGGAGTGAATGCGTGAGCAAGGCATGCAACTCAGCGGTTGCACTTGGGGCACGTCCAGATGGGATCGATTTTTAACAGTGATGTCTGACCACATGGCTAGGGATAAACACAGTGCCTTTTTGTTGACCGATGTACGTGCTTTAAAGCTGCCTTTGCCTCCTTTAGCATTTTTACAAGCTTCACACCAGAATGTGTTTTTTCTCCCTTCACAAAAATATAATGCCTTCTTGTGTTTTTCTACAGTGTGCTAAAAGCACCAAATGGAGATTCCGACCGCATTTTAAACACTGTTCACAATGCTCTTAACTCCAGCACGGGAAAAAACAGACTAGAATCAGGCTAAATCAGGGATGAAGTTGGTGTTTAAGTGGGAAAAGGACCAGATGAGATCTCTTGGGATATCTGTGACTGACCCTAATGGAGCGTCTGATTGTATCATGGAAAGCCAGTAGTCCAAGATAGCTGTGTACATGATCAAATCAAGACCCCCCCCCCCCCCCCCCCCCCCCCCCCGCCGCCAAACAAAACAAAAAACCACTGACACATTTCTCAAAATATCTTCTTTTATGTTACACAGCAGATAGAAAGTCATACCGTTTTGGAACCACATTGGAACAAAATATCTGATCATCCTTAAAACATAATTTTGCAAAAGCACTGAAACAAGTGCGGTGCAGTTTGTGTTTTGATATCTGAAAATATACTCAAACGTAAAATGTTCCTTTTTTACATATAATACAGATATTTGGCCTTCCTACGTGATCGTTTCCATGCATATCTGGTAGTAGTTGTTCGCATGATTTCCTCCAGTTTTCAGATTTTCTATAGCCCTTTTACAAGAGCTGGAAAGGAGGGAGGTTTATAGAGGGTGAACACATTTACAGAGTTGTGCAATTTCATGGAAGTGACGTGAGCAGAATGTCACGGCTATGTGTGGAATGCACAATCAAACATATTGGGACCATCTATTAAGTATATAAACTTAGCTTCGTTTATCGCCTTACAGTCTTCTGTTGTACTTAAATCCACATCTGTACCCCCAATGTACTGACTTAGGCTATGCTTCTCAAAAGCATCGTGAGTTAAGTTGATCATAGAGACCATTGGTGGCAATTATTCTACGATCTACTAAGGCTTACGAGAAACACAACCCTGTCAATGCGGTTTTGTTCTTGAAACTTGCTCTTGTTTCATGTTGAAAGTGGCAAAGTTGTTGTGAATGAGTGAGCTGTGAATGAATAACTGTTCTACTGTTTCATATTTTTGGAATGAGAAAGAGTAAATCTACCTCTCTTGTTCTGAGAGCGTGTTTTCGCCACCCTTGCATTCTCCAGAATGCTTTTTCTCTTAAGCTGGAGGCAACAAATGCCAAAATCTGTATTCTGTGTCAAACTATGTGATGTAAATATTAGTTATTTATATTTTTACATTTATATTCATATTAAAAAAGACTTTTGAAAAATTCTATTAAAGAACTGTTATGTGAAATAGTTTATCACCGTGTCATTTTAATTTGTCGTTACCTGTGGTGTCATGTAACTAAAAATAAAAGTAGTGCACTCTTAAATATAAAGATTCTTTATTGGAATCGATGGTTCCATGAAGAACCTTAAATATCCATGGAATCTTTCAATCCCACAAAAAGGTTCTTTATAGTTGAAAAAGGTTCTTTTAGATTATTAAAATGTCTGTAAAATTTAAATCAAAATATTGTAGTGTAACTAACTTCAGCTATACTTTAAATAATTTTGCCTGCATGCCATATGTATCACGTTTAGCTTCAATGTAGCTTTTTTAATACTTTGAGTAGCAGCCTTAAGTTACAGATTTAAAACAGTTGAAGAAGAAAAATGAAATTCCTAGAAATACAGAACATGTCTGGATGTTCAACCCTGAGGGATTTTTTTGTGGAAAAAAATGTTAAAGCTTCACCCTCTGCCTTTTGATTCTTAGTAAATCTATATGGAACCATGGTCCCTGCGGGCAGATCTATAAATATCTTCAGAGAGACAGACAGAAAGTGTGAGTCACAGGGATTTTCTCTTTAAAGGCTGCCTTTCTCTCTCTCTCTCTCTCTCTCTCTCTCTCTCTCTCTCTCTCTCTCTCTCTCTCTCTCTCTCTCTCTCTCTCTCTCTCTCTCTCTCTCTCTCTCTCTCTCTCTCTGCATGTGTACTCATGTATTTGAAAAATCTTAATGAAATATGAGCTTTGAAATTTGTTTTTGTTTGGCTGTTGGTGTCCGCTTTTCATGAGGAAATAATGCTTTTACAAGCTCACATTATTGTAGCCAACATATTTTTCCATATGAAGATGTTTGACCAACCTAAATGCACTACTGTCGAGTTTAGCATCAATCAACAGACAGAAATCTTGCTGAGTTTTTGTAAGCATCTCAGACAAGAAGTGTTAAAGCAGAGATAATTGATTTGGACGTCACAGCATGGCCAATGGAAAAACTATCTCAATTTGTAAATCCGAAAGCATGTACCAAATAATTCCTCAAGTCAGCTGAAGGGCTTCAGCCAAGACACTCCACCCAATGGAAGCATAATGTGGTGAATGTGTTGCATGTGTATTGAGATGGAAAATCTCATATAGGAACTTTGTTACAGTATATATATATATATATATATATATATATATATATATATATATATATATATATATATATATATATATATATATATATATAATTATAATTATTATTATTATTTATTATTATTATTATTTATTTATTTTTTTACTTTATTATAAAATGAACTTGATGAAATGACTGGCTGTATGTGCACTATGTTCTCCTGTACATTAGAAATTGTACCCTTCAGATTAAAAAAAGGTTAGAGAGAAAAGTACTGCAGCATGGTTCAACAGTATTACTCATGCTCTCAAGAGAGAAAGTCGTAATGTAGAGCACAAATGGAAAGAAACTCATTTAGAGGTCTTTAGAATCACGTGAAGAGACAGTTTGTCCTTCTAATGGCGCTTTTCCACTGCATGGTACGGTACAGCATGGTTCGTTACGGCACGCTTTGGCGCTTTTCCACTGCATGGTACGGTACAGCTTGGTTCTTTACGGCACGCTTTGGCGCTTTTCCACTGCATGGTACGGTACGGTTCGCTTCGACACGCTTTAAACGGTCAAATAAAGATGAAAAACACTTTACACTCTCTTGCCAAATCTCATATATTTATTTATACCATGTCCACACATTGACTTTTGTCGCTTTAAATGGTACCACCTCTGTTGAGGTTCAAAGCGTACCAACGCATTCTCATCCTAGGGCGTCATATTTGACATTTTGACATTTCGTCTACATCCAACGCACATGGCACCCTTTAGCGTCAATATGAGACGCAGATAGATATGGGTAGGTTTAGGCCTGGGGTAGAGTTAGGGTTAGACCGCTAGGAGGCACCTTCTGGCCCATATCTATCTGCGTCTCATATTGATGCTAAAGGGTGTCATGTGCGTTGGATGTAGACGAAATGTCAAAAGCGCCAGTATATGACGCCTTGGGATGAGAACGGGCTGCAAGTACCGATACTAAAATGTGACGTGAAAACACTGCAGATCACTGATAGCAATAGAAAGTTAGCTTTGAAAGCATGTGATCCCACCCTCCCTTCAGAGCGCTCTTTAAAGCCACACCTCCTTCAAAACACAATGCACACATTAGACAGAGTCTGCTAATTTTCACAAGAAGCTAGATTAATGTTAAATTACCTTATGTCTCAAAGCATAACTTAAGCAACTTGCAGAGTTATTACTTATACCACCTAACTTTTGGAGATTAACTTCAGCGTTGATAATATTGACATTACACATGAACTGAATATTCCATCACAGTTTAGTTGTAATGACTTTACGAATTTCTACTCTGAGAAAATTGAAAGCATCAGAAATTCAATTCTAAATGTACAGCCTTTGATAGGATTTTATCATTTAGCCTCAATTATCATCCCTCAGGAACAATTGCTGTGCTTTACAGCTATATTAAATAAACGTACAATTACATCTAAACCAATAACATGTTAATTCGATCCAGTACCCACTAAATTACTGAAAGAGTTGTTACCAGTAGCAGAAGAGCCTCTTCTCAATATTATTAACTTGTCTTTATCTCTAGGTCATGTTCCAAAACCGTTCAAGCTGGCAGTTATTAAGCCTCTCATTAAGACAATTAGATCCAAATGAATTAGCAAATTAAATACCCATTTAAAATATCCTATTTATGTCTAAAACACTAGAACAAATTATGTCCACTCAATTGTGCTCCTTCCTGCAATGAAATTATATCTAAATTTTAGTCTGAATTCAGGCTCCATCATAGCACACAAACTGTTGAAATTACAAATGACTTTTTGCTTCTGACCAAGGCTGTATCTCAATACTAGTTTTACTTGAACTTAGTGCGGTGTTCGACACTACAGATCAAACATACTCATAGATCGACTTCAAAATTAGACTGTTACCAGACTGTTACCATTTAAAAGGGGAAGTAGCCAAGTTAACGTCAGTAAATTATGGAGTGCCACAAGGATCTGCGTTAGGCCCGCTGCTATTTTCAATATATAAAATATATAACAGATACAGGTATAAATATTGGATGACCAGTAATTTTCTTCTGTTTTATTCAGATAAGACTGAGGTGGACCAAAACATTACTGTTACTTCATCCTACAGTAAAAGACCTGGGAGTTAAATTAGACAGCAACTTGTATAAAATCACATTTCATATGTAACAAAACAGCCTTCTTCCACCTCAGAAACATTGCTAAGCTTTGGAACATGCTAACAATCTTTTTCTGCTGCAGAAAAGCTAGTTCATGCATTCATAATGCATTACTAGCCGGTTGTCCTGGATCGTCAATAAACAAGCTACAATTAGTCCAAAAGGCAGAGTTCTAGGTCAAGAAAATATGATCATATAACACCAATTTTATAATTTCTACACTGGCCAGCTATTAAGTTCTGTATTAATTACAAAGTATTGCTACTGACCTATAAGGCCCTAAATGGCTCCTGTGTATTTAACTGTTTGCCCTACAATCCATCACGCTCTTTAAGATCACAAAACTCGGGACTTCTGGTTGGATCCACTAAAGTCCACTAAAAGAGGGAGAGTGTTTTCTCATTTCGCTCCCAAACTCTGTAATAGCCTTCCTGATAATGACGGCAACAGATGATGCCAACTCTGCACAACTGCCAAATGTTCTATGTATTGTAATCACTATGATCACAACTTGTAATAGCTTTAATGAGATCATTGTTCCTGCCTAAATTAATACATGAAGATTAGCTAACAGCATGATTTGTATCATCTTCGAACTGTACATTTCTGGACATATGGACATAACTAAATGGTCCTGACTCTCTGTGGTCACAAAAAATCCCAGGATGTCTTTCGAAAGAGTAATCCTGGCATCCTGGCCAAATTTGCCCAGTGGCCTCTGTCCATCATGGCCTCCTAATAATCCCCATATATATATATATATATATATATATACCAATTGGCTTCATCACTCTGTCTCCTCTCCACCAGTAAGCTGGTGTGTGGTGGGCGTTCTGGCGCAATATTGCTGCCGTCGCATCATCCAGGTGGATGCTGACATTGGTGGTGGTTAAGGAGATTCCCCCTTCTATGTAGAGCGCTTTGAGTGCCGAGAAAAGCGCTATATAAATGTAATGAATTATTATTATTATTATAACTTGTATATACTCTAAACTGAAATGTAGAAGCATGCCTTTTCTGTAAAGCTGCTTTGAAACGATTGTGTATTATGAAAAGTGCTACACAAATAAATGTGAATTGATCTAAATTATGAAATCCAATCCTTTTGGCCCACGCATTTGAGTTATTCCTCATCACATATTTTGTACACAACAATGTGTAATTGCTAGTTATTATGCTTAAATAGCTGATTTTTGCTCTCGCTTCTCCAATCTCGTGTTCTTTTGGGGAAAATCCAAAAATGCGATTAGTGTGAAATAAGCGAATAGGATAGGCTAGTCAGCGAGACAAACAGCTTTTGTTCAGGATCAATATACTGTTCTTACTCTTCACTTCTTCCGTATGAGAAATCCATTAACAACACTTTCTTTCCATATCCTCGCTTTCCACTTCTCAAATGTTCTCAGGCACGACCTAACCACAGGTAATTTCCACAAACCGAGCGTGCCGTGTGAAACGTCTGTGCCCTTCCACCAGAGACTCTAAGCTCTAGTTAGCGTGTGAATGTTTGAGCAGGAAACAGGTTGATTTAGGGAAAAGGGGAAAAGGCCACAGGAGGCGACTCTGGGCGTGTGATGGTCAGGGTAGATTACAGGAATCCTGGCAGTGAAGCTTTTCCTCCCCGTTCCACCCAGTCTTGACTTTAGAGCCGGCCGGCGCTGACCTCTCCCGCTCCACTGAACTCTCCGATCAATTACACCAGCTCCCTTTCCTGCCTTCTCACATGCACACGGATTCAGCGCAACTTCAGCACGCCTGCTTCCTCTCTTAGCGCTGAGAAAAGTGGGCGGCTTTAAAAATAGGTCACGTTTCGTTGAACTTTAAGTTGTTAATTGAGTTGTGATAAAAGGCAAAGCTTTTTGCTTTCCGTTTCTTTTTCTAAAAAATTGTTTTTTAGAGTATTCCCTCAAGCTTCTTTTTCTCCAAGTGGCAGTAAAATACAAGGATGAAAAAAACTGGCGTTATATTTTATTGGCCAATATACTGTTTTTATTGGCCAAAGAATGTAAATAACTTAATGTTTAAATTTTCTGTAAATAAAAATGTGAGCAGCTACCATGATAGTTTGTTGTGGGTGGTTACCAGGGCGATGAAGTATCTAGGGTGTTACTATGTGGTTGCTATAATGTTAGGATATTTTGTTTAGTTGCCATGGTTTTCTGGATGGCTTGCCAGGGCTTTGCTATGTGGTTTCTAGGTTGTTTCAATATTCTGGGTGGTTGCTAGGGCATCACTAGGGTGCTTGGCTGCTTGCCAGAGTGTTTCTATGTGGTTACTATGCTGTTAGGGAGTTTTTTGTTTGTTTGTTTGTTTTTAGGGTTTTCTGGGTGCCAGGGCATTACTATGTGGTTTTGATGTTTTTATACTCTGGGTGGTTGCTAGGGCATCACTAGGGTGTTTGGCGGCTTCCCAGGGTGATTCTAGATGGTTGATATGCTGTAAGGAGGTTTTGTTTGGTTGCTAGGCTTTTCTGGGTGGTTGCCAGCACAGTGATTGTTTCTATGTTGTGTTTCTATATCTTGGGTGGTTGCTGGGGCATCATAAGGGTGTTAAGCGGCTAGCCACGTTTTATTTGTGTTGTTGGTAGAGTTTCTGGGTGGTTGCCAGGGCATTGCTATGGCTTTGTTGTTTATATATTCTAGGTGGTGGCTAGGGCATCATTAGGGTGTTTAGCGGCTAACCAGGGTGTTTTTATTTTTGTTGCCAGGTTTTTCTGGGTGGTTGCCAGGGTATTGCTATGTAGTTATGCTGTTTCTATGCTGTTTCTATATTATGGCTGGTGGCTAGGACATCACTAGGGTGTTTGGGTGTTGCTAGGGTGTTTTTTGTTGTTGCTATGGCTTTCTGAGTGGTTACCAGGGCATTGCTATGTGGATTTGTTGTTTCTATATTCTGGGTGGTTGCTAGGGTATCACTAGGGTGTTTGACTGCTTGCCAGGGTGTTACTAGGGTGTTTTTTGTTGTTTCTAGGGTTTTATGGGTGGTTGCCAGGGCCATTGCTATGTGGTTTTGTTGTTTCTATGCTGTTTGTATATTATGGGTGGTTGCGAGGACATCACTAGGGTGTTTGGCTGCTTGCCAGGGTGTTGCTAGGGTGTTTCCAAATGGTTGTTATATGCTGTAAGGAGGTTTTGTTTGGTTGCTTGAGTTTTCTGGGTGGTTTCAAGGGCATTGATAAGTGGTTTCTAGGTTGTCTAATCTATGCGGTTTCTATATTCTGGGTGGTTGCTAGGGCATCACTAGGGTGTTTTGCTGCTTGTCAAGGTGTTGCTAGGGTGTTGGTGTTGGTGCTAGTTTTTTTTTGTTGTTGTTGTTGCTATGGTGTTGGTGTTTTTGGGATGTTTTTTAGTAGTTAGGTTGTTGCTCACTGACCCAAGTCAAAAAAGTCTGCATTCGGTTTGCAGTGAATTTATCTTTAAGTATATACTATTATTAAATATATGCTATTATGCACCTAAACATTTTTATTTATTTATTATATATGCGTCACACAAATTTTGTAAAAAATGGAAAAAGTACTCTCTACTCTAGATATAGCTCTGGGCTCTTCTTAAATGTCAGTTAGTGGGATTTGTTTTTTCACAAGCACAACTAAAAATATACTATGTCCTACTTAATATAGAAAACAGCCCATAATCATCAAGAGAGGATGTGCATGTGATAATTTCATTAATGATTATGCTAAAACTGCTAAAAATGTCTCACACTTAACATCTCTGTCCCAGAACGCACAATGATCTCACAGAGGCAAACTGCAGTTTGATGTAATCTTTCAAAGCAAATTAAATTACAGCATCTTAGAAATCCTTGCATGGATTTTAGACGTCCCATTTTGTGCCATCAAACAGCCTTTTGCAGGGAGGGGGGCGAATTATCCCTGTGAGGAAAACTTGAGTAGGGTAAATGGAGGTGCTAAATTGACTGTTGCATCAGATGGCAGGGTGAACTCTACCAGATGTTCCACTGCATTTATCCACCAATTAAGCAGTGAGAGTTTCCTGGAAAATCGCCTGCTTGGGGCCCTTCAATTATCCTCAGATTCAGCTCACACAGGGAGAACTGCACGGCAGGAATGTCAAAATAAATAAGGATGATCCGTTTCCTGTTTCACCAGGACAAATATTTGGACTAACACGGGTCAGTGAGTTTAAAATAACCAGCTGGATCAATCCATGATTACTGAAATATGTAATTAGAAATCCTATTGTGTCACATAACAGCTTCTCCAACAAGAAAAAATGTAGGGCGAGACTCGATTTTCTCCATTGGGAATTCATTGGATCGTCTGCTATTGCTGCGATATCATGTGAGAGTTTTCAACGTGACTTTAATGTAATATGTATTTACACGTTTTATTAATTCTGTTATGTTTTGTGCTGTTAGATTGTTTGTGTCATGTTAAAGTCACCATGAAATCAAGAATCTTTTTTTTTTAAATGGAATTTCTATGGAATCACTCCTTTATTGCAGTATTTCCGTGCACGTCTTTTCATGTGCCCTCGTAATCTTAATCACAATAACTTCCTCTCGCTCTTTCATCTTCTCTTCTCTGATGATGTTTAATGGCGCGAGGGCGGAGCAACCTGTCACTCACATGGGATTCACCAATAGCAAACCACAAACATCCAATCAAATCCACATGGACAAAATCAAGCCCTGCCCTATATTTGTTCGAAAATATTTTACTTAAACATCACAAAAGGAAAGGAAAGACCTTCCATTTCACGCCGACTTTAAAACATTCAATCCTGTTTGATATGTCTTAAATCTGATTATCAATTATTTTCAAGTTGACGTCCTCATGTAAGCAAACCATCAGCCCCTCACTGATTTATTCCCATTCTGTTCATTTTCTCATAACTGTGTAAATAATCAGAGTTATATTTACTAAAGTATAAGTGCCTGATCTTGACCTGAGGATATTTCTGAAGTCTGTTTAACACAGAAATACTTAAACATAATACAGAGTTCAGTAGGCTTGTGTGTATGAACCCTGCTGAAGAATTTTAAGTGCGTTGCTATATCTCACATTTATTTTACGTCTTCCACTGAGCTCACGAGACGAGAGCCGATAAACACTGAAAATCATCTGGAATCTTCCAGATCCTCTGAGAGACACGATACGCTACACCTGGATTTCCAACTATAATATTGTTTCAGGTTGCCATGGAAACACATCCGTGGTCAATTCAGCCCTCATTTGGACCCTTTCATTCTTCAACAGGTGCACACACTCCCATTTAATGCTGGTCATTTGGAAAGCATAATTCTGTTCCTTTTTCTACGCTGAATTTACACTGTCAGTGGAGGCTGTTATCTCTGTGCCAGTTCAAAAATCTTCAGACCTTCATTAAGGTTTAAGTGAAGTCAAAACCTTGAGTATACAAAAAAACATCTTTCAACAAGAGAAAAACAATAAACAGAGGAATATCATATCACATAAAGGTATGCACTAGCATAAGCAAGCTTTATATGCACCTAGTTAAATGCAGTTGTTTATATTCATTACTTGATGCCAATAATCTAATTCTCAATGAGCGACTAAAGCACCTCTTCACACTGTCACCTGATTAGATTACTGGCTCAAATGCGTACAAGATGCTGTCTTTAACAAGATGCAAAGCTTTTATGACTTGAATAGACACTACAATCATGCCTGCAGTTGATTACTATCAATAGCTTTTTGCTACACTTTTAAAATGATGGAATATATGCACAAGCCTATTGATAAACAGTTAATATTGAGGAACGCATCATGTATAACCAAACAAAAATGACATGAATTATGACTCAAATGAATAGTCATTCCATTATATGTGTGGCGTTTCCCCCTGTTCTCTTTGTCTATGAAAGCCACTAATAATCACTCTGTCAGACGTGACAGGCTTGATGAAAGCTAATCGTCAGCACTTTGTGACGGTTACCATGAGCACACAACCCTCATTCATGACAAAGTCCCATGTGGTTGAAACCTGCGTTCAGAGCCATCCATACACTGATAAACGTGCGAATGATTTAACTTTCCTGAAAGACATTATTCGTGAAATCCACAATATTTGATTCTGATTATTAGGTCGCAGCATTTTGCTGTCGTATGTTTGTAAAATGACTGCTGAACTGTATCGACCATTGACCCAAACAATCAATAGCGATTATTTTTTATGCCTGTCCTTCTCACATAATAAAGCACTAATCAATATCTCCTCTACATTTATTTATTTGGCTTGTTTTCAAACCCCAGTGAAAAATAAATACCAACATGTATTTGAAATACATTTGTTTTAGCTGTGTAGGCTACTACAAATACATTTACATATTTATGTACTTTTAATATATAAATAGGCAATTTTACTTTTGGTGTACTAAATTGATATAGACTTCTTAAAATCTTTGCAGCTTACTTATACTTTAGTTACCCGGAAATAGTGCTAAGGTTCAGGTAAAGATATTTAAGTGAATTTGACTGAGGTAAAACTATTGCAAGTATACTTGAGGTACACTTAATATCTTGCATTTACTGATATTATACAGTGATCGATACATACAGTATTATACAGTATCCTTACTAATAGTGATATTAAAACACATTTTAGGCTTAATATTAAGAAATGTGCACAGTGCAATAATGAAGTACTCCAAATAAAGTTTAATTATGATATATATATATTAGTAAGTCTCAAGTGATATGTCAGTAAATATGTTAGTGGATTTATACTTAGTATGAAATAAATGTATTTTAAATACATTTTGGTATAGTTTTTTTTCTATAGGGATTAATAAAATGCATTAATAATGATACAATTGTTTTTGTAATCAGTACAAAAATAGTAAATTAGTAGGCTAATTTTAAAAAAGGTTTAAATGATTAATTAAATTAAAATTATTTGAATACGATGTATTAAATAATACATGTAGCCTAGTATATTATTATTTTCATAATTGTGACAATATTTTTTAAACAGCATGAGGTAAGCATATGAGGTCAGTATCTATTATGCTTTAGCTGAAAGTATGTTTAGTTTATTAGATTACAGGCTCGTTTTGAGGTTTTTTTTTGGACGTAAGTCTTACAAATTACTTTGGTTGAATAGATGAAAAAAAAAATACACTTTTCTTCTGACAGATTTCGCTAATGTTATACAATGATATACTACATCTCCCAGAATTCCCCGAGCGAAACCCCTTAACCACTCCTGTCCCACAGCACTGGAAGCGCGTAATTCGAAATAGCATCTTTTCAGCCAATACATCGACGCCTTTTATCCGTTCAGAACAACGGACCAATGGCGCTTCGAAGTTTACGCGAAAGCCAATCAGAAAGTAGCAGTGACCGTGATGGGCGTATCCGTCTTCTGTCCAGTGAGCGTCCAGAGTTGATGTTTAAACTGTCCGCGCAGGCGTGGCTAAGCGATCGGGGGGAGGGGCTTAATGAAAGTTGCATGGTTGGGTCAGAGGCAGAGCAGAGGAGAGTTGTGTTTTAAACAGTCCAACACTATTACTTATCAGGAATTTAGGAGGTTAATCAGTACAACTGATTATATTAATTTAAGGCATAATACTCACATATTTAAGTATTATTTTCGGATCACTGTGAAGCATTATCGCTGCAAACTGACTTCTCTAATCTTTCCTTGAAATGAAAGCGGGCGGTAAGTAACGTTAACTACTTTAATCTCATCGAATAATTATTTTTTCAGTTGTAAATGCGTATTTTCATATTTCATCAACATTGATGAACATTTATCTTTCGATTACATCATAATCAGAGCTGACGTTTTTTTTTAAATGCTTACAAAGTTGAGACGTAACTGACCCGTTAACCTGTATATAATTGAAGTAAACTTTCAGTACTTTTATATAAATATTCTTCCCATATCCATAACTGTGTTATTGAATTGTCCTTAATACATGCTGAGGTAAAATCTCCTAAAGATAGGTCAGTTGTCCTCTGTCCCATAACTGGTTTATGAATAAGGAGGGAAAACTTTCTACTGGTTGTGAGCATGTCAAAACTGCCATTGCAAACTAACTAAACTAATCGTTATTAGTTCAAATGTGTGTTTTATACTTGTGTTAGAGTATCTAAGCTTTTAAATTAGTTTAAACCGTCAATAACCTCTTCTGGTGACCAAAAGTATATTTCGCAATGTAAGTTAACGTCTTACAAAAATACCATGGTAATACCATGTTTTAATGGGCTTGTACTATGGTAGTACCGTGATATTGTATTTGATTTGGCAATATTGTATTTACAGTCATGCCAATAAAGCAATTTTGAATTTGATATTCCTTGAAGTATCTTGGTGTAACAAGTATATACCATGGTATGCATAACTTATATTGGCACCACCACAGTGTATTTCAAAGTACCACACTTTTACTGTCTTATAGTACCATACTAGTAACGTTACCACTAAAGTACTTTTTACAGTGCTCAACAAATGTAGGTTTTTGTTTATTTATATATAATGGTCAGTTTCAATATCTAGCTGACAGAGTGATCAATATAATGCAGATATTCTTTATTAAATACAGTTGAATGCCATAAAATAAGATGTAGCCTATCTGTATGAATACTTGTATTAGACTGTAAATAAACTATAACATTTAAGAACAGCATATGTGCACTATTATTTGACCAGTAGTGTTTTGAACTTACAGTAGGCATAATGAATAATCCTGTTAAAATTCTGTTAGTAGTTCACCCAAAATGTAAATTATCCCATAATTTGCTCAATCTCTACGCTTCAGAAGGCCTTTATTTTATGATGGATGGATGTGCTTTTTGGGCCTCAAAATCTCACTTAATATTCACTACCATTATAAGCTTGAAAGCTTATAGGATATATATATTTTTTAAATATAACTCTGATTGTGTTTGTCTCATAGAAGATATTCACCTAGGATGGCTTGAGGGTGAGTAAATCATGGGGTAATTTTAATTTTTAGGTGAACTAACCCTTTAATGGCCCAAATAAACCCAGTTATCTCAAAACTGCCAGTTAATCGACTAGTATAGGCCAGAATAATTGTGACAAACTGCAATTTCAAGAAGTTCTTGGCCTCACACTGATTGCCTGCAATTTTATTCAAAATGCAATAAAGAAATTCAGTGTTGTTTAATCGTGATTTTCTCCGTTTCTAGTGCTCCACTGTCGATGTGCCAAATGTTTCTCTCTCCCTGTCCGGAAGCGTGTCCGAAAGCGTGCGTCTGCCGTCACGCTGCTGTCTCTTCCCGAGGAGCTGCTCCTGTATGTCCTCCAATGCCTCTCCGCTGAGGATCTCCTCTCCGTCAGAGCGGTTCGTCAAGATGGATGCTTAACTTACAACCTCAGGAATTCCCCGTTAACTAAAAGTGCATTTGTGATGTTGAATGTCATGTGATCCCGCAGGTTCATTCTCATCTCCGTGACATTATTGATAGTAACTCAAGTGTCTGGGCACGAGTGAGCTTCAAAGACCGCTGGCCGGCCCTCAACACCGTTTGGCTCTTTGAGAGGTATGATATACAACAAATGTTTTCACCATATTTACAGTAATTTGTGACTAAGTATCTAACTAAGTAAGGGTTTGAAAGTTCTCATCATTTACTCATTCCTATGTCGTTCTAAACCCGTAAGACTTTAGTTCATCTAAGAAAGCACAAATGCAGATGTTTTCAATGAAATCTGCGAGATTTCTATCCCTCCATTGAAAGTCTGACGTTTCAAAACGTTCATGAAGAGATCGTAAAATAAATCCATGTGAATCGAGCGGTTTATTCCGAGTCTTCAGAAGAGGCACGATCGCATTATATAATGAACAGATTTAATTTAGGCTTTTATTCACATAAATATTGATCTGCGAACAACATGCATATGAAGCTCAAATATGGTAAACGGCATGACATAAAGGTGAGTAATTGGTGACAGGATTTTTATATTTTGGTGAGCTAACCCTTTTGATTCACATCAGTTTGTGAACTCTTTAAGGATATGTTATGGGTAGAGACATTCGCTTTAGAAATTATTGAATTGAATAATTTTCATGCCTGAAATTTTTTTTTTTTTTTTTTTTTTTAAATTGCATGTTCTTTCCTGGTAATGATTAAATTGTACTTCCCAAAGCATGCTAGTTCCTGTTTGATGTCCATATTACCACATTTTAAACAAATTTTCTCCTAAAATTCCTTCTCATCCTCGACAATATCTAGGGCTGCGGAGAAAGGAAACTTTGAAGCTGCTGTGAAACTAGGAATTGCATATTTGTACAATGAAGGGCGTAAGTTTCTAGTCTTTTTTTTGTTTGATTGGGTGATGTAATTGTCCGAGCGACCGGTCAGAGCTGTAATGACGTGTGCGTGTTCTTCAGCGTCGCTCAGTGAGGAGGGTCGTGCCGATCTGTGCGGCCGCATGGCGTCTCGATACTTCAGCCTGGCCGAGAGCCTCAGGTCCCCGCTGGCCGAGCCGTTCATCTGGCTGTTCATCCGCCCGCCCTGGTCCATGTCTGGAGGCTGCTGTAAGGCTGTGGTGTACGACCGGCTCCAAGCCGAGTGTGAGACCAACCTGGTGAGCCATTCCTGGATATCCCAGCATTCACTTCCACTACAGTTCAACTCCTCCAGGCCCGGCACACGTTTTCTTTACTTTCTTTCTTAAATTTCTTCGATTTTTATACGTTCCAGCTCTTAATGCTGGCGTTAAGCTTTCGTTCTAATTAAGTTCGTAGTCGGATATATGTTACAGAGTGAAACTAGGTATTTAATGAGACCAAATTTGGATTGGGAACTGAAAAGGGGGTTCTGAGGATTTAGTTTTTTGGAAAGCCTTTACAATAAGGTTTCATTAGTTAACTACATGAGTTAACCTTGCATTTTTATTGACTAACGTTAACACATACAGTACAAATGTATTGCTCGTGGTTTAGGTTAGTTCATGTTAGTTACGGTAATACATTAACAAATGTTAACAAATGAAACGTTATTGTAAAGTGATAACAATAACATTTTATTTGTATTTTTTTTTTTAAAATGAACTAGCTGGTTCTTGTAAACCCAATCTCCAATAATTATTTATCATATTTTCCATAGTTTGTTTCTCAATAATTTAGTTAAGATTGTTCACCAATAAAATGATCTGATTTTGAAATGAGAATTGCATAAAATTCGTATATGTATTCGTATATAATATATTCGTATATTCATATAATAAAATCATACACACATACTTATGTTACAAAATATTATTTTTATTTCAAATAAATGCTGTTCTTTTGATATTTTTATTCAACAAAGAATCCTGATTTTTTTTTTATCACATTTTCCACAAAATATGTAGCAGCAAACTGTTTTCAACATTGATGATAATCATAAATGTTTGAGCATCAAATCATCATATCAGAATGCTTTCTGAAGGATCATGTGACACTGAAGACTGGAGTAATGATGCTGAAAAGCTTTGATCACGGAAAGAAATTACATTTTACAAGATATTCAAAGTGAAAGTATTAAATGTAATTTTATCAAATAAATCCAGTCTTCGTGAGCATGAGAGACTTTCAAATACATAAAAAAAAAAAAACTACAAACCCCAAACATTTAATGGTAGTGTTGATAAATAAAATAAAAAATTCTTCCAAATATTCATTTGGTTTACATTTCTTTTCTTCCTCAAAATATTGTCAGTATGGGATCATATTTTTTTCTTTTCTTTATTCCTCTCTCTTGACTACATAATTGACCCGAATCTATGTAATCATATTTATCCAGTTTATATTTCACTCATGACGCAGATGTCATCTAGTCCTAAACACATCCTAATGTCTTTCTTTCTTTCTCCTTGTCTTTATAGGAACGGAGAGGGACGTTGTTTTACTGCTTGGCTAGAGTCCTCCAGCTGTTTGACGTGAGTTGGTTTTGTTCTTGAAAAGATGGCCTTCCACTCTGAGATTGATTGTGTGAACAGATGTACAATACTACCAGGTTTTAAAGATCTCATTTGTAGCATCACGGAACGGTTTATACTCAAAAACTAGAGCGTGAAATGTTACTAATCTCTGACATCCAGGATATTCATCATTACCATGGTTAAATTGAGTTTGGGCTTCTTGTTTGATGTTTTCTTTATCATGTGCTTCTCAGTCAATATGTCCCAGAGAAACACTAGTGTTAATGAGTGCAGCTCCGCTCTGGTTCTCCCGTAACCCCCCCTTGAGCGACAGGTGTTAACTCAATCTGTGACTCTGTGTGTGTTTCAGGATGAGGAGAAGTGTGAGGAGGCTACGTCCATGCTGAAGGAGTCGGCTCGTTGCGGGAGCGTGCAGAGCTCGTATCTGCTGTGGGAAATGAACCGCGGCACGTCGGTAAGAGCTTCTTTAGCTCTCGTGATGACGCTACTCCTGTACCTCTGCAGATTGTGTGCTGATCGCTGGTTTATTTCCTGTCCTCAGACCGCTGACCCCGGCAGGTATCTGCAGTGCATGCGCACACTCAGGGACTACGCTGCTAAAGGATGCTGGGAAGCTCAGGTGACTGGAGAAATGACATGTATAGAAAATAAAAGGGGACTTATTGTGCTTTTTTACATGTTCAACGTTCTTTAGTGTGTAATGTTGCTTTTTGAGCATGAAAAAGGCTATTCTCTATATCAGTAACACTGTTTCTGATCTTCCTGAAACGCCGCCATTGTAGTCTTGAGTTTCTTTAGGGACCAAACATGTCACAACATTCAAAATTTAAATAATTCCTGCCCAAGGCATATGCAAAATACAGGGACTAGACCAGGGGCCGGTTGCATAAACAGCCTTTATGTTAAGACCGTGTCTTTAATTTCTATTATGACGCACTAGCAGTTAGTCAGGGGCAGTCAGTCTTACTTTTCAATATCAAATTATCCCAATCTATGTTTTGATGTAACTGATTTAAAAAAAGTTATGAACAGTTTTAAAGAAAAAAAGTGATGTCTAGCTTGTAAGACTAGTCTTAGCGGTTTATGGAACCAGTTGAGTTATAGTAGTGCAAATGTTTATGTTGAGCTGTTTTTTGTGTTTGTCGACTTACCAGCTGTCATATAACATGATAAACTGTAAACAAACTGCTTTTTATTTGTAGTTTTAATATGCAGTATTTTTTTGTTCATCTTTTATTTAGAACAAAAAACATTACTTGAAGAAGAAAAAAAAAGAAAGCTGCACATAAAATATATCTAAAATATGTTTACTTTTTTTCTTTGATAGCCCAGCTCGTTTTCATTTTCTGACCTTTGTTGTGTGAAAATGACGTCTGTGATGGGGTGCTTTTGATGAAGTCATTACCAACCATCCGTCTCTGTTATTCCTCCATCCTCACAATGTCAGTGCTCTGAGCGCGCTCATAATGGAAGTGCACACCCTGGGAAAGATGCGTCATATTTCCTGTTATCTCATCTGGACGTTTTCTCTGCCATTGTTGACATTGACTTGTAATAATCAGCAGCTGTGCCAGATTGAAAGCCACTCTGATGGGTGTAAATGGGTTTGGATGGGGCCCTTCAAATGAAGAGTGGTGCTTTTTTTTTTTTTTTCTCTCAAATGTGTTCATTTGTAATGCCTTATAAAACACACACACACATTGTTTCATGTCTGTCTAACTTGTCTGTTCTGATCTCCCAGCTGGCGTTTGCGAAGTCATGTGGCACCGCTAACCCTCTGGGTCTGGAGCCGCGGGCCTGTGCTGAACTCGTGGCCCAGTTCTTCCACTCCGGACCGTCACCCCTGCAGTACCCGCTGAGTCTGCAGGGACAGGACATTACCACTAAGAGGTACGATATCAACACCCATGTCAAAATATTCCTACAGGGTTCACAGTCATGGAAAACCGGGAATATCAGGGAGTTTTAAAGTTGTCGTTTCTTGGCTTGAATGTCAGTCACATATGTTTTTGTCTTGTAAAAAAAAACATTTACATTTATTTAATTCAAATAGTTTTACTTATTATTATTGTTTAACATGGGTTGCATAATACGGTTAATAATAATGGCAACACTTTACAGTAGGGGTGTAACGATATTCGTACCGAACCGAAAAACCGCGATACACCACCCACGATACGTATTGCGATACTCATGGCGTACCGAACACGCCCCGTCCCGGCTCATTGTGTCATCAACCGAATACAGCGTTGTTACCTAACCACCATTAACCACATATAATCGCAATAAGCTCAGTGTTTTGTTACTTTTGATAATAAGCAAGGTGTAATCTTTCAAATTCGGTCTATTTGATCACGAAACTCAAACAATAAATGCCGTTTTGGTGCTCTTAGCTGTGGCGTGACAGATCACTGTATAGGCTCCTCGTTTAACGCGGCAGCGCGAGTAAACGCGGTCATCTCTTCCTCAGTTACAGAATAAACATGAATGGACACCTGAAGGTGTGTGAAAGATACAGTTTACGTACTGAAAGGCATCATAACTCGTATAATCACTCAATCAGTGTTTCAACAGCAGGAAATACGTCAAGAAAACGCTTAGTTTTTCCACATAGCTTTATATTTACCTCAGGCAAGTCATTCAGTGTCCACAGCTTGTTGGTTCACTAACTCTTTCACTAAATAAATGCACTATATTAGCCTATATATTATATTTTACTTAACATGTTAATGATATCTTGATTATTTAATGTATGTTTAAAATATCTGTCATGAAAATAACAGCAACTGTGTAAATTATTATATTTCAATAACAAATTAGAGTAAAACATATGCTAATGCAAAAAATGCCTTATCTGCAGTTTACATGTTTTCATACAATTTGTTATGAGTGTTGATTATTATATCTAAAAATAAATATCAACTGAATTTAGGCTAAAAGTCTAAGCTCTTTTGTTAAGCCTTAATGTTATAGTAATGTGCAAGAAAGGGCTCCTATATTGTTTACAGCATTAGCAGATCATTTTTTTTATCCTTGCGAAATGTTTACTTGTAATTTAATTAATTTAAAAACAAGGACACAATTTGTTCATTAAAACACTGTTTAATAAAAAAAAAAAAACTATTTTAGCTTTATAGTGTAGTTAACAATTGGAACCTTATATTAAAGTGTTACCAAAATAATTTTCAGTGATAGAAATAAAGCTTCAATAAAGAAAATATAAATATTAGATGGGGACATTTTTTTTTATCTGTTTATTTTACAAATGTTGCTTTGGTAACTAACTTAGTGATTTTAGTACTTTATCTCTCTCTCTCTCTCTCTCTCTCTCTCTCTATATATATATATATATATATATATATATATATAGAGATAGATTTTTTTCATTTTTTTTTTTTCATTGAATTACTGATTTATTTTTCCTTTACTTTTCAGCTTCATGTTTTACACTCATCACCCGTATGTTTTTGCAGGTATATTCTGGTGGACTGGCTGGTGGAGGTGACCACCATGAAAGACTTCTCCAGTCAAGTGCTGCATGTGACCATCGGATGCGTGGACCGCTATCTGAGCCTGTGTTCAGTGCCCAAGGCCCAGCTGCAGCTCCTGGGCATCGCCTGCATGGTGATCTGCACTCGGTGAGCAACTGTATTTGTGCCAGACTAGAACTAGACAAGTATTAAACTCAATACGTTTGCAGTGTTTGTTCAACCACCCCACGCAATCTTCTTAATAAATGACAACGATTCGGCTTTGTCTATTAAACCTTTGACAAGTTCGTTCACAACGAACGTATTTTCTATTAAATTATTAATTCAAGAAATTCTTTCAAAAACGCTGATTCATCCAGTAATGAAACATGAAGTCTTTATGAGTGAGTCTAGCTGTGTTCGAAATCACCCCTCGTTCACTATTCCCTACATTACTCCACTAATATAGTCCACGTGAAGGAGGGAATGAAAACGAGTGAGTGAATTCGGACACAGTGCGCTGGAAGGCTTTTGCATAGTTTATGCTGTTTAATAATCATTTGGAGCGTAGTAGCAGCTCCAATAGTAATGAAACGATTTAGCTTGAACTCTGTCATGGAAACTATAACCTCAACTAAACAATTTAATAATCAGTTAAGGAATTTATACCTGTATAATATTGCGCTGGACGCACATTGGACCAGTGGTTTGGAAAATGGATGGATGATTCAGATGCGGGCACCATCTTTTGGTCCAGTGACCAAATGGCTGTTCCCTCAAATAGTGTCATATTTTACGGTATAGGGATGATTTTTGACACAGCCATTGAATCATTAATTTAATAGATTTGTTCCAAAATATTGATTCATTAAGGAAACGAGTAAAGTATTTGAATGATTCATTGAATCATAAATTAAATTGAATTAAATATATATTTTTAAATGGACTGGAGCAATTGACATTTCCAGAACCTCTTGTAAATTACGTGTTTTGTTTAGTTGTCTATTTTGAATCGTTGGAGAATCGTCATCTCGATTCTAAACAAAAAGATTTGATTCTCAGTTTCTCCAGAATCATGCAGCTCTATACTAGACTGAAGACCTTTTTTAATCTTCTGACTCAGATACATCAGTAAAGAGATCCTGACCATCCGTGAGGCGGTGTGGCTCACTGACAACACCTATCAGTATGAGGACCTGGTGCGCATGATGGGGGAGGTCATCTCCGTGCTGGACGGGAAGATACGGGTCAGTTCCTGAAGGACATAAGCGCCCTCTTGTTTGCTTTCACTCCAGCACACAAAAACCTCATTATAGACTACCAGCTCAGACAAATGTGTCTTGAGTTTTAGAGCTCGACACCAAAGCTCATCTCACCTCGTCTCTCAATGCCAAGGGTTATTCCAGAAGACATCGCAATGCTCTTTAGAAAGAAATAATATTTGAGCAGAATGTTGACTTTAAATGCATTTCATTCAACACTGACTAGCAATTTAATTAAAAATGCATTATTTTTATTTATTTAAATTAATTTTATTAATCCATTATTTATAATAATTATTTGGTCTAGTTGTATAGATTATTTTGCCCAGATCTGAAATATTTAGGCGTAAGTAAAAGTCTATAGTCAATGTTTTTTGTATATTTATCGTTTGTTAACGATACTTTTTACTTGTGTGTGTGTGTGTGTGTGTGTGTGTGTGTGTATGTATGTATGTATATATATATATATATATATATATATATATATATATATATACACACAAAGTATACAAAAATATAATTTTACTCATTTTACGTACCAGATGATGAAAGATCAGTAAAAACGATATTTCAGAAAGTGGAAAAAGTAAAAGTCAGACAATTATCATCTGTATTTATATTTATTTATTTTAATTATTTTTTATTTTTTTATTATTTTATATATATATATATATATATATATATTACTTTTTTGTTCTCAGCGCTCAATACTAGGGAGTTTTATTTTAGTGTTTATCTTTTCTTAGCAGTGAATATTCTGCCAAAATATTTACTGGCCCAGCAACAAAAAATTATAAAAAGTATAAATATATAAATTGGTTTTGTCCCATGTAACCTTGTATCCTATTAAATAAGGTTATGACACCCATATTTTAGATATTAGTAAAATTTCACAATTTTTTTTTCAGATTATCTTGTTTCTCACAGGAAATAATTTCATACAGGTTTGGAGCGACACGTAGGAGAGCAAATGACAGAATTGTATATTTTGTGTGAACTATGGCTTTAAAACCCATTAATCTCATGCCATTATTTACACAATTGTAATTGCAGTGTAAATGCATTCATGTCACCTCTTAGCTGCTATAAACAGTGTAAATACAAATATCTATACGCCAATTCAGATGCAGCTTCTGAAAAACAAAAAGCGTGGCCTTTGTAGCCTAAGTTTTTTTTTTTTTTTTTAAGCTAGTTTTTGTAATGTTGTTTACACAATATTGACTTGACATTATCTTTTGGGGGGTCATTTCTAAGCCATATTTAATGTGTGATTAATTAGCCAACACATCATGTAATTAATTCGATTCAAATGTTAAATCTCTTGACAGCTCTAGTATAAAAATAACTGACTGCGTTCACAAGGATACTCTCCATAATTGTGTGTGTATTGGTCCGTGTAAGCAGCCCTTCTCGTGGAGCCCTGGCTCTTGTGCTCAGTAATTGATGAGTGTTAACGTTGTGTTTCAGACAGTCACGGTGCTGGATTATGGGGAAGTGCTGCTGTCTCTGGTCCCCGTGGAGCGACGCAGTTCTCACCTCTTCAAATACATCTGTGAACTGTCTCTGCTCTGCTCGCCTCTCACCGTTCCCGGGCCGGCCCGACTCGCCAGCGCCATCCTGCTGCTCACCAGAGCGCTGCACAACTCCGGTACTCCCGCCATCCCACCAGAAATATCACGTTCCATTTACTGTAAAGCGCTGGCAACTGTAGTTGAGAGATTCACTGTAAAAATACTGTGGCAGTGTTTCCAGTTTTATACGGCTGAGTTAAAAATAAGGATTTCTTGATTTTAATCGATTCTCGTTTCGATGAACGGATATTGTTTCCTAATCAATCTTTTAGTCGGTGCAGTTTTCAGTTCATGCATGAACAAAACTCCACTAAACATGTTTTTCCTTGAGAAAAATGTACATGTGCTGTTCCTGATATATTTACAAATTAATTTAAATTGAATTGCAAGCTTGTGTATTGAAATGGAATCGAGAATTTTTATTGGCAATGCCCATTCCTACAGTGGTGTAATTTTAAAATACCTAGTACTTGAAGTATCAAAATATGCCTTTTTACTTAAAAATGTACCAATAAGCATCACAATAAAACAGGTGGAACCCACTAGAAACCCACATGATCAATCAGGGTTCATCATAAGTGACTTAAAACATGGTCAATACTGTTAAATATAGATGGTGCACTTGACTTGTAACAAAAATTAATTATACAAAATATAATCATATGTGATGTCACAAATATCACAGATATATTACATATTATTTAAAAAAAAAAAAGGTTTTAAATTGGTTTTAAATTGCTTGAAAAAAGGAAAATACAGTAAATGTCAAAAAAAAATCATGATGAGAACATTATAATTGTGTTTGGGATATGGCTTTTAATTGTGAGACTTTTGTTTTTGTGGCCAGGCTCTCAAAAATTATATAAAAATTTGGATTTAGATTTATCGGCCAATATATCGGTTATTGGCTTTCAAATATAAAGAATTAAAAAACTTCATATCGGTGCATCCCTAGGCAAAACCATGAGCTTGACCGTATTCTACAGTAAAATTGCATACAAGCTGTAAAAATTACAGTGTAGACCTGGGCTGAACCGTTCCACTAACTTGTACAAGTCTTATTGAAGTTTTTCATGATCCGTTTCTCCACAGTTCCTGTGTGGCCCATCCAGCTGGAGGAAAACACAGGTTTCTCCAAGCAGGATCTGGTCTCCTGTGCTTTATCGCTCTACGTCAAGTGGTGAGTGTCCACGTCAGTCATCCACACCGCTGTCTATGCTACATGCATTTCATTGAATGACGTTTTGTGAGAAGTGAGAAGTTGTTTCCATGGAGCCGGTGATGTGCAGTCACGTTAACACGTTATCTGTGCTTGTCGCTCTTGCCCTTTATGAGGCGCATCTCCTCTGGGTTTGAGGAGTTTAGCTGGTGTTAGCATGTTGCTAAGCTAAAAATATTCTCTAGTTGGCAAACCAAGACATTGTATAAAGAGAATTGGGTGAAATGGTGCATTTTGTAAATGCAAAGCTATTTTCTATCAGTACTTTTCAGTTCCTAATGGGATGTATTTCTTTTGACATTTCCTATTTCCTTCCAGCGTCTTCAATGTCGCAATGCATTCTGGGTTTGCCTTCTAAAACAAGCACACATTGAAGGCCTTTGACTTTTCCTAAATAAGGTGCAACTGACTTTGATGCCTTAAAAGGCTTACTAGATTTGACTAAATCTGTTGTCTCACATTCACATTTTCTCTGAGAACTGAAGCTTCGCTGCTCGAGTATCTCGTGCGTTTCCTGTTTTCAGGCAGAGACTTCTATTGCTCTGTCATTGTCCTCAGATCGCACCGGATAGAGTTAGTGTTTTCTTAGTGACTGCCATTTCTTTGAAGAATTTGAGATTATATATATAACTGCTTGTCACATGAAATGTGAATGTCAATATTTAATAAGAATCATAATTACAATATTTGTTTGTTCATTGTGTTTTTTTATATTAATGAATATTTGTAATCAGTTTATTTAATGTAATGTTTTTTTAACTTTATTAACTTGGTTGCAAAATTTGTTTCCATATTAGTTATAAAATTGTATTTTGTAGCACATTTTTCTTAATGTTATTAGTTGCATGTTTTTGCATTGTTTATATTAGTTATAATTCATGTCTATTAATTTAGTTATTTTCTAATATATGAATGCATCTTATATGCTGTTATTGTTATACTATTATTAATTGCTATGAGTTGCAATATATGAATGTTATGTGCTGTTTTTTGTTTTTAAATTAGTTATAAATAATATTTTTAGTATGTATAAATAAAAGTAGAATATGTATTTTATTATTATTGCTAATAATGATATGCAGTATCTTTATCTTTATGATTAATCAAATTATTTTGTTTTTGTTATTAATTGCTTTGAGTTGTAATATTATTTTGTTATTAGTTTTTATATTGTTATAATATTTACCACTATTTATGCTATAATTAATTAGTGAAATATATAACTTATAAATCATTATTAGCAAGAATATTAACTAAATGTAATTTAATACAACAAGACTGAATTACTAGTTATATATTTTTTAATATTCATCATCAATCTACGATAGTGATATTATTATTATTATTTCGAAAGTAAATGCTATGATTTTGACTTCATGGTGTCTTTAAAGCCAGACCGCTTTGATATCTGCGATTATATTGTGGTTGTCAAACTCACCAGTCTCTTTCACTGCATTCACAGTTTCGGCCAGGATGTGCCCAAAGATTACAGACACGTGTCTCTGACGGGGGTCAAGCAGAGGTTCGAGGATGATGCGTACCAGCAGATAAGCAGAGACGTGGTGAGTGTCTCAGAGTCTGCTGTCGTTGGGTTGATGATGTGAAGTGTGTCCTCTGAAGAGTGTGTGTGTGTGTGTGTCAGGTGATGAGTTTTAAGGAGCTGTGTCAGGTGCTGGAGGTGCCAGAGGTGGAGCCGCAGGTGGAGGAGTCCAGCGCTAGCAGTCAGATCACAGAGATGCACACCTTCCTGTCCTCTCCCGCCAGCAACAGCAAGAGGTGTGTGAACCAAACATTACACACTGGATAGAGAGGCAGGCTTATATCGCCTTATATCAGTGTTTTAGCCATGATGTTTGACAGATTCAGTTAAAAAGCCTTATTGTGTAGTCCTCTTGTGAGTGCAGATATCTAGGAATCACACGATTAGGACATGGACACCAAGACAGATACTTGTCAAATGTCATTCACCTCTGTTTCTAGGGGGCGCTATGACTCTAGATGATCATTTAAACTCTGTTACTTTTGACAGCAATATAATTGTACACACCAAATCTACACAACTCATTATTCTACATTTGATCTATTATTCTATTACATAAAAAAAAACCGAAAAAGAGGAAACCAAGGCTGAAAACCGAAACACAGAAAGAAATTATGCCAATTATTAGTACCATTGCATTTATGGCTATGACTGTGTACTAACTTTACTAAAAACAAGCCATTGCAATTGCATAAATTAATATTAAAGTTTCAAAGAATTAATCAATTACAAATTATGCAAATATTTATTTAGCACATTGCAACAATGCACAGTAAAAAATTAAATTCAAACTAAAATGTTTAACTTGATGTTTATATGCCATGAGTCATGTGTACATTAAATAATGTACAGGCCTACTGGCCTGCAGAAAGGTTTTAAAATTATATGTTCTCATAAAAACAAAGTGCGTTTAGGTCAAGTGCATTTTAAATTTTTCTCTGTAGGACTACAAGAAAGTGCATTCAGAACAAGTGCAACTGCTTAAAGATTAGGGGTGTAACGCCTCACAAAATTCACGGTTCGGTACGTTTTCGATACAGCAAAAAGAGAGAAATTCCAGAGAGATTTCCTTGATTTTTTTTTTTTTTTATTAAAACTAACATCATAAAGTATGATCATTTTTTACTTTGAGCAATGATGGAGCTCTACTTGACTCTTCTTAGGAGCAAAACAAAAAACAGCTCCTTGGAAAAAAAAAGGAAATGTAGCCTAATATGTAGTAGTTATAAACAAAGGTTTATTTTTATTTCAGATTAACATTTGAGAGCAGCAATTTTACTCATAATGTCGAAATAAAACCGACGTAATTTTACTTGAAAGCATTGTAGCCTAACTTACTATTCCTGCCAAACTTCCATGGTTACAGTGAGTGTACTACAGTAAACCCATGGTTACAGTGAGTGTACTACAGTAAACCCATGGTTACAGTGAGTGTACTACAGTAAACCCATGGTGATGTTGCTGATCTGTGGACTCTGGATATTCACTCATGGCACAATGTTCCTTCCTGGTTTCCACGTCAGCGCTGTTTGATCCGTTAATAACGCAGAAATGTGAATGCTTCTCACCAGATCTCGCAGCGATGTTATTACTTAAGTGGCGAATTCAGGTGCTTTCTTTACTGGATGTCTTAGCGCTGTGTCACAGTGTCGCTTGATCGAGATCGGCTCGCGCTGCATTGGTCCTGACTGATAAACGGTCCGTGAAACACACAATAACGAGTAGCGCAGTTTCGTTCCGCTTTCATTACGTTTACCATTTGATGTTGGCAATGTTGCCGTGGTCGCGCCATCGCTCGCTTGCCACGCGCCTTTGAAATAACTTTGGTCGGCAGGAAAAATGGTCCAACGAACCGGTTTCTGTTTGCGTCATCACAACATTTCGGCCATATTTTTTCTGCGATAAATGCACTTTTGGGCCATTTTCGGCCTAAAATTTTCGGTGCTTCCCTACATAATAAATACATTATATATACACACACACTCATAAATAAATATTTATTTAGTTTTTCAATGATCAGTATCTAGCTATATTTCTGATATTGACAATATATTTTTAATAATTAGTATATTGTTGTTCATATTTTATTATATAAATATACTGATCATTGAATATATCTGATATTGAGAGACTATTTTTTTTTATTAATTAGTATTTTTTTCTAACAGTTTTTTACATACACACACACACACACACACATATATATATATATATATGTGTGTGTGTGTGTGTGTGTGTGTGTTTTATGGCTGACTTTATTTTAGCGTGAATGTCGTTAATAAATAAAACCGAAAAGATTAGCTGTCATACGCTACTATTCATATAAACATTGTGACATGCAAACAGCTGAAAATTGTTATCAATGGATCCGTTATCCTGTTATGTTTCTCACTTTTCTGCATCTTGAAGACCATGTTTGGTTAGATGTGTGTGCAGAACAGACTCTTTAAATGCGTTGTTGTTGTTGTCTGTGTTGAGCAGGAGGCGGGAGGACAGCATGCAGGCGCACAGGGGCAGTTTCCTGGCCACTCCCACAGCCGAGCTGTCCAGTCAGGAGGAGATGCTGCTGGGAGACATGCTGGACTGGAGCCTGGACACCTCCTGCTCGGGGTACGAAGGAGACCGCGAGAGCGAGGGCGAGAAGGACGGAGAAGGTGAGATGCCTCATATCAACTACGTCATATTCTGAATCATCTTACACTAAAACATTAAGACAAACCCAATGCGTGACGAGTCACATTAGTCACACATCGTTGTGTTATATATCAGCTAGCATGATCATTATTTACACTTACATTCAATCATTTAGCAGATGCTTTTATCTGTGTGTGCGCGTGTGTGTGTGTGTGTGTGTGTGTGTGTTCAATTAGTTTTAAAGAACTAGTTTACCCAGAAATTACCCAGTCATTCCAATCCTGTATTTCTTTAACTCCATAAAAACATGCCCCCCCCCAATGAAAATGTTGTTACAAATTTAATTTTTATTACAATAATACTTAAATTAAATTACAACAATAATAAATTATTACATAAAAGAAAATCAGTCTTTTTGATTAAATTATAAAACAAGTAAATATTTATTTATAATTAGTTATTATAATTATAATTATTAGAATATAGTTTATAATTAGTCTCTCATTAATTTAAAAAAAATATATATTTAAATTGAATTATTTAAATGATTACTTCACTGTTCAATTTAATGAAATGATGTAGAAAATCAATTTTACATATTTCAATGTAAATTATACATTTATTTCAAATTAACTTTGTAAAAAAGCTTGAAGCACACAGGTTGTGACATTTATGGAGCTCGACTCTCATTGTATTGAAAACAGGAGCTTAGACTTTCTGCCTACAATCTCATTTTTTGCATCATTGAAGAAAGAATATAATACAATGGGAGAAAAAATGTAAACTATTCCTGTAAAATTGCATAGTTTGCGTTTCAGTCCCGTTCATGAAAGTTTGATGAGTAACTGTCTCTCCCTCTGCCCCAGTCTCAGTGATGGAGGTGCAGATGGAGCTGCCGGTGGGGAGCGCTGAGGGACATTGTTGCGCTCTCTCCAGCGACGACGACAACCTCTGTGAGGAACCCAACGAGGAAGAGGAGGAGACCAGCAGTCGAAGCAGACCCTGGATACGCCACATATCCTCTTCCTCCTCTTCATCGAGCACCTTTTGCTCAGACCGCCGCAGCTCGGGCTACTCCTCCATCCAAAGCGGCCCCAGTCCGTCGCTCTCCTCGTCTCTGGTCTCTCCTCAGAATCTCTCCGGTTTCCGTCTCCTGCTGCCGCCCGCGCCGAGGACCCGCCGGCAGGTGAAGAGGAAGAACACAGCGGCTCACAGCGGAGGAGAAGCGGAGCACGACGACGCCCACCTGGCCTTCCTCAGCCTGTGATCGACAGGAAGCTGCTGTCCCTTAACGCATCACTTCCTGGCCGGCCGCCAGGAGCACTTTCGCTCACGGGTGCTTTTTATCTCAGAGGGACACGGGCGTGAGTTCGCGTCCATTTCTGAGCTTTTTTTAAGTAAGAACAAAGGTCATGGTTTTTTCTTCCCATAATGCATTTCACTTCAGCTCCTGATTGTTGACAAGCAACGTGATGAATGCCTCAAGTGTGTTGAAATCACTGGAACTGTCTCTGTTTTTGAAGTCTTGTGTACGTTGTGTTGCGTCTTCGTAAGTATTTAAAACCGGACTGTTTACAGAAACTGACTATTATAGTTTATCAAATGTGCAAATATGTGTTTTTTTTACACAGTTACATGCAGCTACGGAGGAAAGCGACTCGATCCATGAAGTTTCATGCCGATTAATGCACTGTCCGAACTGAACTGGTTTGTTTACGCGGATGTTTATCGCCACGTATCTCGATTATTTATCTCGAACTCCGGTGTTTTTTGTATTCGCGCATTGCTTTGCGTTCGTCACATCTTCAGCCAAAGTTCCTACGTTAACCATTTTCATACTGTTTTCTCTTTCTGCTTGTGATACCACTGATGTTTTGACCTGTGAAACCTGCAAACGTACAGTACATCTGTATGATCTTTCCACGTGTTTTTTTAAAGACAGATCCGATGAATGTGATCGTTTGACATGCTTTTTCGTAATGACCTCAAGAGACACCGAGCACTTTTTTATGACCAATGCTGGAAAGCAAAATGATGCTTCGTAACGAACGAGTCTCCATGTTTTATCTTTGATATGCTTGAACAATCAACCATACGTATATATTTGTGAGTGTTCATCTGATTGAGGTTATGACACAAAGCATTAAGTTATTATTTTTGTGCAGGTCTTGTTGGTACTGTATGTCGAACATCACTAAGGATTGCGACTGTAAATAATTATTCCTTGTTTATAACTGTAAATAAATAAAAGTATGAAGCTGTGAAAGGTTATGTGAACTTGAAAACAGACACGTGTTTGTTATATTCTGAAAACCACAATAAAACAATGCAGTAGTTAAATTTGCATGCCTACAGTGTTTCTTTTTCATACAGACTGGAACTTGTTTTTTGCACGTATTTATTGCACTGCCGATTTAGCACAGACCTATATATCTAAAATATATCTAAATTACGACATATGCTCTCATTAACAAATGCGGAACAATTAGTTCATGCTTTCATGACATCAAGGCTAGATTATTGTAATGCTCTTCTGGGTGGTTGCCCTGCACGCTTAATAAACAAACTACAGCTGGTCCAAAACGCAGCCGCTCGAGTTCTTACTAGAACCGGGAAATATGACCATATTAGCCCGGTTCTGTCAACACTGCATTGGCTGCCTATTAAACATCGTATAAATTTTAAAATATTGTTGATTACTTACAAAGTACTAAATGGTTTAGCTCCGCAGTACTTGAGCGAGCTCTTAACGCATTATAGTCCTTCACGTCGATTGCGATCTCAAAATTCGGGCCAGTTGATAATACCTAGAATATCCAAATCGACTGCGGGCGGTAGATCCTTTTCCTATTTAGCACCAAAACTTTGGAACAGTCTTCCTACCATTGTCCGGGAAGCAGACACACTCTGTCAGTTCAAAGCTAGACTAAAAACACATCTCTTTGACCTAGCATACACATAATATATTATAGACCTCTATAATTCAATGTTAGGCTGCATAGATTAGGTCAGCCGGAACTGGGAACACTTCCCTTAAATCCTGGTGTACTCGTTACATCATCATAAGAAAATGGCATCTATGCTAATTTTAGTGTCTTTGTTTATCCCGAGGTTTTCCCGCAGCCTACCGGATCCAGGCCGTATCCAGATCTGACTAGGAGCTTTGCCTGGACCCGATGACAACGCAGTGCTGAAGTGCCAACTAGCCTCTCCCTATGGAGGATCCCTTTCCCACTCTACAGATAAAACGTTGTGATTCTGGTTCGCGTACCCACCCCGAAGTGATAAAATAAAACAAAATTCTGTATCAAATTACAGTTACTGTAAATCCGGCCTCTAGTTCATAAACGCCAGAGGAGAACTGGCCCCCGACTGAGCCTGGGTTCTCCCAAGGTTTTTTTTTCTCCATTAAGTCACCTGATGGAGTTTTAGGACACCAGTAGGTCACTTGATGGAGTTTTAGGACACCAGTAGGTCACTTGATGGAGTTTTAGGACACCAGTAGGTTACTTGATGGAGTTTTAGGACACCAGTAGGTCACTTGATGGAGTTTTAGGACACCAGTAGGTCACTTGATGACTTGATTAATCTATTTGACAGCACCATATAGCACAGGTACGTCTGCTAAAAATCAGTTAATCTGGAAAGCATTTGCGGTGTAAAAACTTCTGATAAACATCTTAGAAAAGCAGGACATTCTAAATCGTAAACATTTTAAAGACATCTTCTGAATGACATCTACCAGGAAACGTCCTAGAGATGTATTGCAGATGAGCAAACGCTAAAAAATGCATATTGCAGATGTAAATGGAGACATCAAATAGACGTCTCTAAGGTGTACTTGTGCTATCACGAACACATATACATGCGCGCGTATTTTTGTGTGTATATATTAGCCCAGAGCTATAGAGAGAGAGAGTTGCAACAAAAAAAACGTTCCATTGGAGTCAATGGAGTTGTCGCAACTCTCACTCTATATCCTCCTGAGACCCAGAAAAAGAACCTTTTTTTTTTTTATTTAGTTTTTTTCTTCTTCATGTCATCACATTGTGTAGAACATAAGAAACAAATGGTAAAAAAAAAACATTTTAGAAAAATTATATTTTATTCATATGTTAAGCTATGTCCTCTGTAGTGAACACCAGGAAACAACGAAATTACATAAAATTATATGTGTAGGCAAAAACAATGGGATTTTTTTTTCAATCACCAATACATTTTGGGGTTTCAGGATTTTTTTTAAACCAAAATTTGTATAAAGATGATTCTCAACTATGTTATGAAAGATATAACTGAATTAATTGATACACCATTTTACTTAATGCAACATGTGGGTAAAATGGGCATAAATTAATATTCCCATTCAATGCAATGTATCTATACACTGAATAATTTGCACATTAATGTGTTCTTGGAGCAACATTTAATGAAAAAAGAAGTGTACGAATTGGAGCAATAATTAGCAACATTTTAATAATAATATCTATTATTTCATAGGAATATTGATGTATCATTTATTTACATATTCACTTGTTGTGTCTCCCAAAATGCCTGTTAAACATGATTTATTTAAGTCCTGATGTCCTCTACAATGGACATGTATGAAACCAATGCCCTGTTCTGTAACAGAGTCATTTTTTGATTTGAAACCGCATAACGTTTTCCTGAGATGTTGATGAAATACAATTTGAAAAGTAGTTCGATTTAAATTATAATTACAATATATTATCATATTTCCATAAGAGTGCTATTTGATCACGTAATTATGTCAGACATGTAATGTCAGACATTTTTAAAGACCAAGGAGAAGTTAGAGTGAAACCTCCAAACATTTGGTATCTCTGTAAAGCCCTGAATGTGCTCTTTACAGGACAGCCAGAATAACACTGTGACATGCATATGGTGTCAGAGAAATACACTAAAATATAATGTCCACTACAGTGGACAAAAGTCTATTCCTGGGTCCCAGGAGGATTTGGTTCTGTATTAACAACGTTTTTGCTTCTGGAAAACGATGGTCACATGACCACGAGCATCCACCCAGCTGGCCAAGATCACGTGACCGTGTTTGTTGTGTCTTCACGGCCGCTGCGCTGCAATGTCATCATCTTCATCTTCCTCATTATTATCGCCCTAATGAGTGATATTTCCTGATGGAATTCGTCCGCGACTGAGCCGTGCTGACTGCGAACATCAATTCAATGCTTTCCGACTGAAAAAGCCGATATTGGAGCCCTGTGTTGGACAGATAGACGAGTGTAAGGTGAGCTGCGCGTCCCTGTTTTCTATTGTGTTTGTTATTGCTGTGGGAATTGGGTTGATAAACAAGTTCTTGAATCAATCACAAGATCTTCGCAACGATCAGACTATAGAAATCGAACGCATAAAACAGAGAGAGATAAACAGCTTGATGCATGTATGATGTAAAACAGACTGCTGTTTAAAAAAGAAAAGAAAAGAAAAGCATAGAAGACTATAATTGAATAAACGCACGAGACAGACACCAAAGCTGTCATCAGTATGATGTCACTGCCGCCGCGTCAGTAATATTAACCTTGCTGAATGTAATAATGACAAGCATTTACTAAATACTACAAGTGCTAAATACAAATAGTGCCATGCATATCGATCAAATACCTGACTGACACATTTAAATACAAAGATGTATTATACAAAGGTCAAATATAAATATATAATACAATATGAATACAAAGGTCAAATCAGGTGATACATGAATCTGAGTATTGATATGCGAGATGACGTTCCCCTCAGTGTCATGGTGGTTAAACTGTGTTGAACAACATGACAGTAACTTTCACTAGTCCTTGTTTGATCAGACGGACCACATTGTCTAGTCTAGTCACCTTTATTTATGTAGCGCTTTTTACAATACAGATGGTTTTAAAGCAGCGTTATAGTGTTAACAGGAAAACAATACAACAAAGTTTGTTTCTGCTGTACAACAGGGGCCTGTTTCAGACAGGAGGTTAAGTGAAATCTCTGAGTATGTTAACCCTGAAATGAGGGAAACTCTGGGGTTTCCGTTTCAGAATGGGAGGTATGTCAAACTCGAGAAAGCAGAGTAAGTCAAGCCCGTTTCTGAAAGAAAGGTGACTTATACTCAGAGTCAGTTACCATGGTAACTTACACTGTGAACCTAACCTGGTCGGGAGCAGGTCTTCTTATATAAACCCAGAGTTTTCTTATAGTAAATGCATCTTGATTTAAGAATGTTTAGATATTTTGACTGGAAATAACAAGACAAAAAGTCTAAGTAAGAGAAGCATTTTTTCGCAGTGCTGTTCATTCATTCATTGCACATTTTTCTATATAACATCGGAGAGAGCACATTAGTAAGGCCACTGTATCAGAGCGGGAAGGAAAGTGTGCCTCGCTCTTTCTGAGAGTTTTTGTGTTGTTTCCTCGAGCTATCAAAGACGAGATTCACAGGTTTGCAGGATAGTGGTGGAGAAATCGGTTGAATGAGGCTAATCTGATAAATGAGGAGGAGGAGGAGGAGGAAGGGCAAGAAGACAAGCAGTCTTGGATGAAATTCAAGCCACTTTATGTGACCATGTCCTTGTCCATGGTATGACTATGAGGGAGGCTGGGCAACGAGTACGAGTCGCTTCACCCTCGCCTCCATCATCAGAACTATCATCTCCATCATCCTTTCTGAATAATAGACAAACATTCCCAATTGTCTTTGATGAGGTTAATGTTCTTGCAAGAAAAGGCCAGCAATAAAGCAGTGATTTTTATTTTGTAAATGGCATAAGGTGACCTTGGAACTCTAAAACCAAAAAGGAGGAGGAGAAACGTTTCTGCTCATGGAGAACGAAACTATTCTTTTTTACTTCCTAGTTTAGACAACAAATATATTGAATAAAAGTTTAAAAACAGCACTACACATTATTAGGAAATTAAACTTAGTAATTGAATTAATTTAATTAAGGTACATTTAACTAACATTAAATCAGGCGATACCGGCAAAAAAAATACAAAAAATCGGCAAGACACCTTGCTATAACATCATGCATTCATTCACCATTCTTACTTGTGTTCTGTAGTTGTATTTAACATTTCTCCTCACAAAACTAAATTCGTTTCAAACACGGATGCAATAAGAACATTGAGGAAATCATTAGCAACACGAACACAACAGGCTAAGCTAATGTTTTATGCTTATTTAAGCTCAAACTGCAAAGTAAAAACTTTAACGTTTCAATCATTAAATTAAACCAACTAAATCGCAGGCTATCATTAGATCCAGTGCAGCCAAACTCAACATGACTTGTGTTAACGTGTATTCCGTGGTGTTGTCTCCGGCCGCCGGATACACGGATACACCGTTAACACAAGTCATGTTGAGTGAATTTCACTTTATCGAGTCCGGCGGGGGGTGTTGGGGGCGGGGCTTGGGTAGACGATTCATAATCGGTATCACGATATTTTTTAAGGCGATTATCGATAAAACATTTTTACATATCGCCCAGCAGTTGACCATTCCAATACAATTCCATATTACTATAAGGTCTGTGTGTGCTCTTTAACTGATGGTCACACACATCTTACGTAAGTAAATATAACACAATTTTTAGAGGAGAGAGTAAAAAAAAAAGAGTTTGTGTGTGTGTGTGTGTGTGTGTGTTGTAATGTGTAGTAAGCTACATGAATGAATAAAAATATGCCAATGTATCCATTGGTTGTGTCTTTTGTGTTCATCATGTGAAAAAGTTTGTGAGGGGGAACAACAAGCAACATAACGTACCAGTTTTGAATTGACTGCACCATTGTGTGTGATTTTGAGGGCTTGTGTGTGATGTCTCAGGGCAAAGTCTGTTTTTTTTCAGCAAGAGTGAATGGTTTTGAGTGTAGAGCTTCATTTTGACCTGAAAATAGGATGTTTGGGGAATCGGGTGTTTACTGGTTTGATGATACGAGGCATAGTTTCAAGAAATGTGTTTAAGCAATCGAGAAAAACTGTAATTTCATTAGCCTAATAAAAAAAAAATAACAGGTTGGATTAGAGAACATTTAATTATGTGAAAAGAATACTACATGGAAACAGCTGAGGCACATTGAAATAGACACTGAATGATATTTATTTATTATATCAAATGTTTGTAAAGTCATGTAGCCTGCAGCCATAACATTTTATGTTTTAAGATTTAACTGATTGAATTATGGTTTTATTGTTCGATTTTAGTTGCTGCCACGTTCTTTTTTTTTTTTTTTTGCCGGTGGGATACCATGAAAATGAGTATTACTTCAATAACTTACCTTTCTGTCAGTTTTCACCTGATATTATAACAGTGATTAAGAATTATACTTGTGTATTGACTCGGAAGTATGTGGACGTCTTTTCGTCGGGTGCTGTTGCCATGGTGAATCGTAATTTCAGAGCTCCATTGATCATGGCTTTTCATAGTCATGGTGCACGCGCTTAACTCAGTCAACCTTCTCAGAGTAGATTGAACTAACTCAATTCAGCTGTTCTGAAAGCGAAAACTCAAGTTGGTTGAGCCTCCTTATTGAAACATGCCCAGATCTGGAACAAAATAGCATCATCGTCCAACTAGTGATGTTTCATTTTTACTGTAAAAAAGTTTTTTTTGTGTGTGTATCGCGATTAATCGTTTGCAGAATAGTTTTTGTTTACATCATATACCGTATGTGTGTGTTCTGTGTAAAATAATTATGTATATATAAATGCACAAACATGCATGTATAATTTTAAGAAAAAAATCTATTTATATATTAAGTTTTTATAATATATAATATAAATTATATTTAAATATAAAATGTAAATAAACATGTAAATATTTTTTTAAATATATACGTGCATGTGTGTGTATTTATAAATACATAATTATTTTACACGGTACACACACATATATATGACGTAAACAAAAACGTTTATTCTGCAAACGATTAGTTGTAATTAATCGTTATGCAGCTCTAGTATCCGCCCCAGAGAAAACCGTGAGGTCATCGCTGTGCAATCAGAACTGAAATAGCAGTTAATTGTCTCAACTTCTTGTTTCTTATCTAAAACATGAATATTTTAGTTCTTCTGTTATCTCAGAATTCCATTCCAGGAATAGCCCTGATATGGTTTTCTTTACATTTCTTGAGCAGTGACCCGATGTTCACTTTCTCTTGGTCCAGGTTGTGAAGTTCCGTCAATCGAAAATGGCCGTGTTGCAGCAGTTTGGATTGCTTCTGTGGAAGAACTATATTCAGCAAGTGAGTAGGCTATTTGGTTTATAAGTGCAATATATGTGCTGATATTCTTTTGTTGTATTGCTGGATATTGGATATAAGGTTTTATAGCTATGATACACTACTTTTCAAAGGTCTGGCATCAGTCAGATATTTTTTAATTAGTTTTATTCAGCGAGGACGCGTTAAATTGCTCAAAAGTGACAGTAAAGACATTTATAATGTTACAAATATTTTCTATTTCAAATAAATTGTTTCTTGAGCATCATATTAGAATGATTTTTGAAGGATCATGTGACACTGAAGACTGGAGTAATGATACTGAAAATTTAACATCACAGGAATAAGTTACATTTAAAAATAGATTCACATAGAAAACTGTTCTTCAAAATTGTAATAATATTCCACAATATTACTGTTTTTACTGTATTTTTTTTAATCAAATAAATGCCGTCTTGATGAGCAGAAGAGACTTCTTTTTAAAATATTTTTAAAAATCTTACCAACCCCAAGCTCTTGAACGTTAGCTTTTAACATGTAGGGCAATATGGTTAATTTTTGGTTATAAAGCCCACAAATGATGGTGTCAGAGGTGTACTGTGTGATAAAATGCTGTTCTGGACAGTTGTGTAAGTTGTTTAGCACCAGGCAACCAATCATAAACTCCCTTCAAACTTGCCTTATTAAATATTCATGTTTGGTTATGATTCATGTTTTAGAAGAATAAAAACATCCAGAGAGCTGGTTAAATGGGGTGCATGCTCTTCTTGGCACGTTCTGCTCACCCTGGATGTAAAAATGTGCATTGTGAAATATGTCAACTAGCCTACCTAAAATGAATCCTTCAGGGTAAAGTATGACAATGTGAAACATGCAATGAGATAACCCAGGATTATGTTAATCCAGCATAACCCAGGATTATGTTTCCACGCCAGCGTTTCATGGCCCCCCGAATATTTTTTTGTATGAATATCTGAACATGCAATATATCAAAAGCAAGAACAGACCCTCTGCTAAAAAAAACAAAAACAAAAAATGCATGAAGCTAGAATAAATCTTTATCAACACTTGAATATGGGTAAGTTTCATAAAAACAGCAACATTTTGAGCAAAAATCTTTTAATTCAGTAACATTAGGCGGTTTTGATTTACATGCTGTTGAATGTTGATGAGCGCGTATGCATATGATTGCTTGTTTCTGCATCTTCTTCCCCTGTGTTTTGATCAGGAGATTCAGTTCTCTTTCAGAAGATGTCATAGCGCCCCTTACCGTATAACAGTGAAAACATGGATTGCCGGAAAATTCTGTCAATGGCAGGGAAAGAGTTTATTTAAAGCCCACTAGAGTGAGCTTGGTCTGAAAATTGTAGAATAAATCTATAAAGACTGCTTGAAACCAGCTATTATAGTTCAGATGCTACAGCAAGACGCAGAAGCAAATCTGTTTTTGAAGAAACAAGGAAATGTTTCAACTAGTTTGCGGTGGATAAAAATACACACGCACAACAAGGGCTTGGTGTTCAAGTGTAATCATTACCCCCATTCACCTATTTGCTGTAACGATTTAACTCGCCGGTTCTTTTGCCCTGTTGAATAGCATTTATGTTCCTTCCCGTATTTGGCCTCATAGATTAGATTTCAGAGTTTCTTGTTCAGTTGTTTACCGTGGGTGCATGGCATTGATCGTTGCGTGAGTGTGAATGTGTGTATTATTTTTTTTTTACTTATGCCGGACCTTTGCTCTGCACACTTGTGTAAGATCATGTGCAGGTGAAGTGTTTCAGAAATGAACTTTCTGAACAATCAATTGAGCCAGATCAATGTGCTGCAAGAATTCCCTCCTGATAAAGGGCTGTTTGCACACAGCTGTTGCTAGGAAACCCCAGTAAACACTGGCCCCTTCATGCCTCATTCTTTATAGCAGACGTATATTGAAGATTATAGCCTTCCTGACCCAGATCAGAGGTCTAACGTTCTTCATGGACGGATCAAGCCTCAGGTGCTGTGTGGGCTCATGCTTACTTACACATGACGCATTGACATGACACCTTCTCGTTCCAACCTCTGTCCATACTGTCAATACAATTGCACCATTTTATTTTATTATTTTTATTTATTCTTTTGAATTGAATTGTTTTATTTGATTGAATGGTTTTATTTTATTTGATTGTTTTTTTTAATTTAATCAAACCATTTTTTATTGAATTTTAATGAGTTTAATTGAATTGAATTTTATTTTATTTTAAAAGTATAGAAGTGTATTCATAAAAGTCCAATAAACATGTTTGTGTTCTAGTGGTTAGAGCATCTGCTGAGAAACAAATTTGGCTTCTATCATTGTCCCTTCTCGTTCCAACCTCTGTCAATAAAATAATAGCTATTTTATTTTTTTATTTTATTTTATTTTATTTTATTTACAGCCATTCACCCATCCGTTCACCCTTATCTACATATCCATCCATCCATCCATCCATCCATCCATCCATCCATCCATCCATCCATCCATCCATCCATCCATCCATCCATCCATCCATCCATCCATCCATCCATCCATCCATCCATCCATCCATCCATCCATCCATCCATCCATCCATCCATCCATCCATCCATCCATCCATCACCATCCATCCATCCATCCATCCATCCATCCATCCATCCATCCATCCATCCATCCATCCATCCATCCATCCATCCATCCATCCATCCATCCATCCATCCATCCATCCATCCATCCATCCATCCATCCATCCATCCATCCATCCATCCATCCATCCATCCATCCATCCATCCATCCATCCATCCATCCATCCATCCATCCATCCATCCATCCATCCATCCATCCATCCATCCATCCATCCATCCTGACCTCCTCTTTCTCTCTGTTTCCAGAAGCGTCAGATCCTGGTTATGCTGGTGGAGGTCGCACTGCCTCTGCTCTTCTCAGCCACCCTGATCATCCTGCGGCAGAACGTGTCCATCACCAACTACCCTAATGCAACACACTACGGCAGATTCTCTTTGAGCGACCTGCCTCCTGCCCTGTGCTACCAGCACCTGCAGCTGGCTTACGTGCCCTCAAACGCCAGCGTAGTGCGGGGAATCACAGAGGACGTCCAGCGGAGCCTGGGGAGCTGCATCAGAACCAGTAAGAGCGTCAGCTCTGGGTATTCATACAAACTCATCAGAGCTCTGGCCACGAGTATCTGATCAGACACAAGTTTGGCTTGCATCAGTGGCTAATCTCGTGTATATATACATCAGACGAATGCAATAAATATTTTATTTTATTCAATTTGATTAGTACTGCCAAAAAATAATAAAAAGAAAAAAATGTTCCGTACATTAATTCAATAAATTGGTCACATTGAAAACTGCTAATAGGAGGACTTTTTTATTTTAATATTTATTTAATGACTATATTATAGCAAATGTATGCAACAAATTGACAACATGGAAAACCTGGAATTAACAGAGATTAATAATTATACAATTTTATTAATACTGTTAGAAAATGACAAAAAGAAAAAATATATACATCAAAAAAAATATTTATTTTATTTAAAATTTCCTGGCAACTTTTAAAAAGTTATAGAATTTTGCTTTTGTTTTGTTATGCTCTTTTCTAAAATGTTTAATTGTATAGATATTGCTCCTCGTTAGTCCAAATGTTTTTACATTAATTTTCTTTGTCATGAAAGCATTAACAGTCAAAACTAATACAATCAACAACAAAAAACAAGGGAATGCCATGTTGTTATCGCCTAGAAATTGCATATCATGAGAGCAAAATCTTTCCAATATATTTATTAATATTGTGAGTTTACAGTTGACATGCAAAGCATCTCTTTGTTTCGTGAATGAATAGCATCATGACCTCACCAAAAACCTTAATGGCAAAATAGCCTCTGTCCGACCCTTGTATTCTCCTGGTGCTTGTGTTTATGATCTGTCATAATGTCCTGCAGCTGAAGAGTCACATCATAGACCATAATGGAGGAGGACATCCATAATCTGATGCCTCAACTTTGACTGTAAAATGAACCGCTTTGATGGTGGTAAAGTGCTGTGTAATATTCACAACTGACTGGTCATACTGGTTTAAATGAGTCTTCAGCTGTGCTCATGCAATGCAAGTCTATGATTTTGACATTTTGTGGGATAGCCGAGAAGAGGAAGTTTCAGGCAAATGCATAATTTATATGAAATTGCAGAGCTATGAGTAGAGGTTTCTTTATAAATGGACATGACGAAAGTGATGACTTAAGGATAAACAAGGTAATGATTCAGTGGGTCATGTGACCGGATTATTTTGACTGTTTAATTTAAAATAACAGTTCATATGTTATTTGCTCACTCTGACCGTATGATTGCGTTTGTGTACAACCATCAAAGACAACACAATAGAAATCTATTCAGTCTGTTGTCTTTATATTATTATGCAGACTAGACTGCAAATTTAGGGTACGTTTACACGACAACAATGTGCCTAAAACGGAGAAGTTTTTCCTTTGAGCTTTCCGTGCACAGACGACACCATTGTCAAAACGATCTCAATGATCCGTGAAAACGCTGGATTGGTCAGAACTAGAGCTGGTTTCAGGTTTCCAGCCGTAATGAATTTCAAAAATGACTTAATTTCAGGTTCATCTTTATTCATTTTGCTGGTAACTTTACAGTACGCTTCCATACAGTATGTTAACATTTGTTAATTAAATTAGTTCAATCGAACTAAAAATGAGAAATTACTTCTAAAGCTTTTATTCATCTTAGTTAAGTTAATTTGCTAACACATTATTAAAAGCAAAAGTAGGAGCTGTTGATATTATTTAGCTCACATGAGCCAACATGAACTAACATTGAACAGCTGTATTTGAATAATTAATGTTAACAAAGATTAAAAATACTGTGACGCATGAGTTTCTCATTGATAGTTTATGCATGAACTATCATTAACTAATGGGTCCTCGTTGTAAATTGTTAGCATTTTGCTGGCTGTTGTTAACATTGGCACATGTAGCACAGACGCTTCCTGGTTGTGTGTCGACTGCTTTTGCTTGTTGATCTTGGTTTAACCGGCTCAACTGGCTCCTCTTGTTTATATATAGTGCTAAGGACATATTAATGTCACGTAAGGACATTTGATTACATGTTAGAAGATGAAAACTGCTCTTATGTATTGGCCCTTATGTCTTTCAAACCCATATGTGTTACATTTCTCTGCAACAATAAAGGAGTAATAGTGGCATATCTTCATTCAGATCTTTCCATATAACAACAATTTATAGAGACCACGTCTGTCAAGCTCCGGAAAGGACAAATAAAAAGTAGCATTTAATAGAGGGGTGAGTGGATGACGTCAAAACTCGCAGGAATAATTCGCCACTGGTTCTCTCTTGAGATTTTCTTATGGAGGTGTTATGAGGAAAACACAACTGATGATTTATGTTTGCAATATTCTACAGTGTAAATTACACACACCCACACCACAGACGTTCTTATCTAGTTGCTTAGAAACATACATTTTTAAGAAATAAAAACGGCTGCACAATTCACATTTTGGAAATGGGTGTGTGTAGTTTACGTTGTGGAGTCAAACATTCAAGCGTCGTCAAGACATGTTTACCACAGACCTTGTTTTACTCATAAATGTAAAAAATCTCATTTTAAAACCGCATGGGGAAATCTTGAAGGAACCAGCAGCAAATAAGTCATCCCTGCTATATCCAAAGTATAAAACGTTAACAAAAGCTTCTTGAATGTCTAATTTATTGTTACACAAAAAACAAACAGACATTGTATGGTTTTGTAACAACATGAAGATGAGTAAATAATGACACACTTTTCATTTTTGGTCAAATATTATTTTAAAAAGCCTCACTAAGCTGCCGGTTTGTGTGTGTGTGTGTCTGTCTCTCTGTGTGTGTCTGTGTGTATATATGTGTGTGCGTCTGTGTGTGTGAGAGAGCGAGAGAGACTGTCTTTGTTTCTTTATGTGTCTGTGTGAGTGAGTGAGTGAGTGTGTGTGTGTATTTGCACAACTATCTTTGTGAGGACCGGTTTGGACGTGCCCAGTGTGAAAACTAAGTTGTGATTGGTTAGGGTAAGGAGCTAGAGATTGCATTGTGTCAATGAATGTTCTCACAAATATAGATACAAGAGTGTGTATGTATGTGTGTGTGTGTGTTTTAATTGGATTTAGGTCGTAAATCCCAGTCGTGACCTGGCTCAAATCCCAGTTTTGCCGAGTGTCTCATTAGCATTTCCTTTTAACAACATTTTCTCTGGAGAAAAATACCTATGGGTCATGATATCATTAACATGTTTACAGTACAGTACTGACAAATTCTAAAATCAATTATTTTAAAGGTCAAATGGTGAGCCAGTGTCCGCACAGCTCCTTTAAAGGTCACATGGTTTCGTATGATTGCTTAAATGGCTAAATTTCACATCGATTAATCTATTTTTTTTTTTCACTTTAACCCTCAAACTTTCTACGCACTGAATTGATCGCATATAACGATATGAACAATTTGCAGTTGTGTTAAAAATGTTTTCTTTGCTTAAGTGGGGTGATTGTCTAGGAGGTGCTGCCACGGTGATTTGCTAGATGGTTCTAGCATGAAAAGAGTCCTCCCTCGAGTCTTCGATGTTTAAGTATGCAACATTAGCAACAGTAATAGTGACGTATGTTGCATTAATGATGTGTCTTTTTGTTTTCCAGTCCGTGGCTTTGAAACGGAGGAGCAGTTCGAAGAGTTTGTGAAAACTGACCCAGAGTCAGGCAAGATCTTGGCAGCCATTGTGTTTGAGCATCCTTTCAGCCACGACGATGAGCCTCTTCCTCTGCAGGTGAGACTCTGAGCTGACAACCAATCACAGTCTTCCTGTCAGCCAAGATCAACCTGTGCAACTGCATACTGAGTGCTTTGAATCGTTGTGTGGATGAATCTCATGAAGAAATGTTCATGCATTTCACTTCAACATCAGAGGGGAAAAAAGACGTTACACCATTTATTAATAATTAAACACAATGAATTTCATTATAAATTAAGTATATATAATTATTGCATTGCATAAAATGCTTTATTATATATTTTGCAAAACGAAAATGAAGCTTATTTTTTGCATTGTGACAAAATTTGCATAATTAAACACATTTTTCCCTCACATTTTCATTAATGCAAAAACTATGGAAGCTTGTTTCTGCCATGGATTAAAAAATGAAAAGGTAATTTGCGCAAATTTGCTAAAAGTCAGAATTGCGAGACAAAGTAAAAAAAAAAAATTCCCTCAAAATTGGACTTAATGAATTTTTTTCAATAATTCTTATTTTCTCAGAATTGTGATATAAACTCTCAATTGCGATTTATAAAGGCAGAATTGTTTACATCCTTTAATTCTGACGTTATAAAAAAGTCAGAATTGTGAGATAAAAAGTTTTATTCCGTGGCTTAAAAACAAAACAAAAAAAACATGTTGTTTAAAAACAGCATAAATGTCATTTGCATCATCATTTTTATATACTTTTGTAAAAAATACAAAAACAACAAGATTTTAGTTCTGAAAATAATTGACAAAAATGATAGTGTTCCTAAAAATGGGATTAGTTTTACATATTCTTTTGATTCTGGTGTGAGATAAAGCACGTTCTTGTCAGTTTCGTCATTTAAGATTACTGTTACTTAAAGGAAGGAAATGTTCTTTTCTGAGCATTTGAGGGCAACATAAACGGTTTTCCACAGAAGTGAAAGGTGCAGAGTCAGATCTAGCTGGAGGAATCAGGCTAAAGTGCTCTAGCAGCAAATGCCCTCAAACCATATTTGTTCATGTCTCTGGCGCCTGTTCGAGTGTTTATGAACCACTGGTTCCTCCAGCTGACGCTGTTTCAGCCATGAGATGCACTTCTTCAGTTTCCTCCATGTGTAATACATGTTTTTATAACACTTGACTTAAGAATGGTTTTGGTTTTACGAATGATTTACAGTTTTCCTCTTGTTAGATGAAGCCCAAAATGTCACAGTGTTTATGGATCTATTTATATTTCCAGTAGACTGAAAGGTGTGTTTTTGTCAGTTTTGCCGGATGAACTGTTGTCACTCACCTGGGAGTAAAAACGAGGCTGTGTGTACGCCGTACGGTCAGTGTGTCGTGTTGTGTGTCTGTCGCTCACATGACGAAACATTGGAGATACACTTTTCAGTGGATAAAAAGACAGTTGAACAATTAGGGCTGCATCTATTCATCAACATAATCATTTAATAATTAAATACTCAGTATCTTTATTTTACAGTAAAATTTTACAACGGTATAATATTTCTTATTTTGATATTTTGTAGTAGTAACAATAATAATACTAATAATAATTAGTATTAAATACTCAATTTCTTTATTTTACAGTGAAATTACAACAGTCCTATTACAACAATATTTTTATTTAGTAATAATAATAATAATAATAGTTATTATTATTATTATTAAATACTCAGTCTTTTTTCCAGTTAAATATTATTATAGAGATGTTTCTTTTTAAAATATTTTTATATAATAATAATAATAATAATTATTGTTATTGTTCATAAAATAAATACTAAATTTCCTTATTTTACAGTGAAATATTACAACTAAAAGATTTTTAATGTTTAAGATTTTTATTTAGTATTATTTAGTAATAATAATGATAATAATAATAATAATAGATATTATTCTTATTAAATACTCAAATTATATATTTTACAGTTAAATATCACAACAGTAATATTTCTCTTTTGTTTAATATTTTTATTTATCAATAATATTAATTCTAATATTATTATTAAATACTCAATTTATTTTATAGTTACATTTTAACGTAATGATTTCTTATGTTGATATTTAGTAGTAGTAATAATAATAATAATAATAATCATTATTCATTTATAGCCTAATTGATTATTTTATAGTCATTTTAATATAAAGTCTCAAAATGTTTGGCCAAATTGTGCAGCCCCGCAAACATGTTTTTTTTTTTTAAATATCATATTTAAAATCACAATCTGAATATTTATCACAAAAATCCAGATTAGCAGCCCTAAAAATAATTGTCACTGAAGTACAAGACACATTGACCTTTAACCCCTCACAGCTTTGTTAATGTCATTTGTTACATGTGTAACAATATTGACAACAATGTGTAACAATACAAGTATATATTGAGCAATATTCAGTATTACATGGCTTGGTAGAACTCTAATGCAGAAAGCGGTCTGTTATTTCTTGATAAAGGACCGCTGCTAAATATAACACACCTTTCCCATGAAAAACAGAGCGTTACCATGGACACAGTTCAGAGACAGAACAGACTATTTTCTTTAGTTCAATACAATCGTTTGTAAATCAATAAAACTCATATTTTTTGTCAAATGATTGATTTATTTGGTAGGTAGCCATGTAATTCCCTTGTTGTATTCACTATAACAACCGCCTCGCTCTACATTATCCTTAACATATCTGATTGTTCGATGTGCTGTTAATCAAGACACTCATGTTACTCCAGAGGAGTAATAGATGAACTCTTAAGCCTACAAAACTCATGCTAAATAACCCTTGATCTCACGTGTGGCAGGTCAGCTATCATCTGCGCTTCACGTACAGCCCCAGAAACGCTCCGGCCCGAGAGAAGTCCGAGTTCAACCCCAACAATGACCTGGACTGGCACACGCTCAGCCTGTTCCCGCTGTTCCAGCTGCCCGGGCCCAGAGAACAACACAAGCCACAAGGCGGCACGCCAGGTCAGTCAGCACTCATGCATTGTGGGAAATGTTGGTGGTAACAGCTCAAGTCAAGTCACCTTCATTTACATAGCGCTTTTAAGACTACAGATTGTTTCAAAGCAGCTTTACAGAGATAGGAAATTAAAGTATTTGGCTTTACAGCAGCTCTAGAAAAAAGTTCATGTCCAGCTAAAGTAAGTTTTTTTTTTGATTGATTCATTTCCGTTGCAAAGATCATTAGTTATTAACTCAGGGGCCGCTTACACTTCACAGTTTGACCTGAAAACAGAAAACTTGTAATGCGTTCTGGCCGTTCATTTGCATGACAACGGTGTTTGGTGGCTCGAGAACACAAACTGTGAAATAGGTTCCAAGGCAAGTTTTGAAACATTTTGAAAAATGTTATCATCTCCATGTAAACTTCAAAAACGTGAATCTGTGCAAACGCTGACGGCGTGCACATGCATATTACATGTTCAGTCTGTAGGTATGCGTGTTTGAATATATATGTGCGCAGGCGCGTAGTTTTTCTTTACAAAGGGACATCGCCAAATTACTTGTCCGGCCTTCATAATACAGAATTTTTAGTTGTTTCCGTGGATAAGCAACTTACAGGTCATCGATTTCATGTTAAACTAAAAATGTCATGCAAAATGAGTCAATACATGCATTTTCCTGCTAAATGTTTATTTTGTTTCTGCATTAAAATATACGTTTCAAAGCTAACAGCCACAAAACTAAATGACATTAAAAAGCTCTCTAATCAAGAATCGCCCATCAACGTGCAAATTAGACCCGGAAACTTCTTAATGTGTGATTGAATTCTTCCATGAAGAGACTTGATACCATCTTTACTGTCAGTTACTGTTAACAGATGCGATAAACCGGCCTTTTCTCTCTTCTCTGCTTCTTTAACGATCTCTTCCTGTATCCGAGGCTTCCCGTGATGGCACTAGCTATTGATTAGGAAGTGATTTGGTTGGTTAGCATTCCCTTTGCCTGACGGCCTACGGTGTTGCCGACAGCTTCAAAGCGCCTGCAGCATGTCTGATATTAGTCATGAGCGCTGCGTTAGCATCATGTCTGATCTTTGATGACAGTCAACCTCTATTTTTGGTACAGTGCTTTCAAATTACAGCTTGATCTCTGCTGCCATGACTCTTCACGCTTCAACGTCTCCTTTCATCTGCATTTAATTGCGTTGAGTTGCTTTATACTGGAAGTGCAAAAGACAACAGAGCGAGTGTTTGATCTTCAAGGGTCTTTATGGCTTGGAAAGCCATTAGGAGCAGCGAGGACTTTTTAATGAATATCAACACTTTGAGAAATAGGGACTATATGAAGCTCAAAAGCAATGTTATAGGTGTTTTATATAAGTCTAACGCCTTCATGGCTATGTGTTTTTTTTCTGCATCGTGGCTGATTTGTAGATTGTACCCCCAAAAATAGGTGTTTTTTATATTTCCTATTAATTTCCTATTGCTGGTCATTTTGACTGATAAACACACAAGAGTGGCTATTTTTTTAAGAGCATTTAGCATTTTCGAATCGTGTGTGTGTGTGTGTGTGTGTGTGTGTGTGTGTGTGTGTGTGTGTGTGTGTGTTTGCATAGCAAGTGTGATAAGTCACAGATGTCACAACTCTGTTCATACAGTCAGATGACGAAAGTTGAGTTTCAATTCATTTTTGTGACACACTCCACAAACTTCACGGAGTGAAAACTGGGATGGCAGAAAGCGGCATCCTGTTTGTTTTCTTTATTTTACAAAAGCACAATGTTTTTATTGTGCATTTCGAATGATGCTTACTTATCTATCTATATGACCATAAATGACAAAGTATTTAAGGTTGTTTCTGCTGTTATAATGAGACGAAATCATTAGACATTTTGCCGATTTGTGTCATGGAAGTCCAAGGATGAAATATACGTGTCCGGGAAATGTGACTCAGGTGCCGCTTCACTCGCCGCCACCTCGTGGTAAGGTGAAGTAGGCTCAGATGTAGATGCCACTTTTTGGATTGATCTTTGTGCATCCGCCATTGTCAACTCTCACACGCAAAGAAAATGACATCTTGGGCTACGCACAACACGTAAATCAAACCAATAAGTTTGAAAACAGCCGTTGAATTTTACCGTGCAGCATTGGTCAATCTATCAGTTACAGGAACAAATCAACAATTACTTATTTTTATTTTATTTTAAGCAATCAGGAATCCGGGCCAGACAAGTAGGCTAAAAATGTACCAAACTCGTATCGAACCGGGAAAACCAAAACGGAGGCACGTACCAAACTGTGACTTTTGTGTACCGTAACACCCCTAAAATATAATATTTATATTAATCATTCTGTTAAAACTTATCTATTTTTCAAGCTGAAAGCTGTTTAAATCATCATTTTCACAGCCATTTTTAAGTTGCGTTGTGTGCTGTAAAATAGGATTATTTTTTTACAAAAAAGGTTAGTGAGTGCATTTGCTTCACTCTGAAATCATTTTAGCATTCGTATTGTTTACGTCTTATGACTTTGCAATAGAAACAGTGGATATTTTAATGTTTACGGATTGGCCACATTCGTTTCCATTTTAAGTGTCTCACTGTTGGTAGATTGTACCAAAATATCTTTGAATCAAGTCCAATTTTTGTGTTCACATAGCAAGTGTGACAAAACTCACCAAGTTTCGAACCCTTCAGGTTAATAAAAAAAAAAAAAAAAGTGGTAATCATCATTATCATGCTATCAACAAATGCTGCCAATTGAGCATAACTTTAACAGAGCTCAGAATATCCCTTTAACAGAAATCTCCCCCATTCATTTGATTCAATCATGGACCCTTCTAAGTACCGTATCTTTCTCTTCGACGCCTCTTGACAGGTTATTACCGCGAGGGTTTTCTGCAAGTGCAGCACGCGGTGGACCGAGCCATCATCAAGGCCTACAACAGCACGACCGCGGCGGCCCTCTTCAAGCAAACGCAAGTGCTGCTTTCCCGTTTCCCTTACCCAGCGTTCATCTACGACGTCTTCATCCTGGCCATCCAGAACCAGCTGCCCCTGCTGCTAGTGCTCAGCTTCACCTACACGTCTCTGAACATCGTCCACGCTGTGGTCCAGGAGAAGGAGAGGAAACTAAAGGCGAGGAACTTGTTGTGTTGAAGGAAACTAGATTACGTTGGTTTTGATGTAAGAGAACTAACACTATAATCGTGTTGTGTTTATTGCAGGAGTACATGCGCATGATGGGTCTCAGTAACTGGTTGCACTGGAGCGCCTGGTTCCTCATGTTTTTCATCTTCCTTTCCATCTCCATCTTCTTTGTCACTGTGCTCTTCTGTGTCAAGGTAAACAGAGGCACATTGGTGAAACAACCTGTTTGTGCTTCTAGAAATATAATGTTTGCATTTCTTTGTTTGTTTTTTAACTCCTTGACAAGTGAACTTTAGGGTTAAGAATTGAAGAACCAGTTTATATTCAGAACAAGTTCTACTTGTTCCACAAAACACTGGAACGACTTTTTTTGTTCTCGTGACGTTTAGTTCTGTTAATGTTTCTTGAAAATGTAATTGTTTTTCACTGGTATATGTTGTACAACATGTACTTAAAGAAGATGCAGTAGGCATTCAGTTTTGCCCCCAGAATTGTATTTTATTTATTGAAAAAAATAGATATTTTTACCTTTTTTTAAAAGATATTATTATAGTAAAAAGTTAATTGTCTCCTCAAAAATACAACAAGAATCGCTAATGAAATTGCTTTACATTAAGGTCCTATTAGTTAACATTGGTTAATGCATTAACTAACAATGAGCAAAACATTTGTTACAATATTTATTAATCTTTGTGAACATTAGCTAATAAAAACTGTTTGTTGTAAGATCATGTCAACTGAGGTCCATTAAATAATATTAGCAAATACAACTTTTGATTTTAATAATGTTTTAGTAAATGTTGAGATTAACATGAACTAAGATTAATGCTTTATAAGTATAGTTCATTGTTAGTTCTTGTTAACTAACATTGTTAACTAAATTTACAGAAAAGGAAAATTAACAGATAAGAAATAGGAATAATTAATAAAATAATAAACACTTACACAACACTTAATACAAAGCTAATTATGTACATTTATAATTCAAATAAATACTTGTATAAAACTCAAAAATATAACGTAAGACAATAAAGTTGTTTTCTTTAATTAGTAATTTGCATGTATTATATTAAATATGGCCATAATAATAATCATAATAATACAATTATCTGAAGCAAAAAATAAATAAATAAAAATTCCACAGCAGAAAAATGTCTTGAATATTTTCCTTTATATGTTTCTTTACACCACATTGTTACTGAAAAAGTGCAATGTATTGCTAATAGATTCACTAAATCAAAAAAAAAAAAGTGCATCATAATCAGAATTGATTCCCATCTTTAGTAGTACATATTATTTGCTAGTTTTGCCAAGCAGTCATATGCAGGTAACTTATATGTCTTGTTTTCTATCAGGCGAGTCCTAACGGATCGGTGTTGACCTACAGTGACCCCACGCTGGTGTTTTTCTTCCTGCTGGTTTTTGCTGTATCTACCATTAACTTCAGCTTCATGATCAGTGTGTTCTTCTCCAGGGGTGAGTTCTCCATCTACTCTTATTATCGCAGAACGTAGTAGTCATTATGCTGTATTCTCTCTAGGACAATGATAGTGTAAATTTATAGTGCTCATCTGCGCACACACACACACACACACACACACACACACGCACACACGCAGCGGTTTATAATCAAGCAGGCTTATTTCAGTGTAATAGACAAAGCCTCATAACCAAAGGAAAGAGATAATAGAACGAGAACGAAGAGCAAGTAAAGGTGACTAAAGAAAGGAAAGCCCAAAATAGGACTTGTCCGGTATATCTTTGTCTAAGTACGTGCACAAACACAATACGTTACTCATTGTTACATTCACACTTAGCGTGCATAAAGCTTTTGAAAATCAGCTCTCCATTGTGCGTAACCTGCTCTACTTCTTTCTTTTCTCTGCGAAACGAAACCACAAACTGTGTAAATGCAGGTAACCAGCTGGGGGAAAATGTGCAGGTTGCAGTTATTGATCCTTTTTGATGCTTGAAATGCTTTTAGTGAGTAAAGGCAGAGCTCGTGGCTGGACTTCATTGCATTCGATTGGTGCTTGTGTGCACGGCGGCCCTCACTTGAGCTAATAATAAGATATGTATACCCGCTTTAAGAGGAGATCATAGAGATTCATCAAGCTTTAACTTTTCATCCTGATGAAAAGAAAGAAAGAATCTAAAATCAAAGAGCTGTTGGTGTACACCTCCCGCTTTCATCAGTTTTCGCAACTTACGCCGTTATGTGTAGCTTAATGGAGAGTTTTTGCATTAAAGGCGATCTGTTATGCACTTTATCAAAGTCTTGATTTTGTTTTGGGGATTTACTAGAATAGGTTTTAATGCTTGAGTGTTCGAAAACACATGATTTTTGAACACACATGAAACACACCCATTACTCATTAAGAGAACAGGGACAACCCTTTTAGGCCATGCGCCCGGCACGCTTACCATTTTTCCCGTCGTTTAACTAGCAAAAGTGGATTCGGACCCCCTAAGTGCACTTGGGCTCTGCGCTGTAGACCATGCGCTTTGATCGTTAAAAAAAAGGCCCCTTAATCTTGCAGTCACTATTTGAGAAGGTTTTATTTTTGTGGTTTTCTACAGCTGATATAAGTGATGTAGAACAAGGTTGGCTGTTTTCTCTTCTGAAATCTCCATTTCTGAAATCGAATCTGTGCGGTTCAACGACCTCCTTTATTCAAAAGCCTATCGAGACTTGTTCTCTTTTGGGTTTAGAGAGGCTGAAAATGAACCTTAATCAACACGTCCTGCTCTGCCTGTCTGCCTAGCCCATTCAAACCCCAAATGACATATTGTTGAGTCTGAAGAGGGTCTCCGCATCTATGCGTCCCTTTGAGATTTTACTGTAAAAATAGCCCAGTGTGTCATTTTCTTTTCAACAGCAGTGCCAATCAGTTTCTCCCATCATCACCTCTCTCTCTCTCTCTCTCTCTCTCTCTCTCTCTCTCTCTCTCTCTCTCTCTCTCTCTCTCTCTCTCTCTCTCTCTCTCTCTCTCTCTCTCTCTCTCTCTCTCTCTCTCTCTCTCTCTCTCTCTCTCTCTCTCTCTCTCTCTCTCTCTCTCTCTCTCTCTCTCACTCTTTTGTGGCTGGTTGAGGGTCGGAGGGAAGGATGTTCAAGGCCGGGGTTTGAACTCATTCACATCACATGTCCATCCTTCTATCTCACACACTGAAACTCATGTTGGTGTGTATGTGAAGGAGAATGTCACAAAAAAACTTAAGGTCACATTCACCCAAAAATGATCACAAAACATTGAAAATGTTACAAAAGATTTCAATTTCAAATAAAAGCTGTTCTTTTGAACTTTCTATTCATCAAAACATCCTGATTTTTTTTTATCATGCAACTGTTTTCAACATTGTTAAAATAAGAAATGTTTCTTGAGCATCAAATCAGCATATTTGAGTAATTTCTAGAAAAGACAGACTTCCATACATTTCTCTCTGAATTTACATTAATATAATGTGAAAAAAGTGTGAAATGCTATTTCAATTGTTTTAAAAATAGATTAAACCACAAAAATACGTACTATTTAAATATTAAAGTATTTATAAATAATGGTAGTATTTGTTTTGTTGCCTTTATTTAAATTACCGTCAATTATTATATTACAGTCATTTTATTTAGAGAATCAACATTGTGAATAACTGAAAAAAAGTGAAATGCTTTACGGTGCAAGTTTTATGGTGGGAAATGTGCTTAATTGTCATAAAACACAATGCAAAACGTTTTAAATATCTGTCAAAGGCATCTTAAAGAAAAATATAATTTCTAATGTCTTTCTTTTTCAGTGCGTGTGACTTGAACGTGTTCTTGTGATGTTTTCATATAATTCTAAGCAAAACCTAATTTCGGTGTCATTCTCTCCCATAGCGAATGTGGCGGCAGCAGCAGGAGGCTTCCTCTACTTCCTGAGCTACCTGCCGTACGTCTTCCTGTGGCCTCACTATGACCTGCTGTCGCACGCCCAGAAAGTCTCCGCCTGCCTCATCTCCAATGTGGCCATGGCCATGGGAGCCCAGCTGATCGGCATGTTTGAGGGCAAAGGTCAGAAGGTCGAGCTAAACATGACTCTATGGTTGCTCTAATAATGCTGCCATGCACCTGATGCTCATGTCTTATGTTGTCCTCAGGGACAGGCATCCAGTGGCATAACCTGTTTGATCCGGTAACGGTGGACGATGACTTCTCCATGGCCCAGGTGATCGGACTGCTTCTTCTGGACGCTGTGCTGTACGGTCTGGTCGCCTGGTACGTGGAGGCTGTGTTTCCGGGAGAGTATGGAGTTCCTCTTCCATGGTACTTCTTCATACTGGTGCGTATTTCATACGTGCACATTGTCTATAGCCATATTTTTGTTCACTATAAGCTGCATTGACGACCTTGGGCCATATTCACAAAAATCTTCTGAAGAAAAAAGTTTTTTTTTTTTACTTTTTTTTACTTTTTTTCTAAACTCTAAGAAGTTTGTAAGAATGTTCAAGTTCTTAAAGGGACAGTTCACCCAAAAATGAAAAATCATCATTTACTCACCCTCATGTCATTCCAAACCCATGAGACTTCTTCATTTTAAAAGCACAAATTAAGATGTTTAATAAAAGAGGTTTCTCTCTCTTCTTTGAAAGTCCATATAAGTTACATTTTTGGGCAAACTATCCCTTTGAGAAGTCAATTATTTTCTTAGGAATGATCAGATTTGATCCATAATTCCATAAATATTTTCCCTAAAGCTGAGAACAAATCAGGCTGTATAATGGAAAAAACTAACACCATTGATCTGAAGAACATTTGAAAAATCTCTAAAACGATTAAGAATCTTTTGTGGAATGGAAAGGTTCCATGTATGTTAAAGGTTCTCCACTGAAACCATCAATGCCAATAAAGAAGTGTTTTTTTTTTGTTTTGTTTTTTAAGAATGTTGCCAAAAGTCTAGCTAGTCTTCCGTTTGATTATTTCCTCAATCCTCAAACTTCCTCGTGCTCATCACATGGGTTGGCCTTCTTGCAAAAGAATGGTCAAAACGGTCTTACTCTGTCCTTGTGAACTTCTCTCAGTGGTTACCCATGGGAAGTTTTTAAAGTTTGTGAGAACCAGCATGTTCACAACTGGAGTGCCTTGAACAGAGGCTCTTGAAAGACAGGAAGCATTTGGTCTCGGCAGGAAAACCTTGCTTATGTCATCAAGACAGCCAGGAAGTGCATGCACAACCTTATCTCCTGACGCGCAGGATTTACTGTAGGGTGTGAAGAGGGAGGGAACGAAGAACAGCGACTCGGTTTGCGCAGAGCTATTGTTTATGTAGGACATCTGTTGCGTCAGTGCTTGTGTTTGCAGACTGGCTTATCAACGGGCCGTAATAAAGACCCCGCCGGAGTGAAAGTGAAATGGAACAATGGCCTCCTGGGTCAAGTGGTGTCTGGATGTCTAGCAAGTTTATACACAAATGACTTAGTGTAACGCAGATGCTGTCACAAATAAATTCGTGGTGACCCAGTTTTAAGCTTTAAGCTATTAAGCTAATTTTTAGTTGTGCTTTCTAAGGCAAGCATCTCTATAACTGTTGTTCATGCTAGGGATTTGAACTTTAGCACTTTTGAACTCCCACACATACAGACATGATGTCACCTCAAATGTTGTACCTTGTAGAAGAGATGTGCATTTTTTTGATCATCCTGCTGAAATAAACATCTTAAAGCAGCCTAAGGTCTTAGCTGGTCTCCAACTGGTCTTTTGGTTGGTTTTAGAGCAGTGGTTATCAAGCCTTACAAATTATTTGAAATAAGACAAAACAAGGATTAACATAAGATAAAACCACTAAAAAGCAAGACATTTCTTGTTTAAGTCATTTTTAATTTTCTTATAACAGGGTTTCCACTGTCTAGGAAAACTGACAAATGAGGAAGCCTAATTTAATAAATTTGATGACTCCATGCATGGGCATTTTTATATATTTTTCTAGCCATGCCTTTTTTATCAGGTATAATGTGTGAGAAAGGTATTTAAAAAAAATAAAAACCTAATTCAGTAAATCACGAACAACTGGGAAAGTTTTAAATATTAATTTAGGTAAAATAAATGGGTAATAATAGGTGTAGAACCACTGGTTTAGAGGGGTTTTGGGCACTTTTCAACCACCTTAAAGGCTTGGAGAACATCTTAGCTTAGGCTGGTTTAAGCATATTTTTCAGCAGGGCAGATTTATAAAATTAGTTGTAAAAATCTGTCACATTTACAGATGTTTAATGAATTTTTACGGACAGAATCCAGTGATTTCAGTTGGAATCCTGGTATTTCACATAAGTGTGAGATATTTTCCCATGCAGATTTCACGGCCACATGAATTTGCCACATTGACTGACAGAAAGCTTCACGTTTGAAAGTGACTTATGTGTGAGCTGTGCTTCATACATCGCTACAGTATTATTGATAATAGATATTTTTTGCCATATTTAGCCAAAATGTTGCTAATATGACCACACCTTTGGACATATGAGAATTTTAATATTTCCTCTTGTTAATGAGAGAAAACCTGTGAATAAACTTTTAGCGGCCCTTCATCGTGAAACTTTAAGCCAGCATCAGGGCTCAGCCGTGTGAGCTTTTTACTTTTTAGGAGCATGTGTGTTAATTAGAAGAAGAAAAAAAAAAACAATTTTATGAAATTTAAGGTATAAAAAAAAGGGTTGTCAAATATTTCACCTCCTCACCTGCCCTCAGCCCTCGTACTGGTGCAGCAGCCCTCGTGTGGCCTTTCTGAAGGAGAAGGAGGATGACGAGGAAGCCGAGAAGGTGACGAAGGGGGAATTTATCGAAGAGGAGCCATCTGGACTGGTCTCGGGGGTCAAGATCAAACATTTGGCTAAGGTAGTGGATGCACCGTGGTTTGCATTAATATTATTAGATTCACAGGGGACAGATGGCAGACTCTCTGTGTTTGCAAGGTCAGTGTGACAGAGACATGGATTTCCTCTAGAAACTGTTGGAGAAGGTAAACATCTGGATCATTCTGTCGCAGGTGTTCAAAGTGGGCAATAAGACCAAGGAGGCGGTGAGGGATTTAACACTCAACATGTTCGAAGGCCAGATCACTGTCCTGCTGGGTCACAACGGAGCGGGCAAGACAACCACACTATCAATGCTGACAGGTGAGAACACAGCAATTTAGTTTTAATTTACTTTAGCTATTTTTTTTTAGTTGTGTGACTGTCCCTTTCAAATTGCTTTAGGAAATGTGATTCTTTTTAGTGAGTCAGTTCATTTGAATGGGTCATTTGAATGATTCACCTTAATTCAACTAAATCAAGAAAAATAATGCTAAATAGCATTTTTTTAAGTAAACATTTATCCCACTACAAAACAGATTATGTATTGCAGGGTGTTCAAAGAACATAGATATGATTCATATATATTCATATAATATGCCATAGATATGATTCAAATTAATCATTTATTGAACAAGTTCACTAAAACTACATTGTTAGCAGCTTGTATAGCTACAAGCTAGTGTAGCTTTTAATTTACCTTGAAAGTATGAGAAGCTTGTAGCTAGCTAAAAAATAGTTTCACAACACTGTATGATCTGATTATAAGTTATCTTTTTTAAAATATATTGACACCCTAATAATTTTCACGACTCTTGTTACTCTATAGCTTATAGGCTACAAGCAAGTGCATCTTTTTGTATTTTTTTTACCTTGAAATTAGCTTGTAGCTTGACAATCTCTTTTACATTTATGGCATTTAAGCAAATGTTCTTATCCATAACAACTTACAACAGTATTTACATCCACATGTAAAGCTAAATAAAACCCTCAGATCACACACATTGAGTCAAGCTAAGCGTTATCTCTTAGCAGCTACACCATTGATTCTGCTCCTAGCTGTAAACAGTGATAACGGAGGTCAGTCAGAGTAGATCGCTTCTTTACATCGTTCAAATTCTCTTCTTTCTTTCTTCATTCCCAGGCCTTTTCCCACCCAGCAGCGGCCGTGCGTACATTAACGGTTATGACATATGTCAGGATATGGCTCTGATCCGCCGCAGCCTGGGTCTTTGTCCGCAGCACGACGTGCTCTTCGACAACCTCACCGTCCGAGAACACCTGCTCTTCTACACACAGGTAGACACCGATATATCCATATATCTTCCATATATGTTATCCATTTTTCCTGTTCAAATGTCCTACATGCTCTTCTTTTAAAAATTTTTTTAACTTAAATTCTGCCACAAACCACAATCTATAGTTCATTTAATGTTGATTATGTACACAGAAACAATACATATTATGTGTATTGCAAAATGTACATATATACACAAATTTGTGTATAAAGTGGTTTGAAAGCGTTGGGAGACTGACTCGGTTACGTGCTTCATGGTAGTGGGCGGAGCTCTTTTAGAGTGATTTTGCATGTCGCAAGTCTCTGACTGGTGGATTTCTTTACAGAATTATGGGTAATGTAGTTTTAGACAGGAATTCCACTTCTAACTGGAAATTGCAACCGACTTTTCTCCAGTGTTGTGACGTATTTCCAAGTGAAGAGGTTTTACTTTAGCGCTCCTCCTCTCCATCCCTCGCTCGTAGCAGACTGGCGGTTGGAGGGGAGTGGTTAAGGATATTCAACCCAAGCCGTCAAACCCACGAACGCCATTCCAGAGCGGAAGCAAATGTTCCGATTTTGATACCACAACAAACACATTTTTTTCTGTGTATTAACTTGCACGGATTTGTTCAACACAAGACTAATGATGTGCGCTAACAAAGTAAATAGAGTAAATTTTGATTTCATGACGACTTAGAACATGATTAGTTAAAAAATAAGCTGATAGTTGATGGCTTAGACAAAAGCATATACCATCGATTAACTTCATAGCTCACATTAGGCCTGTTTTTAACAGTTTATTAATTATCGTTAAAAATCCATTTCCATATGGAAATGAATGTGATTTGTAGACTGTTGCAGTTTGTTTAACACTGAGATGGATCTTTACATTTTTTTTACTTGTTTCTTCTCTTCAGCTGAAGGGTTACCCCCGCGAAAAGATCCCCGATGAGGTCGACCGCATCCTTCGGATCCTTAATTTGGAGGATAAGCGTAATGCGCGATCCAAGACCCTCTCTGGTGGGATGAAGAGGAAGCTTTCCATCGGCATTGCTTTAATCGGAGACTCAAAGGTCAGGCGACGGCAACTTTGTTTAAACCACTGCAGTTGTATTTCACAGACATTATGTTTAGCAAATACTTTTGTTATGTTGCATTTGCGTTCATTTTTTAAAAACATCTCCGTGTTTATCCAGGTTGGTTAGTGCTACTTAGCATGGTAATGCTGGTTGTATAAGTGAGATGAGGAAAGGTTTCCTGTTAGCATTAGCCACTCAAATTCTAACGAAACCCAGTGTTTCCCTGTAGGTGGTGATGTTGGACGAGCCCACCTCAGGGATGGACCCCTCAGCCCGACGGGCCACCCGGGACCTGCTGCAGGCCGAGAAACGGGGACGTACCATCCTGCTCACCACACACTTCATGGACGAGGCCGACCTGCTGGGAGATCGCATCGCCATCATGGCTAGCGGGGAGCTCCAGTGCTGCGGCTCGCCGCTCTTCCTCAAGAACAAATACGGTGAGACTGCTGCAAGATCATGAGAGGAACAAAAAGAGGTTGTCACAAGATGTCTATGCATAAAACGTGCTAGCGGAGATGATAGGAAGAGATGGGCTACTCCAGTAAGGACATTCCTTCTACCTAGAGAAGTTTTCAGACTTGTAGATAGTTTGCTTTGTTCTGAAACAGGGACTTAATTAGTTGCAATGTTGCATTTCCTTTTTGTTTTGGTTCGCTTTCACAAGGCCACATTTCAAAGGGTGCCGAAATGTGTTTATGCAAGTCTGTGTTTCCCAAAAACGTAGTTCTAACGAACATTCGCAAAGAGCATCGCAAAGTTGTTTGGTTGAAACGACAGCTCTCGACTCGTGGTTAGAAGCACAGTTTGTTTTTATGACGTGGACTTATTAAATCCTTATCTTGAGTAAAATAAGCAAGTTGACATTCAGTACAACCTATAGATTTTATTTTGAATATATACAAATGTCATTAAATCTCTTAAAAACAAAAAAATGTTAAAAAACCGTTTTTGAAGAGTGCGCATCCGCGTACGAGCTCTAGTACTTAAGAACGAGCCTAGATTGAATCTAGAAATGATCCAAAGTAACAGGAAAATTTGAATAAGTCCTCAGATGCCATGTCTGTAATGTATCGCAAAAAATCTAGCATTAATCGATCTCAAACGGATTCATTAAAAGAAGTTATTACTCCACCATCTGCGTGACATCATTAACCAACGTGGTTAAACAACCAATCTGCGACAATATATATATATAATTTTTAGGGCTGTGCAACGATTAATCGCATCCAAAATAAAAGTTTGTATGATATATGTGTGTGTTCTGTGTATAGTTATTTTGTTTATAAATATACACATGCATGTACTGTATGTATTTAAGGAAAAAATTATTAAATGATATATAAATATTTATACAGCATAAAGATGCAAATATTTCTTAAATATATACATGCATGTGTGTGTATTTATATATAAGTATACACACAGTACACACACATATATATTATGTTAACACAAACTTTTATTTTGGATGCGATTAATCGTTGCACAGCCCTAAAATTGTATTTAAAATGATATATATAGTTAGAGCGGGAGTTAAGGCTTTGTCAGGACTGCATTATTGCATTCTCTTTAGTTTTCAACTGCGATAACTAATGTGCTCACTCACAGAATCAGACACTGCTGCTTTTAATTAACAAATCCCCCGTTATGAATTATTATACCGTTTGGTTTTGTTGGCCCGTTGGGTGGGATTGCTTTCTCACCTCAACCGAACTGCTCCAGAGTTCGTTTTCAGTCATGTCAAAACCACCGAACCGAACAAATGGAGAAAACGCACAGGGTCCCAAAACAAGCTTGGTGTGAAAACGCTATTTTTTTAATTATTTTAAATCTAAACTGTTCCTCTTGTACTTCTCTCAGGTGCTGGTTACCACATGGTTATCGTAAAAGACGCATTTTGTAACGTGTCTGAGATCACCCGTCTAGTCCACATGTATGTTCCTGATGCCACTCTAGAGAGCAGTGCAGGCGCTGAACTCTCCTACATACTGCCCAAAGAGAGCACCAGCCGGTAAGACAACACTCAGACACAGTTTTTTTAAAAGTAGTGTGTGAAACTGTATGTTGCTTGGAATGCATTTCAAACTCTAGTTTGCTACATTGTCATCTCATGACCTCATTACTTTGCATGTTTAGTGCAGCGAGTGGCATGCCATTATTATTTTAGACGATCCAATTTTGCTTCTATTTGAATGAGTCGGGTATATTGCATTGTGGGATGTGATATATACATGTGGTGTGATCTGGTTGTGTACTACAGATTTTGGCAAAAGTGAACTGCATACTACAAAAAAAAGCATGCGCAGTATGTTAGTTTGCTTTAGCAAATGCACTGTTGTTTAAAATCCTGTGCTCCAGTTACATCTAATTTGGAAGAGGTTATGTTATTTAACATCAAGTTCCTCATCATCACATACCTTTAATCAATAACCTTGACTGAACAAACTCAGCTGGTACTTTTAACAGACAATAAATTATGAAAAAAAAAAGTAGTTTGGTGTGCGTACAGATGAATGAAGCATATGAGGCTTGAGTCTTGGGTCTGATTCTTGTGGGCTGCCGTAGCAACAGATGGACTAAATTTACCCATTGATCTGTTTTTTAGTGAAACAACAGTCTTCTCTGTTCATGACACACGCGTCTTTCTCCATAGCGACTCTCTAAATTACCTCAATGAGAGAAAAACATCATAAAAGCACTTCATAAAAGAAGTGCTTCACACCAAAAGGAAAATTATATCATTTTCATTATCCTCAATGTTCCTGAATGTACAAAATGTTGTTGTTTTTTTCCGTGGAACCAAGTTTAGTATCGTAAAGTAGTTTAGCGAGTTGCCAACATTTTTCATTTTCTTTTAGTTTAAGTTAAAGTACTAAAATAACTCAAATTAAAACAAACATATTTTAAACAATTTTAAAAAGAAAAAAAAGAAAAAAAATCTAAACTAACTAAAACAAGAACAGAAAATATAAAAATAAAATTTAATTCAAAATATTAACAAAAACTATTATAGCATCGCAATTATACTAAAATAATACTATTCTAAAATTAAATAATTCAGAATTTGGATGATGACCAGTTGCTTCAAGCTCCAAAAAGGAGATGAATATATATATATATATATATATATATATATATATATATATATATATATATATATATATATATGTATATGTATGTATATATATATGTATATGTATGTATATGTGTATATATATATATATATTCATTATCTATTTTTTTGTGGTACATCATACAAGTTTTGAGTGACATGAGCATTCATTTGCATTTTGGTTGAACTAATAGAAATGCAGAACTAATAGAAATGAATGGACATGGATGGAATCACTGACTTTCTTTCTCTCCTGGAGTCACATCTGGTGTTTCTCTTCAGGTTTGAGCTGCTGTTTGCTGAGCTGGAGATGAATCGAGACGAGCTGGGCATCGCCAGCTACGGGGCGTCCGTTACCACCATGGAGGAGGTTTTTCTCAGGTATTTGACCACAAGAAAAGTCTCTGATTGATAAAAGCTTCAATTTTATTCAGTAAAGTTTTTGAAGTTGTGACAATGTTGATCCCCATCTTTTTCATGTTATATTATTTTCCGTTTTTCCACTGAATAGAGCTCTGTGAGAGACGGATTTCCCACCCGCTTTTAACTTGCACATATTTCCCCCCTAACTGCTCCTGCCAGTGTTATTGTAGTGTTATTTATTTATTTACTATTATATAAATGAATAACATTTTGAATTAGTTTATTTATTATTATTAGTTTATAATTGTATATTTTCTGTTTCATATTTAAATTTTAGTTGCATTTTTAGTAATTGTATTACTTGCTTTTTTGTCCTTTTGTTTACATTTTTATATAGCTTTAATTTATTTGAATTTCAGTTTTAGTCGTTTATGTACTTCAACTTTTTTATTGCAATTAGTTTTCAAGGCAACATTTCAAATTGTTCATCTAATATTTGAATAATAATACATTTTATTTCAGCTGAACAAAAACAATTATTAAAGGGATACTCCACCGGTTTTTCATATTAAACTGTTATTCCCTTAACTAAGACGAGTTGATACATACCTCTCTCGTCTCAGTGCGTGCACTATATCGCTCTGTATTGCCGCAAAACTATGTTAGCACTTAGCTTAGCCCAGTGCATTAAATATGGGCCAAAAAGAGAAGAGACCAAACACTTCCTCGTTTTCCCTATTTAAACACAGTTACTCGAGTAGTGTAACTCGACCTAGGCTGGGGACACAAAATAAAACGTTGCGCTTTTCTAAGCGTTTAAAATTGATGACTATATTGTATGGCGGAATACCATAACAAGTGCTTTTGAGCACTTCGACTTGGCGCAATAATATCATCACTCGTGAAAAGTCCTCTCCTTGTGTTGGAATTCGGTGAAAAATGACAGCACTATGTACATTCTCCTTATTTTCACAACCCTTTACGATGCACGTTTTAACCATGATTGTACACAAACTAGCTTCCAACAACCTGTTACTTCGTCAACTCCGCTCAAACTACTACTACCGGCGCATGTCACGTTGGTTGTATTGACGGAAATGAGAGGGAGGGGGAGAGGAAGCGGGAGCCGGTAAGAGGACTTTTCACGAGTGATGATATTATTGCGCAAAGTCGAAGTGCTCAAAAGCACTTGTTATGGTATTCCGCCATACAATATAGTCATCAATTTTAAACGCTTAGAAAAGCGCAACGTTTTATTTTGTGTCCCCAGCCTAGGTCGAGTTACACTACTCGAGTAACTGTGTTTAAATAGGGAAAACGAGGAAGTGTTTGGTCTCTTCTCTTTTTGGCCCATATTTAATGCACTGGGCTAAGCTAAGTGCTAACATAGTTTTGTGGCAATACAGAGCGATATAGTGCACGCACTGAGACGAGAGAGGTATGTATCAACTCGTCTTAGTTAAGGGAATAACAGTTTAATATGAAAAACCGGTGGAGTATCCCTTTAATAGTTTTAGTTTTAATGAACAATAACAACACTGGGCTCCTCTTCATTTGTTTGCACAGCACAGATGACAGCTTTTCATGTTTACATATTGTCTTATAATAAACGGATGTGGATTTTCTTTTTTCAAATTACCATTTTGTAAACAGTGTGTTCCCTGATTTTAACACTGACCGTCCACTTTGAAATCATGCCACATATTCTGAATGCTTTTAAAAAAGAGAAAGGATCTCTGTGAACCCGTTAGCAACTAAAAAGAATTGCTTAATTGGATATATGAACTGATTATTTTAAAAGAATTGATTTACAGGGCTTCTTAACCACACAGGGTACTGAGAACTGTGTTATTGCAGGACTAAATTACAGACCTCTGAAAACACACCCTGCGGAAACATGCTCAATCTCTGGTGTGTCATTCAGAGAAGATTTTTTAATCAATTCTCCTTCACATTTGTGCGTCCTGAAAACCTTTTTTCATGATGGATTTGGAGAGCTTAAACGCAGTCCTAAATCTTCAGCCGTTAGCTGTAGGACAGGGTTGGGAGTGACACGTTACAGTGACATCATTGCTTTCTCTCCTTCAGCATCATTTCTCTGAGCCGTTCTATGTTTTATATAGCCATGTTTGTGTAGGCACATTGAATGGCTGTCCAGCTGTGTTCTAGTAACAGCCCTTTTCATGCAGGTCCTCATGTTTGTTTTGTCTTTTTATGCAACCGTGTGTGTTTGCGTGTGCTCAAACTCTCAGGGTCGGGAAGCTCGTGGACTCCAGTCTGGATATTCAGGCCATCCAGCTCCCTGCTCTGCAGTACCAGCATGAGCGGAGGTCACATGACTGGACCATGGACGACTCCAGTAGCATCAGCGGCATGACTGACGCGACAGATTTCACTGACAGCGGCACTATGATCTCAGAGGACTGCTCCAATATCAAACTCAACACCGGGGTCAGTGCTTTTAGCGCTTCGCAAACTAACTGTGCTTTTATACATGAGGTGATATTACTTTTCTAAACGGACATTTATCCTATAAATTAACTTTGAATGACAAACTCAAGCCATAATATTATAGAGACGTAAACTAAAGAGCCATGCAATAACCTGTCAGCAAATTTTGCACCACTCACAATAATATTTAATAATAATACATAATTGCATACATACACCTTTTCATCTCACTGTGCGTGTTCTCTAATAACAAAATATGGCTGGAAAATAATAAAGAAGAATATTATTTATCAGCTCAAGTTCAGAGAAAGGAGGGGCTTCAAAATGTTGTTCAGGAGGTCACATTAAATTGTAGTGGATGCTTTATTTTTGTTTCTGTTTTATACAGGTATTACAATCCTGTTTAGGACATTTTATAAATATATATATTTTTTTTTTAAGCATTAAAATCAAGTAAAATTGTAAAAGAGAAAAAAAAGCTAGTATGAGTTACAGGGTTGTAAGTAACTTGGTTGTAGATTTAGTCTAAATAAGATATTTCTCAGGAAGGATTAGCTGGTTTGTATTTATTGATAAACTTAAATTCCCCATAAATTACTAAATGTATTTGTATAATCATTTTCCATACAATAGCTTTGGTATCATTTGATCCAAATAATGTTACTTCCTGAGACTGGGTGTGAGACTTTTGTGCAGACTGTTCTATTGTAATCATTGTTGTCAAATCGATTAATCATATCTAACATATATATGTATGTATGTATGTTTGTGTGTATAATATTATGACAGCTCTAATTGGAATACATTTAAAAATGTAATTTTCTTCAGTGTCACATGATCCTTCAGAAATCATTCTGATATGATTTGATGCATTGAAACATTTCTGATTCTTTGATGAATAGAAAGAATGTCAAAAGAACAGCATTTAATTTATTTGAAATATAAATCTTTTATAAAATAAATTGAATGTGTCTTTGCTGAATAAAAGTATTAATTTTTTATAAAAGGATTAAGATGGATCGATGGACAGATCGACAGAATAGTGGTTCTCTCTTTTTTTTTTCATGATTATTTTCTGCATGTTTTTATCCTCAGGCCAGACTCTATATGCAGCAGTTCTACGCTATGTTCCTGAAGAGGGCGCTTTACAGCTGGCGCAACTGGAAAGTGATGGTGGCTCAGTTCCTGGTGCCGCTCATCTTCACAGTGGTGGCTCTAGTGGTGGCCCGTACCGTCCCTAGGGGCCATAACTCGCCCCAGCTCCGCCTGGCACTAAAGCAATACGGCCTTACCCGCGTACCCGTGGCCTTAGATGCCCACGCTGGGCCATTGGCTTCAGCTCTGGCTGAGATCTATGCCACACAGCTGCCTTCCCAGAGAGCCATGGCTGACACTAATATAACAGGTGATCTTAATACGCTAGCGTGATGCGCGGTCGCTACCTTGACAACATCCTAACATCGTAACGTTTGTCTGTTCAGATTTCTCAGAGTACGTGCTATATAACGCCATGAGGGAGGGCGGAGCTTTCAACGAGCACTGTGTGGTGGGCGCCGCTTTCAGAAACAGACCCAGGAAGTATACTAAGGTCATCGGCTACTTCAACAACCAGGGCTACCACACCTCCGCCACGGCACTCATGCTGGTTGACAACGCTCTCTACAAGCTACTTGCAGGACCCAACGCCTCTATCCGCACTGGAAACTACCCAATGCCCCGCAACATGTCCGAGGCGGCGCAGAGCCAGCTGTCTGAGTACGTGCCAGCTTTTGGACTCCGTTTCATGTTTTCCTAAATTCCATTCGATCTTTTCCCGAATTCTGCGTTTTTCTGGTTTCTATTCTGTTATTCTGTTTTAATGGTTTAAGTAGATTTTAATTGCCAAAAAGAATATCTAATCAGTGGAATTCATACAACTTTATTTAACTTGTTAACATTTTAAAAAAGTGCCTTTTATTTTTTTGGAAATTTATGTTATAATACTTATTTATTAAGAAAAATGGTGCTAATCAAATGAAGGCATAAAACTTAAACAATTTAAATAAATCTTTTACAATGTAATTTTAAACAATATGTGTTCTGTGAAAAGTGCTCTACAAATAAATTATAATTGAATTGAATATAATCAAATGAAAATGTAACACATCCTTTCATTTTTAGCAAACAGGTTTAAAAACAGTTACTTCTTAAATTAAATCACGGATACAAAATTGTGTGATATTCCTTAAGTTGTTTTTAATAAATTGTACTATTATTATTAACTATTATTGGTTTAAGAAGTTTGTGTAGTAGACAAATATGTAGCTGAAACACATATTTAAATAGCAGTCTTTTTGCGGTTTAATATCGTGATTTGAACAAACCCAGAACCCGAAGTTAACTTGGGACATTTAACGGTTTGGTTGTTTCATCGATCTTCCATTTTTTTCTCTACAGGGGTCAGACAGGCTTCGCTATCGCCATAAACCTCATGTACGGCATGGCGTCTTTAGCCAGCACCTTCGCCCTGCTCCTCGTCTCCGAGCGGTCGGTGAAGTCCAAGCACTTGCAGCAGGTCAGCGGCGTCTACCTCTCCAACTTCTGGTTCTCCGCCCTGCTGTGGGACCTCATCAACTTCCTGTTGCCCTGCCTGCTCATGCTGGTCAGTTCGAACACACTGTCTAGGACAGTAGTTCTTAATCTGGGGGACTCATCACAGTTGCAAGATGGCTCAAAATGGATTAAAATAAGACTAAATGTGATTTGAAATACACTAAAACAGCTAAAATCGTAAGCTTATGTCATATTTCTTATTTTATTTCATTCACTCATTTTATTTATGAACCAAGGTTCCCACAGTCTTTTAAAAGAGCTATTTCTGGACCTGAGAAAGTCATCAAACATAAAAGTCATGGACATTTCTATAACCAATATATATAAATAGCTATTTGTGAGTACAAAAATAATTTGTCATAATATGTAAATTTATTGATAATAAATAGTGTAAACTCTGGAGAACATTCAGTTTAAATTGTTTATAATTATTTTATTTAATTATTTTAAGTAAATATTACTATACATATAGTTTATAATATTTATATACATATTTAAATGTTAAATTCACTTTATTTTGCTACTGCAAAAAATAATAATAATGAGCAGCTTTGTCTTTACAGCAGACGGACCAGAAATATCTTGGTGGGGCCTATTTAACATTTAGACATATTTAACATTTGACATGCAAGAGAAACGTATTGTCCCAGAACTTCATAGACTTTAGTCCCACCACACAGCATTGAAAACGAGCCTGTGAGGGACATAAGTATAGTCTGTGGAAAAATGTTCAAGAATCGCTGCCGCAACTGAACATCGCTCTGTTCTGGGATTGAATTAGAACAGGTTCTCAACTATGCCGTCTGCTCTGACTGAATGTCTATGTTCAACTAAGCTCAACATGCTTGACGTGTTTGTTTGTTTGTTTTCTCTCAGGTGGTCTTCCGAGTATTTTCAGTAAAAGCGTTTGTGGCTGAAAACCACCTGGTGGATGTTCTTCTGTTGCTGCTTCTGTATGGCTGGGCGGTGATTCCCCTCATGTACCTGCTCAGCTTTTTGTTCTCCACGGCAGCCACAGCCTACACGCGCCTCACCATCTTCAACATCATCAGCGGCACCACAACGTTCCTCGCGGTCACCATCATGACCATACCTGGTGAGAAGCGCATGTCCACACTCGTACGCTCAGAATGCTTTTCATTTCTTGCAAGAACTTATATTCACACACCTCGTGATATTGTGGTCCAGATCTGAATCTGCTAGATCTCTCCTATATCCTGGATAAAGTCTTCCTGATCTTCCCGAATTACTGCCTGGGCATGTCCTTCAGCGAGTTCTACCAGAACTACGAGAAAATCACCTTCTGCACCTCCAGCACCTTTGCAGCCTATATCTGCAAGTACTACAGTGAGTGATCGGTTCTGTTTCTGCCGTTGCTCTGGGTAGCCCCGCCCACAGCGAGTTGTCCAAAATGTATGAATATGATGGATGGATGATTAGATATGATAAATGGATGTTAGAAATGATGGTTAGTTAGATATGAAGAGTGAATGTATGGTTAGAATTGATGAATGTATGGTTAGAATTGATGGATGTTTGATTATATATGATGGATGGATGTTAGATATGAAGAATGGAAGGTTAGATATTAAGAATGAATGGTTAGATATGATGGATGGTTAGATATAACGGATTATGGTTACATATAATGGATGGATGGATGGGTGGATGGTTAGATATGATGGATGGTTATACATGATGGAGGGATGGATGTTAGATATGATGGATGGATGGAAATGATGGATAGATGGTTAGATATGATGGATGGATAGATGATATGATGGATTACGCAGTGGCGGTTCTACATTGAATTACACCCTGGGCGAGACCCCCTTCGAGCCCAACCCCCCCCCCCCCCCAAACCACCAACCACACAAAAATTCCACAATAGAATCACATATCGTTCATTTGAAAAACACATTTAAGAGAATCCAGTTATTTAACTATTGCTATATTAATCTAACTTTCAGGGAGGAACCATTAGCTCATTGGTTACTGCCTCGATTCTCGAATTCTATGGCACACTTTTAGTTATGACTTGTTAAACTATAGGCTTACTTTGTCACGAAATAGAGTTTTTAAAAGTGAAAGTGGCCGAGAGCTACTTACAACACTTAATAATAACATAATAACACAATACTTAAATCTCTTAAATAATGTCTCATAACTCTCGTATTAACAACTATCCAAACTGTTTTAGACCTAAACTAGCTTTTGTAGGACTATGTCACCCTTAAATGTCAGAGAAAAGGACAGAATCAGAGATTTATTTTTTTATAGAAAATTGTACTTTGCATATTATAGGCTGCTGTAAAAACACATTATTATAGTTGATTTTAGTTGATCATGAATATAGTGACCAAAATGATCACGGTTAAACACAGAATCTTGTTAAAAAAGTAGGCCTATACACAATGAAATCAATTCACCAAGTTAATAACATTAAAGATTTTAAAGGAGTGTCTTTTATGTTATCTACTAACATGTAGCCTACACGTTCAAATAAAGTTTTGACAAAAAAGGTTTATAAAAAGAAACCTCACATATTTCAGCATTTAAATCATTTTTATAAAAAGAATGAGTCAAAAAATATAAATTACTGACATTTACAATGCACAGTAGCTTATCTTTTATTATTATTAGTAAAATTCGGTCCGATTTTCCCATGGAATCTGTCTGTGCACTGCGCTCTCGACAACGACAAGGAAGTTTTAGTAGCTAATGGATTTCCACCACAGAAAAACGCTTGCTGTAGCTCTGCTACAAGATTTATTCACGGAGAAGAGAAAAACACTCACGTGTTTGGTTGCACCCAAACTAAAAAAAAAGTTTAATTTTTTTCTTCTCGCTGCCCCTGGAAAAAAATAGCGCGTCGGTTCAATTATGAGTGCGCTAACTGCGCTTCCCGCGCGCCTACATTTGAAATAACGAACTCGAGCACGCAATATGTGAACGGCCCCTTGGTGAGCTTCCTCCAATCAGGAGACCCCCTTGACATTGCTTCTGTGCACGGCACCTTCTCAGTCAAGTCAAGTCAAGTGTATTTATATAGCGCTTTTCACAATATAAATTGCATCAAAGCAGCTTCACAGTATCAATCAAATAACATAACAATGTTTGTTTCTTAGTGGAAAAAACATCCACGTTTGGTAGGGCTGATCAATGGTATTAATGCTTGGTTAATTAATTTGAATATCCCCAACTGAGCAAGCCAAAGGCAACAGTGGCAAGGAACCAAAAAACTCCATCAAGTGACCTACTGGTGTCCTAAAACTCCATCAGGTGACTTAATGGAGAGAAAAAAAACCTTGGGAGAACCCAGGCTCAGTCGGGGGCCAGTTCTCCTCTGGCGTTTATGAACTAGAGGCCGGATTTACAGTAACTGTAATTTGATACAGAATTTTGTTTTATTTTATCACTTCGGGGTGGGTACGCGAACCGGAATCACAACGTTTTATCTGTAGAGTGGGAAAGGGATCCTCCATAGGGAGAGGCTAGTTGGCACTTCACCACTGCGTTGTCATCGGGTCCAGGCAAAGCTCCTAGTCAGATCTGGATACGGCCTGGATCCGGTAGGCTGCGGGGAAACCTCGGGATAAACAAAGACACTAAAATTAGCGTAGATGCCATTCTTCTTATGATGATGTAACGAGTACATCATGATTTAAGGGAAGTGTTCCCAGTTCCGGCTGACCTAATCTATGCAGCCTAACATTGAATTATAGAAGTCTATAATATATTATGTGTATGCTAGGTCAAAGAGATGTGTTTTTAGTCTAGCTTTGAACTGACAGAGTGTGTCTGCTTCCCGGACAATGGTAGGAAGACTGTTCCAAAGTTTTGGTGCTAAATAGGAAAAGGATCTACCGCCAGCAGTCGATTTGGATATTCTAGGTATTATCAACTGGCCCGAATTTTGAGATCGCAATAGACGTGAAGGACTATAATGCGTTAAGAGCTCGCTCAAGTACTGTGGAGCTAAACCATTTAGTGCTTTGTAAGTAATCAACAATATTTTAAAATTTATACGATGTTTAATAGGCAGCCAATGCAGTGTTGACAGAACCGGGCTAATATGGTCATATTTCCCGGTTCTAGTAAGAACTCGAGCTGCAGCGTTTTGGACCAGCTGTAGTTTATTTATTAAGCGTGCAGGGCAACCACCCAGAAGAGCATTACAATAATCTAGTCTTGATGTCATGAAAGCATGAACTAATTGTTCCGCATTTGTTAATGAGAGCATATTTCGTAATTTAGATATATTTTTAAGATGGAAAAATGCGGTTTTACAGATACTAGACACGTGACTTTCAAATGAAAGATTGTTATCAAAGAGCACACCCAGTTTCCTAACCGACGACGAAGACTTAATAGAGCAGCCATCAAGTTTTAGACAGTATTCTAGGTTATTATGTGTGGAAGTTTTTTGTCCAATAATTAGAATCTCTGTTTTTTTCAGAGTTTAGTAGTAGGAAATTACTAGTCATCTAATTTTTTATATCAGCTATGCATTCCGTTAATTTTGTGAATTGGTAAGTTTCGTTAGGTTTTGAAGAAATATACAGCTGAGTATCATCGGCATAACAGTGAAAGCTAATTCCATGTTTCCTAATGATATCTCCTAATGGTAGCATGTACAGAGTGAACAGCAGCAGTCCTAGTGCTGAGCCTTGTGGTACGCCATACTGAACTTGTGATCGATAAGACATCTCTTCATTTACTGCTACAAACTGATAACGGTCAGATAAGTATGATTTAAACCATGCTAGTGCAATTCCACTAATGCCAACATAGTTTTCTAGTCTATTTAAAATAATGTTGTGGTCAATTGTGTCAAATGCAGCACTAAGATCAAGTAACACTAATAGAGAGCTACAACCACGATCGGATGATAAAAGTAAATCATTTGTAACTCTAATGAGAGCTGTCTCAGTACTATGGTGCGGTCTAAATCCTGACTGAAAATCCTCGCAGATATCATTTCTTTCAAGAAAGGAACACAGTTGTGAGGATACTGCTTTTTCTAATATCTTTGACAGAAAAGGCAGATTTGAGATCGGCCTGTAATTGACTAATTCTGAAGGATCAAGTTGCGTTTTTTTAACAAGCGGTTTTATCATAGCCAGCTTAAAGGTTTTTGGTACATATCCTAGAGACAAAGACGAATTAATGATATTAAGAAGATGATCTATGATCTCTGGAAGCATCTCTTTCAATAGCTTAGTCGGTATAGGGTCTAACATACAAGTTGTCGATTTAGATGAATTAACGAGTTAATTCAATGCTCAGCAAGCAGGGGCGCCATTACTAATAATTGAATTGAAGTTATAGAGAATAGAAAACCGCTTTGCGGCGCAGGAGAGGATTTTTTTTTTTTAACTGCTCGTGCCGCCCCCCATGTGACGTGAAAAAATGCCGCCCCGGGTGACTGCCCGGTTCGCACGTGCCTAAAACCGCTACTGGGATTACGGATGGATGGATGGTTAGACATGATGGATGGATGGTTAGATATGAAGGATGGATGGATGGATGGATATGATGGTTAGATATGATGGATGGATGGATGGTTAGATATGATGGTTAGATATGATGGATGGATGGATGGATGATATGATGGATAACGGATGGATGGATGGATGGATATGATGGATGGTTAGATATGATAGGTTATGGTTATATATGATACATTGATGGTTGGAAATGATGGCTTATTTATATGAAAACTGTTTACTTGCGTTGGATTTGATGTCGACTCATCTTTGGAATTAGAAATGTGCTTTCACTTGGCTAATGTGAACTGAAGCTGTGGACACTGAATTTTCAGTTTGGCCTGTTTTCTGTAACATGTTAGCCTGTGTGTGTCCATGCTAATTAAATCATCTGCCGTGTTTGTTGTCTTGATGAGCTGCGAGATTGAAAATCCTGATTTTATTTGATTTAAGTTGGTAAACCTTTTGAATCTTAGCATCATCTGGCGCACTTAATGGGGGACTGTGTTGTCATTCTCATTGTTGTCTGCAGACATCACGTATCAAGTGAACTACTTTTCAATGGACGAGCCAGGAGTGGGCCGCTTCCTGGTGGCCATGTCCCTTCAGGGTGTCGTCTTCATCGCCCTGGTCTTCTTCATCGACCTCCGGTGCATCCGCACGCTACTCAACATCTGCAGGAGACACAAGAAGGTGGGAGAGGAGGGAAAATGTGCTACCATATTAATGTCTTGTATGCCATCAGTCACAATCACGGGTGTGTGTTTTTGTCAGGCTCTGCTATTGGCAGAAGAAGCTCTTCAACCTGAGGATAGAGATGTTGCCGAGGAGAGGAAGAGAGTTTTAGAGTGCCAGCCAGTGGTTGAGTCCATGGTGGGCAGCCCGCTCATTCTACAGGAGATCAGCAAGGTATGCTGTCACATTGTATTATTTGGCTGCAAACTAAAGTATGTGCACATACTGTATGTACCACAAGGTTTCAATTTCCACTGGTCTATATTTTCCCGCCATTTTAAGGTTTGTTGATGGATTCAATTCTCCTAGAGATTCTATCAGTTAGAACGTATTTTTGCAATGCTTTAATCTATCGACATTCAAATTCCACTTTATTATTGCCAAATGCCAGAACAAAACCAGTTGGATGGCGCCACCGCCACCTATTGGCCAAAGTGTATAAAACCTAAGTGTATAAAATCCATTAATCAGGAGTGTGACCTTAGGCCAAATTATTCTCAAGCGATTTTGAGATGAACTAAGATTAACAATTTCCAAGGTCCTTTTTATGGCTTTCTGCCAAATGTGTCCAGTCTTTGCCAAAATTAGCTGTTGTCGTTTTCAAAGGAAGCCTCAAAATATTGGTGTACAACAACATTCTTCAGAAATACTTTGGGTGCTGGCAAATATGCCCTGTAAACACCATGTTTATTTAGTCACTGGATCATCTACTTATTTAGTTTACTGATTTTGTCCCTTTCTCCTCTTTTGCCTAAGATCTGTGGTTGTGTTTCACTAGGTATATTCAGGTGGGCAGACACTGTTAGCAGTGGACCGTTTGTCCCTGGCCGTTGGGAAGGGTGAGTGCTTTGGTTTGCTGGGATTTAATGGAGCAGGGAAGACTACGACATTCAAAATGCTGACGGGAGATGAAAGCGTAACTTCAGGGGATGCTTTTATTGACGGCTACAGCATCCTCCGAGATGTGAAAAAGGTTGGGATTTTCATTTTGTCTCATTTTATCTCATATTTGACACTTCATATTAAAGATTAAGTTCCTGAACACTGGAGATTTACATTTGATATTTTGACATTTCTGATCATAGTTGGCATATGTGAATGGTATATTCAACACAGTGTTAAATATGACTTCGCTTCAGGTGCAACAGAGAATCGGCTACTGTCCCCAGTTTGACGCGGTGCTGGATCACATGACAGGGCGGGAAAACCTGAGCATGTATGCCAGACTAAGGGGCATCCCAGAGAAGTATACCACCGCCTGTGTAGAAAATGTTCTGCGCTCGCTGCTGCTTGAACCTCACGCGGACAAACTCGTCCGCAGCTACAGGTATGAACGTGAGACCTGAGAGAAAGAGGACGGGTGGTTAGATATGATAAATGGAAGATTAGATATGATGAATGCATGGTTAGATCAAATGGATGGATGGTTATATGTGACAGATACTGTAGTGGATAGATATGGTGATTATGTGTTGGATCGGTGGTTGGAAAATGTTATTAGATATGATGATTATGGTTACAAATGATAAATAGATGGCTAGATATGATGGATGGCTGGTTAGATATAATGAATAGATGGTTAGATATGATGAATAGATGGTTAGATATAATGAATACATGGTAAGATCTGATGAATAGGTGGTTAGATGTGATGAATGGATGATTAGATATGATGGATAGATGGTTAGATATGATGAATAGAAGGTTAGATGTGATGAATAGATGGTTAGATATGATGAATAGATGGTTAGATGTGATGAATGGATGATTAGATATGATGGATAGATGGTTAGATGTGATGAATAGATGGTTAGATGTGATGAATAGATGGTTAGATGTGATGAATAGATGGTTAGATGTGATGAATAGATGGTTAGATATGATGAATACATGGTTAGATATGATGAATAGATGGTTAGATATGATGAATACATGTTTAGATATGATGAATAGATGGTTAGATATGATGAATACATGGTTAGATATAATGAATAGATGATTAGATATGATGAATACATGGTTAGATATGATGAATACATGGTTAGATGTGATGAATGGATGATTAGAAATGATGAATACATGGTTATATATGATGAATAGATGGTTAGATGTGATGAATACATGGTTAGATATGATGAATAGATGGTTAGATATAATGAATAGATGGTTAGATATGATGAATAGATGGTTAGATATGATGAATACGTGGTTAGATATAATGAATAGATGGTTAAATATGATGAATAGATGGTTAGATATGATGAATAGATGGTTAGATATGATGAATAGATGGTTAGATATGATGAATACATGGTTAGATATGATGAATACATGGTTAGATATGATGAATACGTGGTTAGATATAATGAATAGATGGTTAAATATGATGAATAGATGGTTAGATATGATGAATACATGGTTAGATATGATGAATACATGGTTAGATATGATGAATAGATGGTTAGATGTGATGAATAGATGGTTAGATATGATGAATATATGGTTAGATGTGATGAATACATGGTTAGATATAATGAATAGATGGTTAGATATGATGAATAGATGGTTAGATATGATGAATAGATGGTTAGATATGATGAATAGATGGTTAGATATGATGAATACGTGGTTAGATATAATGAATAGATGGTTAAATATGATGAATAGATGGTTAGATATGATGAATAGATGGTTAGATATGATGAATACATGGTTAGATATGATGAATACATGGTTAGATATGATGAATACGTGGTTAGATATAATGAATAGATGGTTAAATATGATGAATAGATGGTTAGATATGATGAATACATGGTTAGATATGATGAATACATGGTTAGATATGATGAATAGATGGTTAGATGTGATGAATAGATGGTTAGATATGATGAATATATGGTTAGATGTGATGAATACATGGTTAGATATAATGAATAGATGGTTAGATATGATGAATAGATGGTTAGATATGATGAATAGATGGTTAGATATGATGAATAGATGGTTAGATATGATGAATAGATGGTTAGATGTGATGAATAGATGGTTAGATATAATGAATAGATGGTTAGATATGATGAATAGATGGTTAGATATAATGAATACATGGTTAGATATGATGAATAGATGGTTAGATATGATGAATAGATGGTTAGATATGATGAATATATGGTTAGATGTGATGAATAGATGGTTAGATGTGATGAATAGATGGTTAGATGTGATGAATAGATGGTTAGATATAATGAATAGATGGTTAGATATGATGAATGGATGATTAGATATGATGGATAGATGGTTAGATGTGATGAATAGATGGTTAGATATAATGAATAGATGGTTAGATATAATGAATAGATGGTTAGATGTGATGAATAGATGGTTAGATATGATGAATACATGGTTAGATATGATGAATAGATGGTTAGATATGATGAATACATGGTTAGATATAATGAATTGATGGTTAGATATAATGAATAGATGGTTAGATATGATGAATAGATGGTTAGATGTGATGAATGGATGATTAGATATGATGAATACATGGTTAGATATGATGAATACATGGTTAGATATGATGAATAGATGGTTAGATGTGATGAATGGATGGTTAGAAATGATGAATACATGGTTAGATATGATGAATAGATGGTTAGATGTGATGAATGGATGATTAGATATGTTATAAGGGTGGATGCATAATTAGATATTAGGGCGCTTAGGTTTGGTGTATAGATATGATGAATGAATGGTTAGTGATTAATAGATATGATCTAGATATAATGAATGGATGGTTAGATACGATGAATGATAGATAGATGGTTAGATGATGGATAGAAGGTGGAAATTGAATGAGTAGTTGAGATTGAAGTGTAAAAAGATGCAACAGGAAGACTGAGTGTCAGAAGTAAAATCATTTGTTTGTGAAATGTATTCGAAGTTGTCTATTGGTTCTTCTGCACAGTGGCGGTAATAAGAGGAAGCTGAGTGCAGGCATGGCTCTGATCGGTGGGCCACCCGTGATCTTTCTGGACGAGCCCTCCACTGGCATGGACCCCGTGGCCAGACGGTTGCTTTGGGACTCGATCACACGAGCCAGAGAGTCTGGCAAAGCCATCATTATAACCTCACACAGGTAAGTCACACACCGCCTGACTAACACAGAAATGAACTGGAAATGAAAAGGGCATGTTGCAGCAGAACACACCCCGTCTCTTTAGGTACGTTTCCATTACAGATTTGCGCCAAACTTTTGCGATTTATTTCTAAATGTCGACAAAAAACGATTGGGAAATGACTGCGTTTCCATTATCCGATGTTATGCGACTAAAACGCCATTTTTCCTCTTGCGATAAGTCATTCCAAAAATCATTGCGACAGATGTTGGTGGGTTTACGTATATCTCAGTCGCACTGGCCGTTATTATTAATCGAAGGAGACGTGTGTGTGTTATCCAAGCGGTGGGGATAGACCCTTGTACTGTGAGCGGCTGGTGTTTCTGGGAGTTTCTCCCTCATTTCTGCTTCAAGCTCTTGATTGTGGCATTTCTTTGAGGTTTAGGATCCAGTATTCCTGTATTTTTTTTGTCTTTTATGAATTTAATAAAGAACTGTCTCGTATTCTGTCCAAACACACCGCACCATCTAAGTCAGGTGACCTGAAACTGTTTCCATTGCAGTTTAGCTAATATATTTCTTTTTCGAATTGTCTGAAAAACCTTTTTTTTTTTTAGATAAATGGGAGTTTTTGCAAAATTGACGTGTTTCCATTCAGCGTATTTTCAATTCGCAATTTCAGTTTGCGCAATTTGAAAGAAACGCGGCTATTGTCTCTCTGCAGTATGGAGGAGTGCGAGGCGCTGTGTACTCGGCTGGCTGTCATGGTGAACGGCCAGTTCAAATGTCTGGGCAGCCCACAGCACCTGAAGAGCAAGTTTGGGAGCGGTTACACGCTGCTGGCCAAAGTCCGCGTGGAGACCGAGTTAGAGGAGATGGACCTTCAGCTCTTCAAAGACTTCATTGAAAACACCTTTCCAGGTATTTAAATGACACCCTTTGTATTTCCGCTGGACAGTTGGACAGTTTTGAAACCTTTCACCTGATGGCTTTCACAGGAAGTTCACTGAAGGATGAACACCAGGGGATGGTCCACTATCACCTGACTGACAAAACCCTTACCTGGGCACAGGTACGTCTCAATGAAAATGAAATTGAAATCATTCATTAATAATTCAATTTACAATTTTTGGAGGGAATTTTATGCATTAAATTATGGGTAACTAACTGGTTGCCAGTCTCTAAACATTTATTGTTACATAGCCTACTTTTTCATGATAATTAGAGAGGGAGAGAGAGAGAGAGAGAGAGAGAGAGAGAGAGAGAGAGAGAGAGAGAGTGTGTTAGTTCTACAAGTCTACATGGTCTTTGACCTGAGCATACTTAGTCTCAATTTTTCTGTACATTTCATGCTGAAAATACCCTTTTTACCATTTCTGAGATCATTACATCAAAAATTTCTCTCTCTCTCTCTCTCTCTCTCTCTCTCTCTCTCTCTCTCTCTCTCTCTCTCTCTCTCTCTATATATATATATATATATAAAGAAGTATTAAGTATTGTATCGATTTTTAAGAATTCAGGGAATTACCTTGAGATACTGTAGTAAGAAGTCAGATTTAGTTCAGGATTTCCATGACTATATATACATGACTACACACACACACACACACACACACACATGCATTATATATATATATAATGCAGTATGCTAGTTGTCTATTTCAAACATAACCAGTATTAACACAAAAACCGCAAAAAACGTTTTTTTACGCAAAAAACATTTTGATGCAAAATTGAAAAATGCGAACGAGTAAGCGTTATGCTAATATTTAAATCCATCAACTTTAGTTGAATGAAGTTTAATGAAGAAGACATGTTTTGCATGTACTTGCATACAGATGTCCCTGCAATGACCGCTCGATAGACAAGACCTCCACGAGAATGCACGGTTCGCACCGTAAACGCACTGATAGGACACATTTTTAATATGTCATTTTGTCTCAGGTGTTCGGGGTGCTAGAAACAGCCAAAGAGAAGTACAGCATCGAGGACTACTGCGTCAGCCAGATCTCACTGGAACAGGTGTTTCTCGGCTTCGCCCAGTTCCAGCACTGCGCTGAGGCCTGCAGGAAGTGACACGCTGAAGCACACAGGGATCTTCGATCTTCACCTGCTGAGTAGGTTCATCCTGGGCCGACTGACTCTCCGTCAGACCATGGACATTGCTCAGGTGTCTCTCTTCACACATTTGTGACATGATCATACATGCATAACACTTCCAGACTCAAGCACTGTGTGTGTCGCACAGAGGCAGGACCACTAACTCAAGACCTTGGCCAGTAGGGTAACCGTATACGGTGTTCATTTAAAGTCTGTCTGTGCGTTTGCGAGCAGTTTGAGTTTCAACGGGATGTTCGTCACACTCTGAATTTGAATCGGTGGGTCTTGCCTGAAAGGAAGTGGTGTTTGTTCATCATCTGTAAGCGTGACAGACGATATGTCTCATTGTGTATGATTACTGCGCTATTTCTGAATGACTTTTTTGTTTGTTTCACTTCACCCATTTTCCATGTGGTCTTAAGGCTGAAGCTATGTACCCCCCCCCCCCATTTTGATAAAATATGCAAAAAGGGGAGGAAATATTGAAAGATGCGATGTCCAAAACAAATGCTGATTTTTTGGGTTTGCAATAACAATAGAAGATTCAATTTACAGGAAAAGTTAGTGAATCTAAAATGTACAATTTTATAGAATAGCTTTAGGTAATTTATAGAATTTATACAAAAGCTTTATTCCCCTTATCTAGGCATTTATAGTCAGTTATTTGTGATGTATGAATTCATCTTCCAAAAAAAAGGAAATCATTCTAGTAATAGACGGTTTGTTATGTATGTCAAAATAAATCACTTTTTAAAAAACAAATTTCGCTGCTAAAAGTAACTCCAAATTTATTAATATTTCAGTCAAAACATGCACGTGTTTTTGAAAGAGACCACAAATGTTTTAATACTTTTTCTCTCCACATTTCCAGTTATGATTTTTACCAGATTGTGATTTTTTTTTTTAAATGTATTTTTTTTTTATTTTATACATATATATTTTTGAATAGTGCAACATGGGCTATGTGTAATTTCACAGATGAACACTAGAGGACGCACAGTGCACCTTTTTAACGTCTGCATCAAACTGAATGTCTTCAGATACACACTAATGTCCGCTTGTATGATGAGAGTCTGTCACAGAGCAAAAACCACAACATTTATAGAAACTTTTGCTTGTTACTGTGGTTTTGGATTCATCCTGCTGTGTTCTGTTGCACTACAGATGTGGACCAATTCAATCGCTGTCAGAAAGATCCATAAACATGAAGTATCATAAAGCCAAGGATTTAATGTAAGAATCATTTTGTGCAATTGTTTGTAAACTCATTCTTATTGCATTAAAGGTTTTTTATATAACTACGAGAAATTTGTTCTGCATGTACTTCATGCTGATTGGCTAATTTCTGCAATGCATTGCACATTGTAATGCTCTTGATTGATTCTACAATCAGTTTAACCTGCGTCAGTCCACATTTCCGTCCAGATTCATGTTAACTGAATGTGCAAAAAAAAACACGCAGGCTCATTCGTCACGTTAACCTCGTAAACACTGACAAACTAAAGATAAAATAGGGCTTTAAGGTGACTGACCACAAGTAGTTTCTTTTCTGTTTTGTTCTAAGTTTATTGGTCTGTTTGCACTGACTGTCGTGTCTGAACTGCTTGTTTGAAACTGAAATATTGCATTTTGTGAAACGAGAAAGCAAACTTGACAATGTTAATGATGACAATGTTGATTAAAAATGGTCAAAATATATACCATAATGCAAAAATGGAATTTACATAATTGTAATCTTGTGTACTGTAGGCTATCACTCAATTAACCTGTGGGAAATGTAAAGTATTGTCATTTTTCCTTTTTTTATTAAATCGGCCTCATGCAAAGGAATTGTGTTCAACGGTTGTTTTCTCTTTGATATCCTATGGACCCTTTCACAGTTTGATGACTCCTCTCTGCAATTATTAACATCGAAATCGAATAACCGCTTACCCCTTTTCACTATAAATAACCTTTATTTGTATCTTTTGCGAAAGGTTCCATGGATGTTAAAGATTCTTCATGGAACCATCATTGCCAAAAGTTTAAAACCCTTGTTAGCATTGTTCAGGGAAAAAGAAGGCCAGAGTTCATTTCATTGACTTTTACTAGTAAATGGGTTGAAGATGAAGACATTCCGTATCTTGAACTGAAATTCCTCTATTGTATGCAAAGATTCACAGATAATAATGATGACAAAAAGTCAGTTCTTCTCTAGATCACACAGCAGAGGAACCACATGTGAAGTTCATCACATTAACTATCAACATGATACACTTGTTTTGATATATTGCAGTACAGAGGTGTTAGCCCGGTATACAAGTGTATTGTACAACTTTTAATAATCTTTGGTGTTAAAACAGCTGTACTATAGTGATGCAACCTTACTATTGATGCAGTTGGCCATCAATATATCAGGCCAAATGAACAGGGGGAAAAATGTTGCTCTTTCTGCTAAGAATGAACCATTTATAGCTTTTTATTGCATTTTTTTATTGTCGTTTATATAGTACCTAAGGGTAGCTAGTTACTGTTTGTTTTAAGATGATAGCTGAACATCAGACCAGTGTAAAATGATTAACATCACAGGCTGAATAGGAAAAGTGTTACAATAGCTATTTGAATTCCACCTATTCCATCTATTTTTATGCAAATTTTGGGATATCATATAAAAATAAAATGCTAGATGGAAATGCCAAGATGCGCTTAAATTCTAAAAAACAATGTGCAAAAAAACGAGTTTTATCTTTACTGATATTTTGAACCAAACACATGGAATAGAAACACTATATTCGCAAATGTTTTATGCGATATTCCAATTCTCCAAAGTTAAATTCAAACTCATAGTTATTGTCGACAGTTTGAGTATTTGGTTGTTTAAAGTCTTTAATTAATATTCATTATTAATTCACTGCATATTGTGGTTGATTATAAAAACACTGTTTATTTTGTTACAAGTGAACCGTTATTCAAATTTTATTTTGGTCACATTTTATTTACCTTGTTTAGTTAAGTTCCTGGGTTTTAAGATTGAGGGTGACACAATCAGTCCATATTGACCTTTGACCTGTAATGCTGCCTGAATCATAATGACACTGTTCATTCATTGGCCAGAGGAGAACTGGTCCCCTGAGCCTGGTTTCTCCCAGGATTTGTTCGGTTTCCTTGCCACGGTTTCCTCTGGCTTGCTTAGTCGGGGACACTTCATATTCAGTGATATCATTGACTTGACTGCACTGACACTTTATGAGAGCTGATTTGATTGACAGGGACAGTTAGTGTTCATGACACGTGGTTTTACATCCTAAACCCTCAGATGAAACATTGCATTGCTTAATCTGTGAAAGTAGGTCTGAAGTCACTCCAGGTTAAAGTGTGACAGAGCTGACAGATGCACTCGTGAACTTTGTGTGCGTGTCTGATTGAATTATTATAGTAAGCTTTCAACATATAAAATACAAACAAGAGAGCTTATAATAGCATTTAAAGCCAGAAGTATAAATGTAAAGTGTTGAAATGTAGGCTATATATATATATATAGTCTTGTGCAGAACATAAACACAATTAAATAAAACAAATTCCGATAAAGAAATTAAATACAAATGAAACTAAAATAAAATAAATTAAGGAAAGGCACTTCAGTCCATAAGGCATGTAAAAGTTCTTCACATATATAAATTGTCCTCAGTCTTTATATATTCTTAAAAGAAAGTTTCGTGGAAGCTTTACAAATTATAATGACAAATATTTTGAGACATCTTCACATAGAGAGTAAATGTTATCACTGGAGACTTTCAGAAGTTTCCAAGAAGCAAAGTATTCCCTCAGTTCAATTTTAAACAACATTAGAGATGGATTTTTATTTTGCCATTTACATTTATGAATATGGTATCTACCCATAATTGTTATGATATTGTAAATTCTAAAGAGTTCCTTCGGAAGGTTTTCATTACCAAAAAGAATTTGCTCCACCTTTAATTGTATAGTTCTCTCCATTTTTAATTCCAGCCAATTCATGACATCTTGCCAAAAACCATTTATCACTGAACAAGAGAAAAACAAATGTTCAATAGTTTCATCTTCCTGGGAACAGAACACACATGGCTCCACTTCAAAACCAAATCTCTTTTTAAGCATTGCTGCTGCTGGATAATACCCATTTATAATTTTGAATTGCATTTCTTTTATTTTGAGGTATAGGCCATTTCATGAACCTGATGCATTTATTTGTTATTTTTTCATCGTGATGTCTTATTTTTGTATTCTGGTCAAAGTCATGAAAAAGTCTACATTTGAATATTTTGCTAATACAATAATTGTTACATTTTTTGCTATTTAGGGGAATTTGGTTTAGTTGCAGTATAGGCAAATTTATTTGACTTTTGGAATAATGTAAATAATTTTGTATCATATTTAATAGGGCTATTGGTATTGCTTTACATACCTTGATATAATCCCTAATTAAACTTTGTATATTAAATTTTGTTTTAAAATCCGAAAACCTAAGAAAATTACCTTGTTCATCTAATATTTCTGTGATGAAAATGATACCCTTTTCAAACCAATTCCTGAAAAAAAGTGTTTTCCTACTTATTGTTATCACTTTGTTATTCCACAAGGTGGAGCCATGTGGTGTAAAATTATGAGCAAATACCATCCTCCAGCAATGAAGAACTTGTTTATGATATTCAGACAGTTTTACTGGCAATTTTGATACCTCAAAATCACACATTAAAAGGAACTCCAAGCCTCCCACTTTATCAAAAATATTTTTGGGAATATGATACCATAGAGAATCAGGTTTATCTAAAAAGGCTTTTACCCAGTTAACTCTAAAAACTCCAACCATAGATTCAAAATCAATTGTTTTTAACCCTCCTTTATTATAGTCCTTTACAAGTTGCGATTTTTTGATGTAATGCGTTTTATTACGCCAAATGAATTGGTAAATTATAGTATTTGCTTTTCCAATGTTCTGTGAACTTATATAGAGAGAATAGCTTGGGTAAATTAATTTAGAAATCCCTTCTGATTTCGACAATAATTTACGTCCTAAAATAGTTAAGTCTCTTGTTAACCAATGATTTAAGTTTCTTTTTAGTTCTTCAAGTTTCTCAGTGATATTTTTGGATTCTCTTATTGCAAAGTTTTTAGATAGATGAATGCCCAAGTATTTAACGTCATTCTTAACTGGAATCATCTCCAAGTCTGTCTCAATCCAATTATATAAAGGTAGTATTTCACATTTTTTTAGATTGAGGCAAAGGCCTGATGCCCTGGAAAAAACAGAAATCACATTTAAAGCCTTCTGAAGAATTGATTTGTCTTTTAGAAATATCACTGTATCATCAGCAAATTGGCTCATTTTCAATTCAGTGTCGCAAACTTTTATCCCTTCAAGGTCATTATTATTTACTACAAAATAGGCCAAAAGCTGCGTATAGAGAATGAATAATTTTGGTGAAATTGGGCACCCTTGTCTTATTCCACAAGATATATTAATTCTTGGAGTGATGTCTGATTGAAGTGAAATATAACTGTATATTTGGTTATAAAACATTCTGATTACCTTACAAAAATTATTACCAAACCCAAAAAGTTGGAGCGATTCCAGTAGAAAGTTGTGTTCGATAGAATCAAAAGCCTTTAAAAAATCAATAAACAATACCAGGCTTTCTGTTTTAATAAGGCTCTGGTAATCTAACATGTCCATAATTAATCTCACATTGTCATGAATATGTCTACCTTTAATAAAAGCTGACTGAAATTCGTCTATTAACTTACCCAAGACATTTTTTACTCTGTTAGCATATACCAAGGCTAGTAATTTGTAATCATTACAAAGAAGAGTTATAGGTCTCCAATTATCTAATAGTAATAAGTCTTTGTAGTGTAGCGTGAGCTCAGAGTGGGTGGAGGAAGAAGAAGACGGGGTCGGTGAAATTGGGACTCGCACTTTATTACAAAAATAAACAGAGGAAAACAAAAAGGTGCGCTCGGGCGCGGCCGCTGTATCACACACAGCAAACAAAACAAACATGTAACTCTGACAACAAACTCCAACAGTGTTTCTCAGTCTCTCGTGCGAGTCCCAGGTCTCTCTCTTCTCCTCTCTCACAGCCGGCAGCTTATATACAGTCTCCACGCCAATTACTGCAATCAGACACAGGTGTTCATCATCTGCACTTGACCCACTTACTCACCGCGCAGCTCGCTGACTCATCTCCCGCTACAGACTTTGCAAAACCACGCCCCCCTCGTCACATACCCCCACCGCCCGACTCAGGCCAGGGAGCCGTCCGGCCTGCAGCCTCCCCCCCCCCCCTCCTGGAGAGGAAGTCAGCCACAGCCATCTGTGCACCCGGCCTGTGGATCACCTGGAACTTAAACGGCTGTAAAGCTAGATACCAACGGGCGATCCGCGCGTTGGTATCCTTCATGCGGTGGAGCCACTGCAGGGGAGCGTGGTCCGAACAGAGGGTGAACTCCCGCCCCAGGAGGTAGTAGCGGAGGGTGAGAACAGCCCACCTGATGGCCAAACATTCCTTCTCAATGGTGCTGTACATCGTCTCCCTCTTATAGAGCTTACGACTGATGTACAGCACCGGCCGCTCTTTACCCTCCACCTCCTGGGACAGGACGGCGCCCAGCCCCCTGTCCGATGCATCCGTCTGTAGGATAAAAGGGAGAGAGAAATCAGGAGCATGTAAAAGCGGGCCGCCACACAGAGCAGCCTTTATCTGGGTAAAGGCCTGCTGACACTGCTCCGTCCACTGGACCGTATCTGGCGCTTCCTTTTTAGTTAAATCAGTCAGCGGGCTAGCGAGGTCAGAATAATTAGGCACAAACCTTCTGTAATATCCCGCTAGCCCCAGGAACTGTCTAACCTCCTTTTTGGTCTTGGGTCTCGGACAGGTCGCAACGGCTGCCGTCTTATCAATTTGGGGACGCACCTGTCCGTGTCCCAAGTGGAAACCCCGATACCTTACCTCCACACGCCCAACTGCACACTTCTTTGGGTTGGCCGTGAGCCCCGCCCTTCTCAGCGTCTTCAGGACAGCCCGCAAATGCTGCATATGACGCTGCCAATCGGTACTATAGATGATAATATCATCCAAGTAGGCAGCGGCATATGCAGCATGCGGCCGGAGAATTTTGTTCATCAGACGCTGAAAGGTCGCTGGAGCCCCGAACAAGCCGAAAGGAAGGGTGACAAATTGGTGTAATCCAAACGGCGTTGTGAAAGCTGTCTTTTCTTTGGACATTGGAGACAAGGGGATCTGCCAATAACCCTTCGTTAAGTCCAATGTCGAATAAAAACGAGCAGTACCCAGCCGATCAAGCAATTCGTCAACCCTCGGCATTGGATAAGCATCAAACTTAGACACCGCGTTCACCTTCCTATAGTCCACACAGAAGCGGACCGAGCCGTCAGTTTTAGGAACTAAAACTATCGGGCTCGCCCAGTCACTGCTGGACTCTTCTATTACTCCCATATCTAGCATAGCCTCTAATTCATTCTGAACCACCTTTTTTTTTATGTTCAGGCAAACGATACGGGCGGCAGCGTACCACCACCCCCGGATCCGTCTCAACGTGGTGCTGAATGAGGTTCGTCCAACCAGGCAGGGGAGAAACACATCCGCAAACTCAGCTTGTATAATTTTAACGTCAGTGAGCTGGGAGGGTGAGAGGTGATCTCCACCAAGAGCCAGCGTGAGAGATTGCGATTTTGAACTCGCCTCCGGCCCGAGATCCTCCTCTCCGCTCACCACCGTCGCCAGCATCACTGATTCTGCCTCAACCCACTTTTTGAGGAGGTTGAGGTGATAAACCTGATGTGCTCCTCCCCTGTCTGTACGGGCCACCTCATAGTTGAGATCGTTAACTCGCCGTGTGACCTCAAAGGGCCCTTGCCACTTTGCGAGTAATTTAGAGCTGGAAGTAGGGAGTAATACAAGTACTTTATCTCCCGGTGCAAATTGGCGGAGACTAGCCCCCCTGTTGTATAGCTGACTCTGTCTGCCCTGGGCCTGTAACAAATTCTCCATTGATAGCCGCCCCAAAGTGTGGAGTTTTGTTCTCAGGTCCAAGACATACTGAATTTCGTTCTTAGCAGCGGACGGTCCGTCCTCCAAAGTCTCTCTAAGAACGTCGAGCACCCCGCGGGGTTGACGTCCATACAGGAGCTCGAAGGGGGAAAACCCCGTGGAGGCTTGGGGGACCTCGCGTAAAGCGAACAAGAGGGGTTCTAGCCATTTATCCCAGTTTTTGGCGTCTTCGTGAACGAACTTACGAATCATGGACTTCAAAGTGCGATTAAATCGTTCCACTAAACCGTCCGTCTGTGGGTGGTAAACGCTAGTGCGAATCGATTTAATGCCCAACAATTCGTAGAGTTCGCGAATCGTTCGTGACATAAACGCCGTGCCCTGATCAGTGAGAATCTCTTTGGGGATTCCCACTCGGGAGATTAATGAGAAGAGCGCGCTCGCAACACTTTTAGCAGAAATGTTACGATAAGGGACTGCTTCAGGGTACCGCGTTGCGTAGTCCACCAGGACCAACGCAAAGCGGTGCCCCCGTGCTGACCGCTCTAATGGCCCGATGAGGTCCATACCAATTCGTTCGAAGGGGACCTGCATTAGCGGAAGGGGGCACAATGGTGCTTTTGGATTGGCCGGTGGATTCACCAACTGACATTCACAACAAGACGCGCACAACCTGCGCACATTCTCGTGAATGCCCGGCCAGAAGAACCGGGCCATGAGACGGTTTAGTGTCGCCGCCTGACCTAAATGCCCTGCCATTGGATTGCAGTGAGCCGCCTGAAAAAGCATTTTTCCGGCGGCTTTTAGGAACCAACAACTGTGTCGTATCTTCTTTTGTCTGGGTGTCTTGGGTCACCCGATACAACTTATCTTTTAAAATAGCAAAATAGGGGTAAGAGAGCGGTTGGTCTGGGTGGAGCAGCTGGCCGTCGATAGAGCGGACCTGATTAAAGGCGTGTTTTAGAGTCTCGTCCTGGGACTGCTCCAGGGGAAAATCATCGCGCTCTGAGAGGATAGTTCTCGCCAGAGCCCTCCGTTCCCCTGCAGCAGGTACCAGTGGTCCCGGCTCAGCATCCCCCACCTGAACAATCGCTGTCTTTCCCTTGCTTTTCTTACTCCAAGAGGCACCCGTCGATAATGACCCCAATAATTCACTAAAGGCAGGCCAATTCGTCCCCAAAATAAGCGGATGCCGGAGGTGCGGGTTAACTGCTACCTCCACACTATGCTTTTGCCCCCTAAATTGAATTACCACAGGCATTATCGTATAGCTTACCACCACCCCGTGCACACACCGCACCTTAACCATGCGGCTGTTATCCAATGCCCCCGGTTGTATCAGACTTTGATGAATTGAGGTTTGGTTACAGCCTGAATCCACCAAAGCCTGATAAGTACCCCCCTTGATACTCACTGGTATCTGGTACAGGCCAGTTTGATCGGGGGCAGCCCGTGGCGCGTCGGGAACCCGGATCAGTGTCCCCACCTCCATCACCGGACACCGATCGATAAAGTGTCCCGGGTCCCCGCAGCGCCAACAGGCCGGCCCAGACCTCCCCGCCGCTCCAGTGGCAGGAAGCGGGTAAAGGAATTGGCGTGGAGAGTGTAGGGCTGCCGGACTCGGGACGGGGTGGACGGACGCGGCGGGCCCCCTGGGTGGTCCCTGTCCTCCACCGTGGCGCCGGCCGGGGCACCAGCCCCCCGCGAGACCTGGGAAGGGGCACAGGTTTGGGGAAAGAAGGGGTAGAGAGAGAGAGAGAGGGAGAGAGAGAGGCTGATGGAAGGGGTTCGCCGACCCCTGAGCACGCCACCATGTGATCTTCCGCCGGGTGGATGGCCTGGTCCAGCGACGTCGGGCGGTGGCACTGGACCCACTGAGCGGTCTTCTTGGGAAGCTTGGTGACAAATTGCTCCAGTACCACCTTGCTGATGATGTCCTCGACGTCGCCTCCGTCGGCCATCACCCATCTGCGGCAGGAGTCCCGGAACTGTTGCGCCAACACGAAGGGTCGGCCAGACTCTTCCAGGCTCAAGGACCTGAACCGCTGACGATGTTGTTCGGGGGTCCGGCCGACCCGCTGTAGAATGGCGCGCCTCAGATCTTCATAGACCAGGAGGTTCTGGACTGGCAGTTGGTGGGCGGCTATCTGCGACTCACCCGACAGCAGAGGGATGAGCCGCATGGGCCAGTCCGATCGGGGCCATCCCCGGGCCTCGGCGGACCTCTCGAACAGATCCAGGAATGCCTCCGGATCATCCTGGGCTCCCATCTTGTTGAGAGGCAGGGGCGGGGCCGAGGCCGTAGCTGGAGCGGGGACGGCCCGAACCTCCCGGTCGAGCAAGCTCCGGAACAGCTCGCGGTCTTCTTGCTGGCCTTGGAGCAGCATCTGAAAACGCTGGTCTTGCTCCTCCTTTACGCCCAGCAGGGCGTGATGTTGCTCCCTGTGAAGACCCGCGAGCGTCTGGATGAGATCCGCAAATGGCGTTCCCGGCGGGGTCTGCATGGCGGCGGCAGTCTTCTTCTTCCCGGGTTTCGGCACCAGTGTAGTGTAGCGTGAGCTCAGAGTGGGTGGAGGAAGAAGAAGACGGGGTCGGCGAAATTGGGACTCGCACTTTATTACAAAAATAAACAGAGGAAAACAAAAAGGTGCGCTCGGGCGCGGCCGCTGTATCACACACAGCAAACAAAACAAACATGTAACTCTGACAACAAACTCAAACAGTGTTTCTCAGTCTCTCGTGCGAGTCCCAGGTCTCTCTCTTCTCCTCTCTCACAGCCGGCAGCTTATATGCAGTCTCCACGCCAATTACTGCAATCAGACACAGGTGTTCGTCATCTGCACTTGACCCACTTACTCACCGCGCAGCTCGCTGACTCATCTCCCGCTACAGACTTCGCGAAACCACGCCCCCCTCGCCACAGTCTTTATTTGGTTTGGGCAACAAGGTTATCAGACCAGTTTTCATTGTTGGGGATAACTGACCATTTTTTATGCAATCGAGATACGCACTAAATAATACATGTAGCAATGTTCAGGGAAGAAGGAGGCGGGAACCGGCGAACAATTAAAATATAGTTTATTTAAATAAAACAAACAAACGAAAATACCGCCAGCAGCCCCTCGCGGACGACTGCTGGCTACCGAAAATAAATATAACTAAAGTAAAATACAAAAACAAGACACAACTAAAATACAGGCCTGTTCCTCTCTCGATCATCAACGTCGTCGCTCCTCCTTTATGCTTCCGCTCCTCCGTGAGAGATGCGAGACCGGTGTGCTTCACAGGTGCTGCTCATTAGCAATCGCACCACCGGCCTCGCGCCGTTCTCTCACGTCCCTCGGCCGTCCTGTTCGCCACATACCCCCATCGCCCCTCACAGGCCGGGGGGTACTCACGAGCCTGTGCCTACTCCCCCCCCGGCGGCGGCGATCCCTGGGGGGTATGGACAGACAAACCGAGGGAAACGGAGACGGAAGCATGAGGAGCGACAGATCGAGAGAGGGGAGAGAGGAAAAAAAAATTGGTCCGGTTCCCACAACGCGCTGCCATCTGGTCCCCCACCAGCTAGGCGATCTCCTCCGCGGTGCCTGGCGGCGACGCTGGGTAGCCCTCGGTGGACGGCTCGACGCTCCTCCGCCGCCCGGTGGACGGCGACGGCTCCTCGGGTGCCTTGGGCAGACGGTAGGAGTCCCCCGCTCCCTGCTCCTCCCCTTCACTGGTGGACGGCAGCAGGCTCCGGCCCACGGCGAGCGGCGGCGACTCCTCCTCTCCCTCCCGGATGGCAGCCGCCCCTCCAATACCCAGGCGGCCGGCAGCGAGCTCGACCGTCCCACCGGCAACTCACTCCAGCGCCCCGCCTCGAGCGTCCGTGGCCGCGAGTCCCCCCGCTCCCTGCTCCTCCGCTCGCTCGGCGGATGGCAGCAGGCTCCGGCCCACGGCGAGCGGCGGCGACTCGCGCACCATGCTCGATGGCACCGCGGATTCCCCACACCGGCGAGGACTCTCTGACAGCGCGTTCCTCCCTCTTCCCGGGTTTCGGCACCAGTGTAGCAATGTTCAGGGAAGAAGGAGGCGGGAACCGGCGAACAATTAAAATATAGTTTATTTAAATAAAACAAACAAACGAAAATACCGCCAGCAGCCCCTCGCGGACGACTGCTGGCTACCGAAAATAAATATAACTAAAGTAAAATACAAAAACAAGACACAACTAAAATACAGGCCTGTTCCTCTCTCGATCATCAACGTCGTCGCTCCTCCTTTATGCTTCCGCTCCTCCGTGAGAGATGCGAGACCGGTGTGCTTCACAGGTGCTGCTCATTAGCAATCGCACCACCGGCCTCGCGCCGTTCTCTCACGTCCCTCGGCCGTCCTGTTCGCCACAATACATTTTTAATATAGGACCAAAAAGTCTTAAAAAATTCTATGGATAAACCATCAATGCCCGGTGATTTACCAATTTTCATTTGTTTTAAAGCCGTTTCAATTTCTGTTAAGGTTACATCTCTTTCAAGTAAGACTTTATCTTCATCCGTCAGTTTTGTTATATATTTCTTTACACTATTCATAAAGGCATCACAATCGTCACTCTGAAATTTTTTCTTATATAAGTTGCAATAAAATTGACATACTTCCTCTGTAATTTGATTTGTATCTTGAATGATATTTCCATTTTGGTTAAGTTTTGTTATACATCTTTTAGTTTGTCTCCGTTTTTCAAGGCTATAAAAATATGATGAGTTTTTTTCCCCCTGCTCAATCCATTTGGCTTTTGATCTTACAAAGGCGCCTTTTGCCTTCTCCAAGTAAATAACATCCAATCGGTTCTGGAGTGTGTTTAACTCTTGTGTCTCTTCTACCGTTATGCTAGGTTTTCCACATAATAAACTTATTTTTTCAACTAATTCCTTCTGTTTACGTTTACAATTATCGGCTATTTTCTTTCCAGTTTCAATAGCCTGTCGCTTAACTTGAAATTTAAACCACTCCCATTTACTTATATCTGATAAATCCATGTCGTTAATTTCAAGACATATTATTCTAATCTGGCTACAGAATTCTTCGTTCAGCAACAAGGCATTGTTAAATTTCCAAATATTGTTTGATTTATGTTTTTGTTTGACTATTAAGAGTGACAAACCAATAAGACAATGGTCCGTGAGAGGAGATGATTGAATATCACATTTTGGTGCAAGAAGAGTAATATTTGGAGTCATAAGCCAATAATCTAACCTTGAGCATAGGTTAGCATCTGCTGGGCTGATCCATGTAAATTGCATTGCATTAGGGTGTGTCACTCTCCAATAATCTACCAAGTTATTGGATAAACAAAAATGGTTTAACAAGTTATTATATTCTGGTTGTAGCCCCTTGGGAGGTTTTCTGTCAAGCCAGGAATTAGGTGCTATATTAAAATCACCTCCTATTATTATGCAATCCGTGCCATAAGTAGCACTCCATTCCCTGATAGCTTGAGTTAACTTTAACATCATGCTTCTATTGAGAGACCTGTTATTGTATCCATATACATTAATCAAAATAATTTTAAAATCAAATACTTCCACCACAACCATTAGCCAGTGACCTGCTTCATCACTTTTATAATCAGTAATTTTCCCTATAAACCTAGAAAATAAAATCATCACTCCTGCAGAATGAGAAGTTCCATGTGAATACAAAATATTGTCTCCCCATTGTTGCTTCCAAAAATTTTCATCGTCCTTGTTAGAATGTGTCTCTTGTAACAAAATAAGATTGGCTTTGACTTCCTTACAAAATAAAAAAATGGCCTTACGCTTAATGTTATTCTTTAACCCTCGAACATTTAAAGAACTAAAACCAATAGACATACGAATGAAACAAAATACGTTACACGCTCTTAAATGCGCTTGAGGAAAAAAAGGCAGGAATGGACAATCTGTCGTAGATTTCAACTTTGACATTAACAGTAACAGTCCCCTTACTCAAACTTTCTGAATCAAGGTAGGCTACTAACACTATAGCCACTTAACCTGTGAAAGGTGCCTCCACTCTTTTCCCATCTATAATAGCATACCCTTCCTTCAAGTAAGCTTTCTTCCCGTTGTGCCTGGCCTCCTGTACCGTTGGATACAGCTTTGCCCGGGCTTCACGGTCTTCTTTTCACCAGTCCTGTCTGAATTGGACATGCAGCTCCTTGCAGACTCTGGCCTCCCTCGACCTCCTCCAGATCTCGTCCCTCGTCGTCCGCATGGCAAACTGCATAATGATCGGTCGTGGTCTCATGTTGAAGGCGGGATCATCTTTCTTTCCCAGACGATGGACAGTATCAACCTTGTCTCGTATTTTTTTCACAGACATCGGAATCACTCTTGTGAGAATACCAATCACCCTTTCTCTAGTATCCTGGTTTTCTTTCTCCGGTAACCCAATCAATTTGAGATTCCATCGTCTTCCTTATCGCTCGATTTCCCGGCATCTTTCCTTCAGTTCCTTATTGTCTTTTGTCAGACAATCCACTTGCACTTTGAGTTGAATTATTTCATTTTTATTTTCTGTCACCTCTTTTTCATTATTTTGGATGCGCTGTTCAAAGTATTCAAACTTTCTTTCGAACGCATCCAGTCTTTCCTCAAATCTTCGTGACAGAGAGTGAATAGCATCATATATGCTTTCCATGCTTACTTCTTTTGATTCATCTCTCCTCTTCAGTTTCTTTGGATTTGGACTCTGCAACGGAGTGTGATCACTCAGAGGTTTTACCATCTGCATCTCTTCTTCAACAAATTCGTCAAAAACTGCCTCAAGTATGCCGTCCACACTATAATCATGTTCATTGAAGTTAGCTTGGTCCTGAGTGTTAGCCATTTTTTCAGTGTATTATTTTGTGTGTCTTTTTAAAAAAAAAATGACTCACAATAGTCTTTTAAGAGTGATGTCTACCTCACAATGGCTTCAGGGGTGACTGTTGTTCAAAATTAACTGTTTTAGATGTCAAAATCACTTTTTCTGTCAGACCCTGCAACTGTTACGACTGCTCACTCCGCCATCTTGCTCCCCTCCAGAGGAACGTTAGCTGATGTCAAGTGATTTTTAAATGACATCTTCAAGCTACTCCCCTTCATGTTTACCAGTGAATATGTTCATATTAGTTTTGTTTATATTACATATTTATTGTTAGTTTGAATTACATTTATTTGACAGACAGCATTCGCTGATTTAGACCAAGCTTGCGCCATTCAGAGCTACTAACTCGCAATTGACACTTTTCACACGTTCTCATGCCACACGTACATTTTCTGACGCACAGAAAAATCACAAAGCAAAGAGGACACGTAGACCGACAGATTAGACAGAGCAGGTTAGTTATGATATATAAAAAACTAAGCTCTCAGATTCTGTCAATTTTATTACGCAATTCAAACAATATGTTTTTTGGCGCTTGTAGACGTTAAATGAGAGATCCCTAGCGCTAGTGATGGGCAGATCGAGGCTTCGTGAAGCAATGAAACAGTCGAAGCAAATTTGCCATTTTGTTTCAGGCTTCGAATCAATCCGAAACCCGTCTCCACGGTGACACCTAGTGGTCCCTTGCAGGTGTTGATCTGAAACAACCTTAACAAAGAGCTAATAAAAAAATGTGTTTGTTTTTTTTATTATTGTATTTTTGTAATATATGAAGCTTGTAACCTGTAGTCTCTTCACATTGCATAATGTGATTTTGGTCATGAAAAATGAATATTAATAAAGATAAATCAAGCCACAATGTCTCCCTTTCTTATAGATTTTTATTCAAAAATATTAATTTCTCTGCTGTTGAAGGACTCAGCCTACTTCTTTTTTTACAGATAATTTCTCTAGCCTTTGAAAAAATTCTCTCCCAAGGGACACTTGTTTTTGGCATACAAAGATACTTTTTAGCTAGGACATACAAATGAGGAAAGATTACTGCTCTCTCTTTCCAGTAAGTTAGAGGATCATGAGTTCTGGGCAAAAACGCATCGCTGAGGTATTTTTTCACTTCCACTGTGGCATCAGCTGTAGGATTGTGTATCATCTGGGTCTCACGGATACGATTGTCAAAATGTTCCCATAAACTGTCTTGTGTTTCAACTGGTGTTGATGATGATGGGCCTGATGTGGACATTTGTGGTTCTGAATTAAAAGAAAACGGCAATTAGTAACAAATCATAAACTGACAACACATATGAAGTATAAATTTCATGAATCACATTACATAAGATATCATAGACTGAAACTCACCAGGAGTTGTGTTTGAACGCATCAGTGAAGCACACTCCAGTGTGATGTGCTTTTCAGCATCCAGGGCTTTGGCAGGATTTCCAAAAGCCACATTTTTAAACCTTGGGTCCAGCAGTGTAGCCAGTGCCAAGGCTCTAAAAGTCTCGTACCCTCCACATCTGGAGTGCAGACCTTCTTGTAGATGTGAGCCTATGAGCCAACACAAGAGAAAAACATATTAATTAAAATAATGACAACAATATGAGAGTTATGGCCAATTACACGTATGGTCATAGTGTCCTACCTAATTGTACAGTTGATTCCTGCGTTGCATTTCCTTTTTTCTGTGCAAGCTTGTGCTGCAACATCCTGTACAATGGTATGAGCTTTGAAGCAGACACTCTCTGTTCCTCTGACATCTCTGTTGTTGCTAGTTTGAATGGTTGAAGAAGTGTCAATGACTGTTGAATAATGTCATACTCAAGACTTGTCAGGGGAGCAGTATCACTGTTTTAATTGGCAAGTGCAGCACCCACTGGCTCACGTTGCTCATACAAGCGTTGTAGCATGTCGAATGTGCTGTTCCATCTCGTTTCAACCTTCTGTATCATTTTCAGACTTGGTCTGCCCATCAAGCTCTGCATCTCCACAAGCTTGTCCTTTGCTTTGCAGCTGGATCTGAACAACCCCACTATCTTTCTGGCTTTCTGGCGAATTTCATTGATGACTGGGGTTTGATCCAGGGCCTTTTTCACTATCAAATTCAAATTATGAGCAAAACATGGGACATGGCGAAGGTTGAGTAGCTGGGCACTTAGGATCATGTTGGATGCATTGTCAGTCACCATGCAGTGAACTTTGGAGGTTATTCCCCACTCAGCCATTAGCAAGGCTTTAGCCTCCATGAGATGCTGGGCTGTGTGGGTTTGGTAAAACCTCCTTACACCCAGTAAAACAGTTGCCATTGTTGCCTCTGGTGTTATGTAATGGCATGTTACACCAAGATATCCATCCATATTAATGGAAGACCACATGTCAGCCGTAAGGCTAACAAATTCCACCTTTTGTAGGTCCTCCATTGTCTTCTCCTTGGTTGTGTTGTACCTTTCGCTGACCATTGTTTTAAGCACCTTCCGGGATGGGAGGACATAGCTTGGATCAAGCTTGTTCACAAAGGCCCTGAAACCCTCATCCTCCACGATGGTGAAGGGCTGCAGATCCTTCACCACCATGTTCAGAAGAGCCTCATCCAATTCCCTCTGTCTGCCTTTTAAAAGAGAAGATAAAACATACTTTCAGACAAATATATTGGAAAAGTAGTAGCCTACCGTGAAAGTAGTCTACTGGTTCATTTGGAAACCTTCCTAAACAAAGTTATGTTATGAATATTTATGCTCAGTGTGCAGAGAAAGATAAAGTGCATTATAGAAATACAACAATTACAAAAACCAAAATGATGTCTTGGCTGTAGATTGGGTACTCATATGTAGACATATAAAATGTATATTCACAAAGTATAATATTATATTGACAACATTTGTTTTTAAAGTGATTGGCAGTTGTGATTGGGATGTTAGGCATGTCTTAGTCCATGGCCTTTCTAAACAATGGCCTTTCTAAACAATGGCTTAGTTATTATATTTCACTTATAATTAGCCTATATTTCAAACAATGCATACCTTGCTTAGATGGCCCAGCAGTGTCAGTAGCAGGCCTTGGTACAGGGGGAACACTACCATCCTCTGCACCCTGCAGAATGGCAGGATGAATGCTCCTCAAATGGCGCATCATGGATGATGTATTGTTGACGTAGGCTAGCTGCCGATCACAATACACACATCTCACTTTATTTGGGGTTTCCAAATGGAAATGCTCCCACACCACAGATGTACGGCATCTCTTCTGTGGAGCCTCCATTTCTATCTATCTATCTATTTTTCTATCTATCTATCTATCTATCTATCTATCTATCTATCTATCTATCTATTTTATATGTAGCCTATCTATCTAATAATCTATATGTATCTGTAATATATGTATCTATCTATTAATCTATATATATATATATATATATTTCTATCAATGAATCTATTAATGTGTCACTATATGTACTCTGTGTGTCTCTAAGTCAATGTGTAAATGTAAATTAAATCCTAAATATAACTAAACAAATCGCACTATAAATGTCACTATATCACCAAAAATCCGCTATCTCAAAACCAAACTCCTCTCACAAAAACCCACGAAATGAAAATGCGTTGACAAAAGTTTTATACTGTGTGATTGTGTGATTTGTTCCCATGTGTGGTTGAAACCCTGATTCGGCGGAGCACTCCACCTGATGAAACACTTAGACGCTTCATTTAGCCGTTGTCACGTGACGTGGGTGTTTTGATCACGCTTCGGATCAGTGTTTCGAATCATCTTTGCTTCGGGATCTCGCAAAGCTTCAGAACGTCTGTTTCGCGCCAGCCATCCTTACCTAGCGCACGTGAACCGATCATCTCTACTAACATTAGCTAATAGTAAAAAAATGCTAATTTAGCAGCATATATCAAGTTTGATTTCATTATCAACACCTCTTCTTCTAGTATTATTATTAGTCCCCTGAAAACATTTGGTCTCATTACGTTTCGTGCGTCCATTTGGGGTTCATTATCACCGAAGACATTTCAAGCTTCTTAGCTAATGTTACATTTTATCATCAGTTTGGTAGATAACAGGTGAAAACCGGATCGGATCTGTGGATAACGTTAGAGCTAACTATCGAACGCTAATAGATAACAGTTAACGTTACGGTTAAGTTAGCCATCACATTAGCACTTTAATCAAACATCCTTCGATACATTTCTATAACTTCCCGAAAAAATTACACAAACATATAAAACAAACTTCTAGTGAAATACTAACAGCATCTTACTTACCGATCCAAAAGAAATGTTGCAAGTTCACAGTCGAACTTAATTTCTTTCTTGTCCATTAAAAGTCTCCAGCGATGGAAAGCAGTGCCTATATTGACTCTGGTTCTGCTCCTTTTTTTGTCCGATTTTTTTTTTTGAGCATCTGTGCAAGGTTTTTTCTCTGCAGCAGGTGGTTGTGGTGTGGCTAAGGGTCTCTTGCCAAGGGCTTCAGCCATTTTTCCGCTCTCGTCTCTTCCCTGAACTGAAAGTAATGGGCTGTACTTTTCACATGATTGACATCAGGTTCAAGTACGCCCACAAGACGTGCGAGTTATTCGTGTATTACAGTTTGAATGGTGGTTATGTTCCCCGCATACCGCCTCCCATGGTATTGGTATTACGACACCAGTCGGGCCGGCGCTAGTAATTTAGCATGCTAATTTAGGTTTATATCTCGGCAGCACTATAACTTGTCAATTTTTTAATGACATCATTGCACTTATTTCTTCTCATTCTTTTGATGTGTGTAGCTCATTTTTTAGATAATTTTACCTCAATTTTTACATAGGGCACCTTTAAAAAAAGATCAATCTGAAACTAATGTGAAATTATTAATATAGTATATGTATTTATACATATTACTGTATAATTTCTTTGTATATATATATTTGTATTTAGTAGGCTACTAACAATCATTATTAGTCATATTCATATATAAGCACAACATTTTGGGGCCATAATTGTACAGCTCTACAAGCAGGCAAAACAAGCCTGACTTTTTTTTTTGTGAATTTTAAAATTTACAATTAGATTGCTAATTGGAAGGGTCTTTGTCTTCCCAGGTGTGCTACGCATCTTTATTCGTGATCATTTACGCCTCCTCTAATATGATACTTCTAACTGAACACATGTCTTGCCAATTTTAAATCAATATCTTGTTTTATGTGAATGAGTGGGCAGGATGATTTTCACATTTTTTTAAGCAAAAGTTCAAGGCTACAAAACCCAGTTCTAGAGAAGTCCTGTGAACAAATATTCAGTATGGGTTTTATAGCCTTAATTCAAAAACTAAAACTATGCATAAACGTTTTCTCAAACTACAAACTTTTACATACGTCCTGCTCACATATTATTGTAGCAGAGTTTGTGCTGAATACAGTGTAATCAGACTTTAGCTATGAAACTGTTATAAGTAACAGAAATCAGCACAAATGCAAGAGCATGTCAGAACACCTCCAGGGTCCAGAAAACACCTCAGACGGCAGAGGGTTAAGAGCAAACATGTTGAAGATTAGCCGATGATGCTGTCGATTCATTAAATGATCAGATATTTCCACACAAAAACGGATTATTCAGCGTAGTGAAGCATTTCCTCCATTTACATCCATTAAAAAAACAGCCTCTTGTCTCCTTCCCTGTGTGCTGCAGTGTTAGCAGGCGATACGCTTTTTCCGGCTAAGGTCTTGCCTTCCAGTGGCTTTGATCCCATTCATTTTCAGTGGAGGGCTGGCGACTTCCAGCGACACGAACGACAGTGACAGATTGTTGGCATGTCAAGCATGTGTGAGTCATGTTGTGGCAAAAACAATAATTAACAAACAAGCATCACAGTAAGAGACATCAGATTCCAATTGTACTTTCAAAGAAAGTTTATTCTTTTAAAGGAGGTTGTTCACAAAGATACCATGGCAGCTACTCCACGGTAGGAACACAGACCTGCATCACACAGAAACCAAGCACATTTTACAACCCCCTTTGACAAAGTCTCTTCTGTACTTTTCCGCTTATTCCTGTAAAACCAGATCTGGCTGGTTGGTTAGGAATACAATGGTCTGAAACTCCTCTAAACCCCCCTTCTCTCTGGGCTTTTGCTATCCTCACACCTGTGAGGTCAAAAGGGCTGAATAACCTTTGTCTTTCCTGATTACCCATACTAACAAATTCAGAGGCTCTATCTGACAATTTGCTTAAGTGTGTGTGTGTCTCTGTTCCCACCATGCAAATATTCCAGGGGAGAAAACACATGATTGAATAAAAAGAAAACCCACACTATGTCAAAAGGAAAAACTAAAATATTAATTTTTCCACAACAGTCACGTGACAAAAGTTCAGAAAAGTGTAACTTTATGCAAATGAGCAGCAAATTTCCAATAGGAGTAAAGACTCTAAGAGGAGCTCACGTTACTGCTTCGAGTGCAGGTAAGTCTATATCCTGACATACCATCACATAAAAAACGGTGGTGAACTACACTGTATTGGGCGTTCAAGATGAACATGATGGCATCAGTTTACTGATAGAGTTTCCAGTGAGGCGTTTTTGTCAGTCTTTGGTCTTCCTACTGAGAGTCAAACAATGTGTTAATGTTTACATAGTCTTAGTCCTTGTGACCAGATGGTGCTCAAACCGTGATGATATTGTCAAACCCATTGATCCGGTTGTTTGTTTGAATTCTTTTGAGATGGGTCTGCTGGAGTTTCACAACCAGGGGGGATTTTCTGTATTTTGTTTTAGCAGTCACTTAGGCTGTGTGTTAGGTCAACACCTTTAAGGACTGCCCACTGAATGTCTATAAGATACCATGTAAAGTTCCAACTTAATCAGACTTGATGACTGCAGCTACTAACATCTTGTTTTCTCAATTAAGAATCCTGCTCTATAAATGCATCTATAAATCTGCGAGTGCATCAGTTCAGACGCGTAGAGAGAAAATGGCTGTAATGGAGTCACTTCTGCAGTTTCTCAGCACAGGCACATTACTGGGCGCTTTGCTGTTGCTTCTGGTTTTGTATTTGCTTTCCTCTGGATCCAGATCTCAGAAAGAGGGAAAAGAGCCACCGGGACCCAAACCTCTGCCGCTGCTGGGGAACCTGCTTACCCTTGACCTCAAGAGACCGTTTGACTCCTTTTTTGAGGTGAGAACTTGATACGTTTAAAATGAATAGTGGTCTAACATTGTCAGATTTGTTTGTAAATGTCTTTCTCTGTCTCCTCCAGCTGTCCAAAACCTACGGAAACATATTCCAAGTGTTTTTGGGTCCCAGTAGAACGGTGGTCTTAGTTGGATACAAAACTGTGAAAGAAGCTCTTGTGAACTATGCAGAAGAGTTCGGCGACAGAAAAATTGGACCTAGTTTCAGGATAATGCAGGGCGAACATGGTAGGATTCTTTGTTGTTGAATGTACAGAAATGTAATGTACAGAACAAACTGTAAATGCTAGACATGTTGAGAAGCAAACATGTTGCAAATCCTTTCAGTTCCTCGTGAAAATGGTTTTCAGTAAAAAAAAAAAAAAAAATATTAACAAGTGGTTCAGTGGTTCATGTAGGTTGTCTACAAACCGGAAGGTTGGTGGTTCAATCCCCAGTTCCACCTGATCAAGTGTCCATGATATGTATGTAACAATATGTAAAGTGCTTTGATGGCCATTACGTCTGTGAAAGCGCTATATAAATGCAGTCCATTTTACCATTAAATTTGACACTAAGGCCCATTCACACTGGACGCGATTTTGACGCACGAATAATTTGCGCGATGGTTTTATTTTTTGATCTGCTGTTTGTGTAATGAGTGCTTCCACACCGAACACGAATGTGCTGCGGCGAAAAAACGACTTTTATTTTTTTCGCTTCGATGTCGATTTTTTTTTTTTTTTTTTTTTTTTTGCTTTTACGGCGACAGAAAAGGCTTCAGCCAATCACATACAAGGAAACAAAGGCGAAGCTGTTGACGCTTTGGCCGCTCTGACGTAGCAGCATGATGTGCGAGAGAAGTGCCACAACATGAAATGTAAACTAAAAACAAGCAATAGGCTACATTAAAACTAGAAACCTTTTATAATGACAGCATTTTTATATTGCCTATTCCGCGTCTCAACGCACGCATACCCCTATCATTTATGACATGACGTTGTTTGCTAGGGACCAGTTACAAAAGAACGAGGCATGGTATAAAATATCTGGGATAGTTGGTGTCTCCGTTGAGTTGATGAAGTGCGTGCTGATGATTTATAACATTTGTGACTAGGAGGGAAATAATTGATTTTGAATATTTTCAACATTCATGGTTGTTTCATATTATTTTTGCATGCATGTTTAGGCCACACTATGGAGGACCAGCTCTACCATATTTAAAAGTAAATACAGAAATAAATAAATGTTCAATAAATAAATAAGCATACAATTAATTGCCCCCAAAAATACAATAAACAAATAAATGTAGGTTGAAATTAAAGTATACAGTGAGACAAATGTATATATCTTTTAATTAGCTAATTTTTATTTATTCACCTTGTAATAATTACCTTATTTATTTATGTGCATGTTATAATATTTTTGTCTGTTTTATTCTTCCTTTGTATTTTTTACCCTATTCATTTCTTCAATGCTATTTATTTCTGCCTGTCGTTTTACATTTCTGTATGCATTTCTGCCTCATTATGCAAATGAGGAGGGGCTGTCTTAGGGGGTCAACTACTGCCCATTGGTTGGTTAGCATTTTACTGCATCGGTTGAATCTACATGCCACCGGCCACAGTCACAAAGATGGCTACCTACGATGAAGTTGTCAGTGAGCTGAGTCATTAAGCAACTGTTTTTGAAAACATTACCATCGTTATAAGAATTTACTTATTATTTTTCAAATCTCAACCTTAAAGCGTTCTAATTCTTCCAGTCTATTAGCAGCTTCCCTTAAGAGGTCGGACAGTGAACGGTTGCCTCTTGAGCTTGACATTATTAAAAAATGCTTTATGGCGCGGAAAAGCCATGTAGATTCGACCGATACAGTAAGATGCTAACCAACAAATGGGCAGAAATTGACCCCCTAAAGACAGTCCCTCCTCATTTGCATAATGAGGCAGAAATGCATACAGAAAATGTAAAAACGACTGGCAGAAATAAACAAATTGATAGGATAAAAAAATACAAAGGAAGAATAAAACAGACAAAAATATTATAACATGCACATAAATTAATACTTAAAAAATAGATTATAACGGACAATAAATAAATAAGGTAATTATTACAAAGATGAATAAATAAAGAATCTAATTAAAAAAGATATATACATTTATGTCTCACTGTATAATTTAATTTCTACCTACATTTATTTGTTTATTGTATTTTTGGGGGCAATTAATTGTATGCTTATATATTTATTGAGCATTTATTTATTTCTGTATTTATTTTTAAAAACGGTAGAGCTGGTCCTCCATACCACACACCAGAGCGAGTAAAGCGGAGCAGGGTGACGCTTAAATATAAGTTAAAAAACTTAAACATACGTTTCATATATGTTTAAATAATATAATGTTTTTTTTTATTTATTTCATCTATGTTGATTAGCTATATGAAAAGGGAACCGCATGAGTAAGGATCATAAGATGCCCAATAGCCTATATCGAAAACATTTGGATTGGGTCAGATATAATTTTGGCCACGTATTAAGTTTTGTAGAAAACCTTTCTTTAAAGTGAATTTCGTTTTGTATAAATTGTATCTTGATTTTTATCAATGTTTCATCAACAAATTGCCTGGATTAATAAATAAGAAGCAAATATAGACGATATAATTAGCAAACTCAGGCGCCGGCGAGTGAACTGGAGCGCGTCTCATACCGAAAAGTGACAGAAAACACTAGTTTATTAATAAAAAATTCAAATGTTTAATGCATAATCCTTAATTACTTTGGCCGGTTCTTTGTGGCAAAGTTTTAGCTCTTTTACAAGATAAGCATACTCCCCTTCAGACTCTCTGTTCTGTGGGTGCACACACAAAACCTTCTTTTCTGTCATTTAAAGAAAACGAAAAGCTCGTCTTCACTGGATAATGATGATGATGATGAAGAAGTGTCCATGTATTCTCAACTGTTGGCGCGAAGCTTTTGGAATGTTGACGTTCTGAACATCGCAAATTCGCGTCGCGGCTGATGTGAATAGTTTTGACGCGAACTATTCGCTTTTCCGTTTCTCCGAGTTCATAATAAACATGCACAAAACATTTTGTGGTGAACAACTTACTTTAATCATGAAAAATCTAAAAATGCATTTTTGTTGGCTTGATGTGTGCTAGGTCTTTAATCAAGGAGTGTGGATTCCCAGCAATATTTGGTGACAAAATTGGTTTTTATATTTTTTTAAGTAACATATACATTTATAAATATACTGTAAAATCTAATTAGACTTACTTAAAAAAAGCATACAAACTGATTGCCTTAAACAAGTGAAATAGGAATAGTATAGTGTACTGACAAATTTACAATGCTGATGCTCGTGGTTGTAATTCCCCCTTCCATGTGTAAAGCAATTTGAATACCCAGAAAATATAAATGTAAAAAATTACTATTATTATTATGATTGTTAAAACATGTCATTAAAGTCTGTGAAAATGGTCTAATATGCAATTGCTTTGTTTTACAATTTTTGTTTTGTTTTATTTGCTGTCTTGTGTCAGTACAAAAACAGCCAATAAAATCATAATTGTTACAATTAATAAAAATAAATCTTATTTAATTGTTTCCTTTGTTTTGCATGCAGAATGTCAAAGCTTTGTGTGACTCAAGAATTGTCCATTCCAAGATATTTTCACAATTATAGTAGGATTATATCAACCCAATTAAAAGTTTCACAAGTGTTAGCAATAGAATTTTAAAATATCATTATGCAACATGAAAAATAAAGTTAATGATTTAGTTAGAAGTTAGGTCACCGGGGGAGTCACGTGACGTGCTCATGAACCCTGTAGTACTTGAGTAGAACTCCGTACATTTGGCCTTTTTTTGTCGATTTTTTGTTTTATTTTTAGTTTAATCAATAATTGTAGTTTGCCAGATGTCACACAATCGAAAACAGCAAGATTTGTCGCCGATACGGTTGACAAAATGGCTAACACTGTTGCACGCTCTGAGGACATTCTAAAAACAGAGTTGACGGCGATGCGGAGTGAATTAGCTTCTCACGTGTCAGTTGTCCAGTCACTATGCTCTAAACTCGATCTTATCACAGGTGAGATGCGTGAACAAAAGAAAGTAGTCGCGGATCACGATGTGCGATTACGACGATGTGCGATTACGACGATGTGCGCTTGAACAACAGGTGGTAGCAATCTGCGTATGGTTGGATTGCCTGAAGGATCCGAAAAAGACGATCCCATGGGCTTTTTGAAAAGATCGCTGTCGACGTGGCTCCCTTCACTGGCACTGCGGTCACGCCATCTGTGCTTCGGAAAAGTGCGGTCGCGCCATCTACGCTTAAAAATAATTGCGCGTCTACACGAGGTTGCGTGGTAGACGAAAGGGTTATGCCCTTGGTGTCGGCAGACCTTTAAAAAATATATTAAAAAATAAATAATATCAAATTGTTTTCTGCAAACTCCACCAGATTCTTGTTCTACATCTCACTGACTACCAATGTTGGGATTTTCATGTTGTTCTACTGTTTTATTATTTAATAATTGCCTGCCAAAGTCATGAACATTTACATTGCAATAAAGTAATGTTTGAAAAATTCATAAAAATGTGAAATAAAATTGTTTTCTGCAAACTCCAACAGATTATTGTTCTTCATCTCCCTGTCTACCACTGTGGTGATTTTCATGTTGATTTACTGTTTTATAATTTAATAATTCCCTGCCAAAGTCATGAATATTTACATTGCTATACAGTAATATTTGATAAATTCATAAAAATGTGACATCAAATTGTTTTCTAAAAATTCCACCAGATTCTTGTTCTTCATCTCCCTGTCTACCACTGTGGTGATTTTCATGTTGATTTACTGTTTTATAATTTAATAATTCCCTGCCAAAGTCATGAATATTTACATTGCTATACAGTAATATTTGATAAATTCATAAAAATGTGAAATCAAATTGTTTTCTAAAAATTCCACCAGATTCTTGTTCTTCATCTCCCTGTCTACCACTGTGGTTATTTTCATGTTGATTTACTGTTTTATTATTTAATAATTCCCTGCCAAAGTCATGAACATTTTCATTGAAATACAGTAATAATTTATAAATTCAAAAAAATGTGAATTTTTTTTTTCTGCAATCTCCAACATATTATTGTTCTTCATCTCACAGTCTACTACTGTAGTGATTTTCATGTTGATTTACTGTTTTATTAGTTAATAATTCCCTGCCAAAGTCATGAATATTTACATTGCTAAACAGTAATATTTGATCAATTCATAAAAATGTGAAATCAAATTGTTTTCTGCAAATTCCAACAGATTAATGTTCTTTATCTTTCTGACTATCAATGTGGTGATTTTCATGTTGATTTACTGTTTTATTATTTAATAATTGGAGTTTGCAGAAAACATTTTTTTAATGAATTTATGAAATATTGCTGAATAACAAGGTATAGAGTATAGAAGTTTTGCAGTTAATTATGAAATAATAAACCAGTAGATCAACATGAAAATCACCACATTAATAGTCAGTGAGATGTAGAACAATAATCTGGTGGAATTTTCAGAAAACAATTTGATTAGAATTTTTTATGAATTATTAAATATTACTGTATAGCAATGTAAATATTCATGACTTTGGCAGGGAATTATTAAATAATAAAACAGTAAATCAACATGAAAATCACCACAGTGGTAGACAGTGAGATGAAGAACAATAATCTATTGGAGTTTGCAGAAAACAATTTTATTTCACATTTTTTATGAATTTTTCAAACATTACCGTACTGCAATGTAAATGTTCATGACTTTGGCAGGCAATTATTAAATAATAAAACAGTAGAACAACATGAAAATCCCAACATTGGTAGTCAGTGAGATGTAGAACAAGAATCTGGTGGAGTTTGCAGAAAACAATTTGATATTATTTATTTTTTAATATATTTTTTAAAGGTCTGCCGACACCAAGCGCATAAACCTTTCGTCTACCACGCAACCTCGTGTAGACGCGCAATTATTTTTAAGCGTAGATGGCGCGACCGCACTTTTCCGAAGCACAGATGGCGTGACCGCAGATTCACTGGCGGGAAGAGAGGTTGAAGTGGAACGAGCACATCGCGTGTATACAAAGGCAGGCTACCTCAGATCGCGCTAAACCACGGGTCTTTCTCTTCAAACTTCTGCGATACATGGACAGGGAGCTCATTCTGCGGGGGGCTAGACTGCATGCCCCGGTGAAAACAAGCGATGGAGCAACGCTGTCCTTCTTTCCAGACTTTTCTCCTATGACTGCAAAAAGAAGTGCGTTTGCACCAATTCGGAGGGAAATGCGGGAAGCTGGCATCCAGAATTTCCTCCTTTATTCTCCAACTCTGAAGGTCATTCTCAATCAGGGCGACCCATAAAATGCTGTACTCCCCAGAGGAAGCAAGACACTTTCTCGGTTGCCAGTTAGCCACTAACCCCCGCTTAACTTCGGCTGGTAATTTGCTGAGATGTTCTAAGTTCGAACTCGTTAGGTGACTTATTTCATAGAGTTCGCCTCAGTTTATTTTGGACGTCATATTTATTGAAAGGCTGAGCTCTCACTATATTGTATTTTTTATCGGGTTGTGTGACGTGGGATTTTTTTTACGTGTATCTAAATGTCTATATATTATTATTTTATATATTTTTTACTTTTTTAATTTATTTTTATTTTAATGTATTTTTTCTTTTGATGTACTTGCTAGCCATTATGTTAGTACTGGGCCAATGTTGGTGCTTCAGTAAAGTGCAGGTTTCTGTTGACGCCACGGATCGAATTAAGGGGGGTTGGCGGATCAAACCTTGTTCTTGGTTTGATCCGCCATAGTTTATGGGGATATGGTTATGTTTCTCCAAATGGTGATGGGGAGGGTGGGGGGTGGTTTAATGGTAGACTCAAATGGTTTCATTTTCTAAGTTGTACTTTGTTTTATCATGCAGCATTTCAGTTGGATACTCATGACTGAGCTTAATATTCTAAGTTGCAATATAAACGGCCTAAATGTCCCTCACAAACTGACAAGTTTTTAGGATTTTTTAAGAAGAAAGATTGATATAGTGTTAGTGCAGGAATCCCATTTGAAAGAGGAGGATGTACGCAGGTGCGCTAATACGTTTTATGAAGTGGTATCTCATTCATCTACTGATAATGAAACTAAAGGTGTTCTAATTTTAGTGCGGAGGACTTTAAACATCACTATTCTGGATAAAGGCTGTGACTTGGATGGTAGAGTAACACACATAAAAACAGTTGTGGAGAATAGGAATATTGTATTTCTTTCAGTCTACGCTCCATGTACTCCTGACCCTGCTTTCTTCTCTTTACTTTCAGTTTATCTCTTGAAATTCTCTGACTTTGAAATTGTAATGAATTCTGTAATATCCCATACTTTAGATAGATCTGGGCCAAAGGAATCACACTCTCAAGCTCTTTGTTCTGATAAATTACGACAATGTGCAACTTCATCCTCACTGGTGGATATTTGGCGATTACTAAACCCTTCTGCTAGGTCATTCACTTTCTTCTCCGTCTCTCATAAAACCTATTCACGAATCGACTACATTTTTTTACTTCTTCTTTATCTTCAGCTGCTCAAGATGCAGATATTTTCTCTCTATCTCTGTCTGATCAAGATGGTAATTTGTGCAGGTTATCTTTGGTCCCTCGGCTATCTCAAGCCCCTTTATGGCGATTCAACCCTAAGCTGCTACAGGATGGAAACTTTTGCAGTCAGTTCAGAAAAAGGTTTGCTGAGTTTATTGAAATTAACCAAGGCTCGGTGGATGACCTACGAACACTTTGGAATGCGGTTAAAGACTTTATGAGGAATAACTCAATTTCATATGCCTCTTTCCTCCAGAAAAAAAAACAACACAAAAAGATAGTTGAGCTGGAATTGCAGCTTCAGATCTTGATAAGAGATAATCAACGAGTTTTTTCGGACAATACACTCAGCAAAATCATGGCGGTTAGGATTGAACTCAACTCTTACTTATTACTGAGATCCAGGGCAGAAATTTTGATTCAAAGATCCAGGCAGAATTACTATTTTCAGGGGAGTAGACCAAGTCACCTTTTAGCTCTGAGATTACGTAGTAGTGAAAAGTTTGCTAACATTCCTGCAGTGAAATCCCAATCTGGGGACATTATGACAGATCCTAAAGATATTAATACCACTTTTCACTTTTTATTCTAACCTTTATACTTCTTCTAGTGAGGACCCTGACTCTTCTGCATTCTTTCTATCCAATCTTGATTTACCTCGGCTGTCGGATTCAGACTCTGAATATCTGGCTGAACCGATTACTCTCCAGGAGCGGGAGTTAGCAGCTAAACCTATGAACAAGGGGCAATCTCCTGGCACAGATGGTATTCCAATCGAATTATATACAACTTTTTGGTCTGACTTAGGTCCTCTAATGTTGGATATGATACATTTTTCAGTTTCGCAAGGTTCATTTCACTCATCGATTAATATAGCTATTATTTCTCTCCTTTTAAAAAAAGACAAAGATCCCGTTCTAGCTATCAACCACTTTCTTTGATATGGACGGATGTTAAATTGTACGCTAAAGTGCTGGCCTGGCGTTTAGAGAGATTTATGAATAGATTAGTTCATTATGACCAGACAGGGTTCATTAAATCTCGTTCTGCTTCGGATAACTTGCGCAGGCTATGTCATATTGTTAATTCAGCGAGTATGTTGACTTCCCCTTGCGCAGTATTGTCTATGGATGCGATGAAAGCTTTTGACCAGCTAGAATGGAACTATTTGTGGTTGGTATCTTCTTGAGCATTCATAAAAACCCTTATCTATTACAACTGTTTGGGCAAAGGATCTTAATGAAGATGTGCATGTCTTATTTTCGAATCAGATATGGAGGATGTTTAAGCTGTCTTCAAAAAACCCCAATCATCAAATGATACACTGGAAATTACTACATAAGGTTTACTTGACTCCTATGAAACGTTTCTATATGAATCTATCCTCTCCCAAGCGTAATCTTTGTTCTCGTGGATGTCTAGGCACGTACTTGCACTTCTTTTGGGACTGTCCCTCTCTTTCACCTTTTTGGACCCAGCTCTCGCAGGACTTATCTGTTGGACTCTTATATTTGTTTGACCCCACACCATTTCTTTTTAACGACTTAAGGGACCTAACCTTATCCATTCAACAAAGACATTTACTCTTAGCCGCTCTCACAGCGGCAAAAAGATTCTAGATTTGTATAGTTGATTTTTACTTTGTATTCTTATGTTTCTTGACTTTAAAAAAGAAAACTCAATAAACAGTTGTTAACAAAAAAAGAAGTTAGATCACCTTTTAAAGGCAACCTGTTTATTACTTACTTCCTTTGAAACCAAATAACTGTGATTTCTTGTTGCAATCGCTGCATCAATAGGAAGAGAACGACTGATATAAATGAAGTTGCAGGGAACTAAACACCATAATGGTGAGTTCAAACAAAAACATTTTAGGAAAATCAACATCAATTTATGAAGTCAGCTTATGTGATGTTCTCTCAAATTTTTCAGTTGTATTGACAATTCAACATTCAAGATGACTTTGGGAAATGAGTGAGATAACTGCAGAAGTAAGGAAATAAGTGAAAAATCTATTAAGAATTGCCCGCCTCAACTATTCTAGTCAAACCAATACATTAATCTTAACTTGGGTTTTCTGATGTTAAAAAGTCATAGTATGAGAATAGTACATATTACTAGATTTTTACAATTAAGTTAAGACTAAAACGTTTAGTAAAGTTAACTAAAAAGTGTTTGTTAGAACAACTGTTGGATTTTACAGTGTAGTAAGTGGTGAAATGACTTGTCGCTTATTAACCTGACGTACAGTGTAAGCTTGCTTAAATGCATATATAAGTCCCGAAGATCTAAGGTTAATGTATGTTTAACTCACTAAGTAATCATTTTCTGCTTGTGTTGTTGCTGAGACTCACGGTCAGATGGTTCTGTGTTGATAAGGAATAATTTTTTCCAATGGAGAGAACTGGAGAGAGATGCGACGCTTCGCTCTCAGCAACCTGCGGGACTTCGGGATGGGCAAGAGAGGAAGTGAAGAGAAAATCATAGAGGAAATTCAGTATCTGAAAGGAGAGTTTGATAAGTTTGAAGGTATAAGCTGAAACACATGTATGGACATCTGCAACCATGCTCTTAGTTTAAAGGATCTTTGAGAGACATTTGTTTTCTTTTCACAGGGAAACCCTTCGACACAACACAGCCTGTGAACTACGCTGTGTCAAACATCATCTCATCTATTGTGTACGGCAGCAGATTTGAATACACAGACCCTCAATTCAAAGGAATGGTCGACAGGGCAAATGAAAATGTTCGAGTTTTGGGATCAGCTTCTATAATGGTATGGAAGTATGTTTTACTGTACTTTGTTGACTTCTTTATTTTTTTTACATCATTAAAGATTTTGTTCACCCAAAAATGAAAATTCGGTCATTAATTACTCACCCTCATGTTGTTCCAAACCCGTAAGACCTTCGTTCATCTTCGGAACACAAATTGAGATATTTTATATGTTTATAAGGTAGGAAAGTAAAATTAAGGTTGAACCACTGAAGTCACATGGGCAAACAATGTTTTTCATACCTGTCTGGACCTTCAAAGTGTTAATTAAATAGCTGTCAATGTAGCCCCCCCTGAGCCATCGGATTTCATCACAAATATCTTCATTTGTGTTCCGAAGATGAACGAAGGTCTTACGGGTTTGGAACAACATTTTTGGGTGAACTATCCCTTTAATACATGCATTTTTTCTCTGTGTGTACTTGTAGCTTTATAATACATTTCCGTGGTTGGGTCCGTTCCTCAACAGCAAAAGGATTATTGTAAGAAATGTGTTGAAAAATAGAGCAGAAATGACGAGGTTGATCACTGGACTGCTGGAGACTCTGAATCCACACGACAGCAGAGGGTTTGTCGACTCCTTTCTCATCCGCAAACAGAGCGACAAGGTACAGAAATAACCTTGTTCCATAGAAATACTGCAGGAACTAATAACTAATCATCAGCTTTGACTAATAAACACAATTATTTAATTCATTATTAGGCATAGTTATTAAATGATGAACTCATGTAAGATGAACTAACAATGAAAAATACTTCTAAAGCATTTATTAATCTTAGTTGATGTTAATTTCGACATTAAAAGTTCATAATAAGACACAGGTTAACATGAACTAACAATAAACAGTTGTATTTTTTTCCTAAGGCTGGCCACACACTTGAAATTGTAAAATTGTAAATTGCAAATCACATTTTGTCTCAGTTTCAGTTGTATTCTTATTGGTTTTGCACTGTTTCCTGTTCTGTTTCCTTTGTTAGCTTTTGTTACCATGGTTATTCATTGTTTGATTAATGCACTGCACCTGTTTCTCGTTTCATGCCTTGGTTTTGGTTAGTGTCTACTGAGCCTGTTTTCTATTAGTCTTTGTTCCGTCTTCATCTATAATAGTTGGTTGTTCTTTGTTTTTTTTAAAGGGACAATGTGTACTTTTTTAGGTATTTTATTTAAAATCAATATTTTTATTCATAAATATGTCCTCAATGATGTACAAATTCCTCTGCCAATTATCTGACGTATCTTCATAAAAGAAGAATTTATTATCTTTATATACATGGGACGGGTATGTCCACGGAGGCTTCCATGTAGGTCCGCCATCTTGAAAACTATAATAGCACAGAGGGACAAAAAGTACTAGGCCAATGCGTTTCCACAACGTGTTTTCGTTCAGACCCAGCGTCACGTAACTGAAAGCAGCAGAAATGGAGGAGCAGAGCAGTGAGAGGCGCTTGTCAAGTTTAAAAGGCTGCATTGCACTGTTATTTTTAATGGCGGACCATACATATGCCGAGCCACAGGAGAAGAAATTCTTGTCGCCAAAAAAGTCTAAAATTGAACGTAAAAGGAAACGTGACCGGAGATTACAAAAAACAAGAGTCAATAGCTACGTTTACATGGTTCAATCGGAATGAAATCAATCCGATTGATGAATCCGAACACGGTATTTACATGAACGATTAATAAAGTAATCGAGTTGATGCGTGCGTTTACATGTAACAAGATTCAAATCGGAATTGATTTTTTGACATGCGCACACTGCACGAATATGCCGCTGTTCTATTCTCCTCTATTGGTTCTTAATTTGTTTTAAACAGAAGACTTAATATTTATCCGTCTCTGGTCAAGATTTGGAGACGATGAGCATGAACCATTTTGCCGTGCTGCTTATATTTATCACGCAGTAAAACCCCGTGCCCAAAACAGTCGTGTGTGGATGAGAATCTGAAACAAGGCACGTTGTCCTGGCACGTTGTCCTGCTTCACTTCACAGACGCTGAGTGAAATGAGAATTTTTGAAAATATGACACTTTATTCAACTGGAAGAACAGCTCGTTCCGTGCGTCGTTCGTCATTAGGCTATTTCAAAGTCATTGCACATGCGCAGTCCTTTTAGTTTCAGTTTTCAATCCGATCAAGAGTTTACATGTTCTCTCGATCGGATTACAAAAGGAATAAACCACCCCTTTCAATCCGATCGAAATTCCAATTGGATTGAGCTCAATCGGATCGATTAAGGTGTTAACATGAAGGTTTTTTAGTCCGATTGAGCCGTCAATCCGATTATAAGGGTCCATGTAAACGCAGCTAATGTCGGGTAGCTTTTTCCAGGTGGAAAGAGCTAATGCAGGAGAAAGATTTCAAAAGAGACACTGAAGTTGCCTTTCTCCTTGACAATGTTACAGTCAATGTTACAGTCAATGTTACACTCTTAATTTCAAGCGTTTTTTTCATTGCTTGGTTGTGTACTTTATTATATAGACAGAAGGAAAACTCGACAAAGTGCTATTAGAAGACATCCTGTCATAGCTTTTTGGTACATAACGGCTACCGTAGATGCAACACGCATTTGAAAATGCAGAAAGTTTCCTGTTATGGGTAAGTTTAGGGATAGGGTTAGTGTTAGGGGATAGAATATACAGTTTGTACAGTATAAAAACCATTACGTCTATGGAGACTCCCCACAAAGATAGCGGACCAGACGTGTGTGTGTGTGTGTGTGTGTGTGTGTGTGTGTGTGTGTGTGTGAGAGAGAGAATAATTACTGGGTAATCTCCTATTTTGTAGAGGCCGATCAAAATTTTTACCTGAGAAATTGAGTTTTAGAAACATTATTTTATTTTTACACAGAGATTGGTAGTTCTATTAGTAATCTTTTTTTAATCCTTGTTACATAATACGCCAAAAGTAACAGTTAAGAAAAGACACAAAAAAAGTGTTCTGTTTGTTTCCTCAAGTTTGCATGTCCTACAACTACATTTCTACTTTCTAATTATTACAAGTTTAATTGAGCATTTTGAATGTATTTTTGCTTGTCAGCAATCCTGTAAGGACTCGTACTTTCACGATGTGAATCTAATGATGACTGTGAAAGATCTGTTTGTCGCTGGTACTGACACGACAGGAACGACCCTGCGCTGGGGTTTGATGCTCATGGCCAAGTACCCTCATATACAGGGTAAAAACACAGTTTTTCTCAATTCTGAGTTTAATGTTGTCCACAGGAACAAACATATGTTGCATTTGTGTGCAGATCGAGTTCATGAGGAGATTGACAGAGTGATCGGTGGACGTCAGCCAGCGGTGGAAGATAGAAAGAAATTACCATATACAGACGCTGTGATTCATGAAACCCAGAGACTGGCTAATATTGCTCCCTTGAGTCTGCCGCATATAACCAGCTGTGATGTTCACTTCAATGGATACTTCATCAAGAAGGTCAGTCAGAAGAATAAATATGTAGACCTAGAAACCAGACCATTTGAATCTTGAACATTTTCTTTTCTCCATTTTCTAGGGTACCACTGTAGTTCCTCTGCTGACGTCTGTTTTGAAGGATCCAAGCGAATGGGAGAAACCGAACAGCTTTTACCCAGAACATTTCCTAGATGAGAAGGGCCAGTTTGTCAAGAGAGATGCTTTCATGCCCTTTTCTGCAGGTATACTCTAAACACCCAGTGTTTTGAAGAAATAAACTTTACGTTTTGAATATAAAAACAGTTAACTCCTCCTCTCTCCCTCTCTCCCTCTCTCTCCCTCTCTCTCCCTCTCTCTCCCTCTCCCTCTCCCCCTCCCTCTCCCTCTCCCTCTCCCTCTCCCCCTCCCTCTCCCTCTCCCCCTCCCTCTCCCCCTCCCTCTCCCCCTCCCTCTCCCTCTCCCCCTCCCTCTCCCTCTCCCCTCCCTCTCCCTCTCCCTCTCCCCTCCCTCCCTCCCCCTCTCTCCCCCCCCTCTCTCCCCCCCCTCTCTCCCCCCTCCCTCCCCCTCCCTCCCTCCCTCCCTCCCTCCCTCCCTCCCTCCCTCTCTCTCCCCCTCCCTCTCTCTCCCCCTCCCTCCCTCCCTCTCCCCCTCCCTCTCTCTCCCCCTCCCTCCCTCTCCCCCTCCCTCCCTCCCTCCCTTTCTCTCCCCCTCCCTCTCTCTCCCTCCCTCCCTCCCTCTCCCTCCCTCTCTCCTCCCCCTCCCTCCCTCGCTCCCTCCCTCCCTCCCTCTCTCCCTCCCTCCCTCCCTCCCTCCCTCTCTCTCTCCCTCCCTCCCTCCCTCCCTCCCTCCCTCCCTCCCTCCCTCCCTCCCTCTCTCCCTCCCTCCCTCCCTCCCTCCCTCCCTCCCTCTCTCCCTCCCTCCCTCCCTCTCCCTCCCTCCCTCCCTCCCTCCCTCTCCCTCCCTCCCTCTCTCTCTCCTCCCTCCTCTCACTCTCTCACTCTCTCACTCTCTCACTCTCTCTCTCACTCTCTCACTCTCTCTCTCACTCTCAGGGCGAAGGGCTTGTCCTGGAGAGAGTTTGGCCAGGATGGAGCTCTTCCTGTTCTTCACTTCCCTCCTGCAGAGCTACCGCTTCACAACTCCTCCTGGAGTGTCTGGAGATGATCTGGATCTCAAAGGAATAGTCGGAATCACGTTGAATCCGTCCCCTCACAAGCTGTGTGCGATCAGACGCTCCTGATACTGGTCAATCAAAACAGAAACAAGATTTCACCTCAGTTTTAATAAGAACTGGAATAATTAAATTCACAAAATGTATGCGAATAACTCCACAAAACAAAATCACTTCTAACTTTTTTTCATTGCATAAAACATCTTGATCTTCACACAAAAAGTAGCTTAAACAAGATTACTTGTGAGGCACAACGATGTAAAATGAGATTAGGCACAAAATCACTTTCACGGACCTTCACTTGGACTGTTCCCTACCTACCTCAACCCGAGTCCGTAGCCATTTTCTGTTCTTTTCTATTAAAAAATGATATCTACATGTGTGCACTGCGTTGGACTAAACTGGGAATGGTCACAGTGTAACCCCCTTCACTGGTTCGCTCTTTCGACCCTCCTGGAAAGGACCACACAGAGACGAAGGCAAGACGATTGAACACCCATCGCGTGTTTACTGGAAATATGTGAACTGACACCAAACAGACATGAAATACTGCTCCGGTCATGTAACATTCTCTTCAGCAGCTTGCATAAAACTAACATCAATTCAACAAACAATAAATTACAGTTGTTCGTAATTAAGAGCTCAGTTTCTTTTCTTTTTTTCTGAACACAGAAAACGTAACACAATACAAACATCGTACATCATACCTGAGGATATGTGAAATGACACCAAACAGACATGAAATACTGCTCCGGTCATATAACTGTCAACAATAAATATGAAGTAAGTTACATTTGAAAATAAACAACGAGAAATACAACAGAACCATGTGCTCGACAACGAGTTTCGGTATAAAGTTAATTATTCATCAACTCTATGTCTCTTATGACGCAAATATGAAATAAAAATACTTTTAAAAGAACAATTTTGACCTTAAAGAGAAATAAAATCATTCCTGACAACATTTTATTTCTGTTCGACCGGAGAGAGATTTTCCACTTACCATTCTCTTCAACAGCTTGCATAAAACTGAAGAGAAAATGGCCGATTCCACTCATGATTTTCCCTAGTCGCCTGTAGGTGTCCCCATATCCCTTTCTTTAAATACACTTATAAAATTATATTTAACAAATATTCTAGAAATATTCTACAACATGAACAAAACTTTGGCATAATTCATTACAAATTTATTTTACCCGTTACAACAGCACTTGCATATTGTTGTCCTATTTTTCAATTGCTCTCCTCACTCGTAAGTCGCTTTGGATAAAAGCATCTACTAAATGAATAAATGTACTTGTAAAAAATGTAATAATATTACATATGAAATAAAACATTCGAATGAGATAAACACATTTTTAAAAAATATATATATTTTGGGTTAATATAATTTTGCTTCTCACTTATGTAGCGCCTCTCTAGCGTGTTGGACTAAAATGAGAGGTGGCTATCCTGAGTTCTATACAATCAGTGAGGGTTCACTAATAAACTTATCAGTGTTTAAAGGCATACTATGTAGAAATTGTGTTTTTGTCAAACAGCGACCCCAAGAGTCGCTGTGGAATACTTGCACTGTCGTAAATAGCCGTACCCCCCCACCCCCACCGAATAGAAAGCATAGAAGCATAGATAGAAGCATCGGTCATGCAACAGGCACAGATAGACACGGTAATGTTTCACGATGTCATACAAATATTAGGCTACTGCATAGTCTTCTGAACTACTGATGATGGTAATAGGATAATAATAACTATGTCAAGTGTTAGACTACTTTATAATAATAAAGTAGCCTACTTTATAATAATAAAGTAGCCTACCGAGTTTGCTGGCTCATAACGTTTTTCCATGATTGCTGCTAAATCACGAGTAAATAGCTATAGTCTAGGACTACTGTATAATTTAATTTGTGTTTTTTTATTGTAATGTAAATATTTCAAAATGCCAGATGACATCAATAAAGTTAAATGTACGTAGCATTCTTTCATAACATTGGCCGTTATGATGTCATTAGACATGGTTATTGCAATTTATCATAATAGTTTGCAAATTGTGATCGTTCAAGTAAAGTTACAGTCGGGAAGTGCACTGTTAGTCAACTAAAGTTTGAATAAGCACAGTACACACGCCACAAGAAATGGGAACCAGACAAAGGACTGACGTTACAACACCTGAGTTCAGCTGGCAAACTAGCTTGTGTGGCAAGCTAGGCAATAAAACATAACGAAAACAACGTAAGAGAAACGAGTGTTTGTCAGCAAGTCTGCTAACAGCTCTGGTAATCGAAAGCTAGCCAGACATATGTGGAAATTATTGGACTGGTCTAATTATCAACAATGGATGAATGAACAGCATCGTAAAAAACATACATACAAGCAAGTGCAACAACATACAACATAGAGCGCAAACAAGTTTACAAATAAGAGATTTACTTACTAGGCCATCAACAAGATCGCCAGGTCAGCATCACCCATTGCTGCTTTTTAGCTCGCGCCAACGAGTGAAAGCCCAAACGAGTGGGACTCTTGTCCTGTTCCTCACACGGTCAGACTCTCTTTTCCTTTTTCTTCCGACCGTGTTTTCTTTGCTTTTTCAATTGTCAGGTATCACGTCTGAAACGCGCGCAAGTGTCTTCGTGCTTTATGTTGTTGTTGATGTTTGTGACGTCGTTGCCATAAAGCATGTCGTAATTCTCGCGAGATTTGTTGGGGGCGCTCCTCTCAAACTTGCATTGCTGGTTTTTCCAGCGGCGTCCACCCCAAGCTTTACTACCAGGATGATTCGCCCTACTATGAGTTTGTTTACCACCGAAATGACTTTGAAGCTGTTATATCAAGGCACAATTCTTGCATAGTGTGCCTTTAACTTGTGTGTGTGCGTGTGTGATTACTAACTAAATATAAAATACTCTTTCCCTTTAAATCACTATTTATGCAGTAATATTTACACTTTGACCGGAAATGAAATGTCCTGGAATTATTTTTCCTGAAAACACGGTAACGCTTCCTTTTACATACAGTACTTACAGTGTACTTACCTAGAAAGTACTAGGTAATATAAGGTAAGTACATGGGTTAGGGGTAGGTTTAGGGGTAGGTTCAGGGTTAGTACTTAGTTATTACCCAGTAATTGTAATTACTAAAATAAGTACTGAGTATGTACATGGGTAACTGGACTGTAAAAGGAAGCTTTACCAAAAACACTTTCACATTTAAACCAGCATACTCTTTTCTTAATTAATTTAAAATGTAAAAAAAGTCAGTAACCACAACTGTTATAAAGAAAAAAAATATATAACAGATTTACTTAGAAAAAGTAGAGAGAGTTAGAAAGGGTAATTAAATATGTCCTGTAAAAATCACTTCAGATCACAAATGCATTCAAATTCACATTCAAAACATAAGGGCCCAAGAAAATAAAATAGCCGGCAAAACCTTAGGTTAATTGGAAATACCCTTCAAATGTTCAACTGATGCAGGCCTGAATGTAGCTCGGGTACGTTCCCACATAGCAACATTGTGTCGGCCCAGATCCGGCCCAAATCTGGCACTTGTGGAAAGATGATCTGGCCCACATGCAGCGTGGAATGACGGCCCTTGGGTGGCCCACTCCTGTTTGCCAGATCTGGGGCACAAGCAGGCCATAGCAATGCCACATGTCAGCCAAGAGTAAATATTAAACCAGAACTGGAACTTATCTGAGCCACAAAACCTATGTAATATTAAATATTGAGTAAGTTCAGCCATAATAAGTTATTTAGTACTTATTACTAACCAGACTCACTTTATTTCTGTCAGACGTCTACAGAAGTTTTATTGTTTTATTTTATGAAGTTATTAAGTTTTATTTATTAACGTGCGACAGAAATAAAGTGAGTCTGGATAGTAATAAGTGAAGCTGGTAATGCTGTTTGTGGAGTTGTTTAATCCTCCTCTGCTGAGATCTTCACAGATTTAATGTCTTCTTTTCTCTTCAGTGATTTCATAAGCCTGTGTCTGAAGTCAGTTGTAGTTCTTGTGTTTCTGCTCGTCTCTTTTTCTGTTCTATTCTTTCTTTCAGTGATTCTGCTTGTTAACAGGCTCATTATGGCTGAGATTACTCCATATTTAATATACGCAGATTTTGTGGCTCAGATAAGGTCCAGTTCCGGTTTATTTCTTTACTCTTGGCTGACATGTGGCATTGCTATGGCCTGCTTGTGGCCCAGATCTGGCAAACAGGAGTGGGCCACCCAAGGGCCGTCATTCCACGCTGCATGTGGGCCAGATCCGCATTCCACAAGTGCCAGATTTGGGCCGGATCTGGGCCGACAAAATGTTGCTATGTGGGTAGCCTCAAATCAAATGGCTGCTTCACCACACAGGCCAAACAAAAAAAAGTACCTTTACTCCATGTGAATGTAATCTCACGCGCACCGGATCAAAGTGTCAGCAGCAGAAGACAGGACGGGAGGATTCACGATGAAGAGAAAATGAAGAGAAGAGTCACGGTTGACGATCTGGGCAAAGTCCACCACTCGGTAACAGCTAACGCTATCCGGCTCCGACAGGGTCTTTGTTCATCGTCAGTCTCAGCTCCACACAGGCTTAACTAATCGAGGTCGCTGGTTGATAGCTTGTTAGAAAAAGTCCATGCACAAATACTAACCACTAGATCAACTTAAACTTATTTCAGAGTAACCTTCGGTAATTATGGTGTACCTATAACGTACTTACAGTATAAGTATAAGGGAACAATATTTTAAGTTTGGGGAATAAAGGGGTAACAACCAGTAACAACCACAACATTATTTATACTTTAAGTATTATAGAACTAAGGGGTACTTATTCTACTATTATCATATAACAATCTTACATTTGGGAGCAATTTAGCGAGAACATACACTGCGTACCTTTTTGTGATAATGGTGTACCAATACATATTCTATAGGGTTTTTACAAACGACAGGGTATATATCTATGCATTTATACAATTATTTATTTATTTATTTTTATTGAAAAAAAAATGCAATACTCTTAGCTTTTCTTGCCTTGAAACATGTTAGACCAAATTTAAACATCTGCACTTTTTCTAAGGTTTTTTTCAAAGGTTTTTTTTCAAGTTTTTTTCAAAGAAAAGGGTTACTGAGGCTGTAATATAAGATTGTGTCTATGCATTTTTATTGTACTTACCCTGAAACTACATGGAGCAAGAGGGTAACAAGCACCACAACATGAAACAACAGTATCTTTCCCCAATATTTAAGCAAAAGTTGCAATAGTTTTCATTTCTTAGTGCACTTTTGTTAAAAATATTACTTTATAAATGCATAGATTAGGGCTGGGCGATATATCGCATGATATTGTTATGCGCATCTCGTCAGTAAAGCTGGTTCCTTGAATAGTAGTAAATCACCTTCACCTGCTTTCAGATGGAAGATATGATGCAGATATGAGCGTTAAATTAACGCTCAAGAGTGTTAAAGTTGATGAGATAATTATGTGATTACTTTAGTGATCATTGAGCATTATTGAAGACACCTGATGTTAACAAGCAGAATCACTGAAGGAGAAAATCACAAATTGTAAGACACCGTTATGGCGATCAGTGTTTGCTTTAGTTGGACTCTGACCCTTACACTGTCAACATTGTTTGTCTGCTGTTGATTGTTTATATTAATCAAATAAACATAGATAAATTTAATCTGATAGTTTTGGTTCGGTTTAGGCATAATCATACTGTGATCTGATAATTAAGCTTATCTCATTACTTTCGTGGAACTCATTAGCAACAGCATTGTGTTTCTGTAGCCTGTGAATATCAGTATTTTCTTATAAATTTTAATAATAAATATTGTTCTGATCAATTCAATTGGATTATGGATTTTTTTAGAAACACAGAGATCAATAATCAGCCTGTGAATCTCAACACTGGTGACAATAATAAAGCATGTTGCAGTGGCTGCCACCAATCACAACTCATTAATGGCTCCCATCATGCATCGCGGTATGAATAAATTATGATCTGAATTGTCTATTTAATTTACTTTTCCTAATTGAATATTCCGCTCATCACCATTGTTGAGATGCATAGACTGAATCTTGATATCTGTGTGTGTCTAAGTGTTTTTTGGCAACTTTTAAGAAATCTTTAATATTATATCTCAACTTCTGAATATTTATGCAGAATCTCATTTATGCTGTAACAAACAGCATAAATCACAAACATTTAGATCAAATGATGAATGTCATATTATAACCAACATAATTTAATCACCTTTTTCCTTTGTTGATCTGGCAGTAATAACTCGGATACAACAGCCAAACAAAATCCAAACTTATTAATATAAGGGTCAAGAGTCCAACTAAAGCAAACAATGATCGCCGTAACGGTGGCTTACAATCTTTGATTTTCTCCTTCTTTAGATGCTCAATCATCACTCAATTAATCACTTAATTATCTCATTAACTTTAACGCTCTTGAGTGTGGACTCATATCCCAGGAGTGTTAATATACCACTGGAGTTTTTGCTGTGTACAAAGAGCCGTAGTAAACTGATCATTATTTCAAAAAGGTACGTTCTTTTTAATGAAGAAGTATGCTCTTGCTAAATTGCTCCCAAATGTAAGATTGTTATATCATAATAGTAGAATAAGTTCCCCTTAGTTCTATAATACTTACAGTATAAATAATGTTTTGGTTGTTATTGGCTGTTACCCCTTTATTCCCCAAACTTAAAATATTGTTCCCTTATCCTTATATTGTAAGTACGTTATAGGTACACCATAATTACTGAAGGTTACGCTGTAAAATTGCTTTAATTACGCAGTACTTTCCAGGCTGTAATCTAAAGCGTTACCGAACTTCAATACCTCATCTTGGTGTTTATGCTATGGGAGCGCCATTCCCATACCTAAAATGCATATTTTACAGTCACTGTTATGGAAATTGAAAAGCACATTAAGGCTCCCTACCAGTGGACCTCCTTCACAACACATCTGTAAGGCAAGTCTGTGCTCAAAAAAATTATATGTTGGCTTTAATTAACTTTTTTATGTCAACAGGTCCCACATAACTGGGTTACGTTAAACAAACATAATTTTTTATGTAACTTCAATATCATGGAATTAAGTCATTTTAAGCGACCCAATTAAACACTGAAGTAAAGTTAATGAGTTAATTAAGTGAATAATTGAGTGATGATTGAGCATTATTGAAGACACCTGATGTTAACAAGCAGAATCACTGAAGGAGAAAACCCAGAATGTTAAGTCACCATCATGGTGATCAGTGTTTGTTTTAGTTCACTGATCACGTACACAAACCACAAGTTCAAGTGTGTGCAAATGTTTTTCTATTAAACATTTACTCTTATTGCCCAAGTGCAAAGCAGCTCATCTTAAAACTGTAATGATATATGGTCATTCTAAACACATAGGTAATTTGTGTGTGCGTCTGATTTGAGTTATTGTAAAGATCGTGATTTATAAAAGATAAATAATAAAGCTCGTAATAGTGTTTTAAAGTCAAACGTATTCATGTTAAGTGTTGGAATATATATTGTGCTAGTTTGAAGTTTGATAAAGATCTCAATCTCTCTGTGTGTCACAGTTCAACCCTGCTTTGCTGTGCATTGCCGGGGAAGTAGACAATACAACAATATTTAGTGCATATATAAACCACAAGGCTTGTTTTAATCATGTAAATTAAATAATATTGGAGCAAAGATTGTGTTTAGCAATAAAGCCAGGATAGCATAAAATCTGTTATGTTCCCTTTCTTGTTTTAACAAGCTGAAGAAAGTTAATGATTCACCACAAATTGTGTCACATACTGGTGTAACCATAACAAGTCTCTATTATGATTTTTTTTTGTCAATATGTGTAGGATCCCACAAGGTCCCTCCCTTACATATCGGCTATAAATCTGCGAGTGCATCAGTTCAGACGCGTAGAGAGAAAATGGCTGTAATGGAGTCACTTCTGCAGTTTCTCAGCACAGGCACATTACTGGGCGCTTTGCTGTTGCTTCTGGTTTTGTATTTGCTTTCCTGTGGATCCAGATCTCAGAAAGAGGGAAAAGAGCCACCGGGACCCAAACCTCTGCCGCTGCTGGGGAACCTCCTGACCCTTGACCTCAAGAGACCCTTTGACTCCTTTTTTGAGGTGAGAACTTGATACATTTAAAATGAATAGTGGTCTAAAATTTTCAGATCTGTTTGTAAATGTCTTTCTCTGTCTCCTCCAGCTGTCCAAAACCTACGGAAACGTATTCCAAGTGTTTTTGGGTCCCAGAAAAACTGTGGTCTTAGTTGGGTACAAAACTGTCAAAGAAGCTCTTGTGAACTATGCAGAAGAGTTCGGCGACAGAAAAATTGGGCCTGGTTTCAGGATAATTAAAAAAGAACATGGTAGGATTCTTTATTTTATTTTTCAACTCTAAAGATTCAATTCAATTCAATATACATTTCTTTGTATAGCGCTTTTCACAATACACATAATTTCAAAGCAGCTTTACAGAAAATGCACGAGTCCACATTACAATTTAGAGTGATCTGTTATCAGAGGTAACTGTCCTAAGTTATGTATTTCAGAATTGTACTTGTACAAAAACACAGTTAGCTCAAATTAGCTTTATTAATTTAAACAATGTAATAATTTAAGGCAGAAACAATGAGCTCATTGAAGTAATGAATACTTGTTTATTAACAAATGATTATGACATTTAGTAAAATGTAGCATTGATGAAAAGATCATTATTTAACTTAAGAAAAAACATAGTTAATGATTTAGTTAAAAGTTTGGTCACTCTTTAAAGACAACCTATTTATTACTTCCCTTCCCAAATAAATGTGATTTCTTGTTGCGTCACTGCACCAATAGGAAGAGAATTACAATAATAGGGAACTAAGCACCATAATGGTGAGGTCAACAAAGGTGTCAAATCCAGGGTCAGAAAGTAAAATTCCTGCCATATTTTTATTTCACCCATGAACTCACACAGCAAAAACTCCTGTGTTAATGAACTCTCATGGGAGTTTATTTGGCTCCTGACTCAAGAGTGTTAAAGTTAATGGTGTAATTAAGTGATTGAGTGAGTGATGACTGAGTATTATTGAAGACACCTGATGATAACAAGCAGAATCGCTGAAGGACAAAGGCAAATTTTTTAAGTCTCCATTATGGTGGTCAGTGCTTACTTTAGTTGAGCTCTTGACCCTTAAGCTTTTATTGTTAGTTTTTTTTTTTGTGACTTGACTGTTGTAACTCAGTTATGATCAACTGAGTTAACCTGTCAACTGAACAGCAAGAAAAGCTGGTCAGGTGGTGTTGGTTATGTTTAGATGAAATCACATGTTGAAATTGACCTGAAACTCCAAACTCATTTAGACCAATTTACCTTACTGATTTCAATAGAAATGATTATACAGTATTTTATTTTCTGCTTATTCAATGTAATCTAAAATATATCTTAAAAGGTGTTCTGAGCCAAAACCAATGTCGTTTAGAGTTTGGACACACAGACATGAAGAATCAGCCTGTGATTCTCACCAATGGTGACAATAATAAAGCATGTTGCAGTGCATTCTGGGTGCCGCCAATCAAAACTCATCCATGGCTCCCATCATGCATTGCGGTATGAATAAATTATGATCTGAATTTTCTTAGTAATTTCCCTTTCCTAATTGAATATTCTGTTTGTCACCATTGTTGAGACATACACTGAACATATAAGGCTGTGTGCGCCTAGAACAAGACTTACCACTTTATCAGAACAACTTTAAAGAAATCATTTAGATCATATGGAAAAATCAATTTTTTTTTAGTTAGAAACTCTGTGATTCTGCATGACCAACAGGCTTTTAAGCTAAGAGAAGGATCTTAATGAGTTCAGTGACACTGATCAAATGATGAGAATGTGTTAATATAATACCATCTGATCACCTTTTCTCTTTGTTAATCCGACTGTTATAACTCAATTACAGCAATAAAACAAAATATTAAGTTAAGGTCGCCTGCCCAACTAAAACAAACACTGATCACCCTAATGGTGACTAAAAATTTAGATTAGCTCCTTCAGTGATTCTGCTTGTTATCATCAGGTGTCTTCAGTAATGCTCAATCATCACTCAATTAATCATTTAATCAGCTCATTAACTTTAACACACTTGATTGTTAATTTAACACTCATATTTAAACACTTTAAAAATATTGAGTCTGGAGCCAAATAATCTCCCATGAGAGTTCATTTAACACAGGAGTTTTTGGTGTATGAGTTCATGGGTAAAATAAAAATATGGCAGGAACTTTACTTTCTGACCCTGGATTTGACACCTCTGGAGGTCAAATAAAAACATTTTAGGAAAATCAACATCACTTTATGAAGTCAGCTTATGTGATGTTCTCTCAAAAAAATTAAGTTAGAACTGTTGGATTTTACTGCATAGTCAATGGTCAAAATGGTTAGTCGCTTATTAACCTGACATAGCATAAGCAAACTGATAACTATAAGTCCAAAAGGTCTAAGGTTTCTGTTCTATTTCTAACTCATGAAGTAATCATTTTCTGCTTGTGTTGTTGCTGAGACTCACGGTCATATGGTTTTGTCTGCGTTGATCAGGAATCCTCTTTTCCAATGGAGAGAACTGGAGAGAGATGCGACGCTTCGCTCTCAGCAACCTGCGGGACTTCGGGATGGGCAAGAGAGGAAGTGAAGAGAAAATCATAGAGGAAATTCAGTATCTGAAAGGAGAGTTTGATAAGTTTGAAGGTATAAGCTGAAACCCATGTATGGACATCTGCAACCATGCTCTTAGTTTAAAGGATCTTTGAGAGACATTTGTTTTCTCTTCACAGGGAAACCCTTCGACACAACACAGCCTGTGAACTACGCTGTGTCAAACATCATCTCATCTATTGTGTACGGCAGCAGATTTGAATACACAGACCCTCAATTCACAGGAATGGTCGACAGGGCAAATGAAAATGTTCGAGTTTTGGGATCAGCTTCTATAATGGTATGGAAGTATGTTTTACTGTACTTTACTGGTGACATCATTTTTTTTTAAATCATTAATACATGTATTTTTTTCCTCTGTGTGTACTTGTAGCTTTACAATACATTTCCGTGGTTGGGTCCGTTCCTCAACAGCAAACGGATTATTGTAAGAAATATGTTGAAAAATAGAGCAGAAATGACGAGGTTGATCACTGGACTGCTGGAGACTCTGAATCCACACGACAGCAGAGGGTTTGTCGACTCCTTTCTCATCCGCAAACAGAGCGACGAGGTACAGAAATAACCCTGTTCCATAGAAATACTGCAGGAACTAAAAAGTAATCATCAGATTACTTGAATATTTATATATAAAATGATATATGCGTGAAAGATGTTAAAACTAAATATATTTGGCGACAATTTACAATAAGGTTCCATTTGTAAACATTAGCTAACTACATTAGTTAACATTAACTAACAATGAAAAATACTTCAAAAGCATATAATTAATCAAAGTTGATGTTAATTGCAACATTTATTAACACATTTAAAGGAAAAGCTTCTGTTAATATTATTTAATAAGACACAGGTTAACATGAACTAAACATGAACACAAATACAAATACAAAATTTGTATTTTTATAATCTAACATTAAAAAAAGAACAATTACTCTAACAAAGGTATTGCTTATTGTTAGTTCATGTTAAGGCCAACTAACTAATGGGACATTATTGTAAAGTGTTACTATTACATTTAGTCTGAGATTCAATTGTATTCTTATTTGTTTCCTGTTCTGTTTCCTTTGTTAGCTATTGTTACCAGGGTAATTCATTGTTTGATTAATGCACTGCACCTGTTTCTCGTTTCATGCCTTAGTTTTGGTTAGTATATACTGAGCCTGTTTTCTGTCAGGCTGCGTTTACACTTGGCATTAACATGTGACCTGTAGCCGGATGTTGTCCACATACACATTGAAAAGACAAGTGTAAACGTGCTTCTGATCGGAATGTCCAGGATCGGAGGTAGCCGAGGACGCATTGTGATCGGATCTCAGTGTAATGTAAATACAATCCAGCCATTGTGTCTACATTCACAGGTGGACGTCATACAAAACCCCGCCCAGTCATTATTCCCCTCCTCTCTCCAGAAATTGCTGCACGTAGCTGTGTGGTTTTGCGATACAGTCGAGTGCGAATGCATCGCAAATATACTGAAATGTTTGCTTTCGCACCCTAAAGGTGCAGAACCATTAATTTTCTGTAAAGAATGCGCATTTTCCCCACCACAGCTGGCAACGTTCTCATTCCTCATCATCTACATTATTAGTACTTGCAGCCTCTTCATCCTCCTCATTTTGCGAGATTTATAAAATGTACCCCGACTGAAAACTGTTTTTAAAAGAAAACCCACCAGTTTAGGTCGACTTTGCACCGGAGCCATCCTTTTATTTTTTTTTGTTTCGCGCGGAAATGCGAGATCCTATCTGTTATTCAGATACAGAAGACACTTGTTGTGGACAGATGTAAACACTCCGTGTCCTGATTGGCTTTTGATCCGATCTGCTTGATCAGATCAAGGTGCTCACATGTTAATGCTAAGAGTAAACGCAGACTTAGTCTTTGTTCCATCTTCATCAATAGTTGGTTGTTCTTTTTGTATTTTTTGAAATCGGAGTATCATTGTTATTTTCGAGTTAGTTGGTTTTGATAAATAGAGACTGCTGCAATTAGATCATGATCTTTTAATCTCTGCTTCAACTGGACGTGACGTATGAATACACACACACACACACGCAGGTCCTTCTCAAAAAATTAACATATTCTGATAAAGTTAATTATTTTCCATAAAGTAATGATAAAAATTAACTTTCATATTTTTTAGATTCATTGCACACCAACTGAAATATTTCAGGTCTTTTATTGTTTTAATACTGATCATTTTGGCATACAGCTCATGAAAACCCACAATTCCTGTCTCAAAAAATTAGCATATTTCATCCGACTAATAAAATAAGTGTTTTTAATACAAAAAAAAGTCAACCTTCAAATAATTATGTTCAGTTATCCACTCAATACTTGGTCAGGAATCCTTTTGCAGAAATGACTGCTTCAATGCGGCGTGGCATGGAGGCAATCAGTCTGTGGCACTGCTGAAGTGTTATGGAGGCCCAGGATGCTTCGAGAGCGGCCTTAAGCTCATCCAGAGTGTTGGGTCTTGCGTCTCTCAACTTTCTCTTCACAATATCCCACAGATTCTCTATGGGGTTCAGGTCAGGAGAGTTGGCAGGCCAATTGAGCACAGTAATACCATGGTCAGTAAACCATTTACCAGTGGTTTTGGCACTGTGAGCAGGTGCCAGGTCGTGCTGAAAAATGAAATCTTCATCTCCATAAAGCTTTTCAGCAGGTGGAAGCATGAAGTGCTCCAAAATCTCCTGATAGCTAGCTGCATTGACCCTGCCCTTGATAAAACAGTGGACCAACACCAGCAGCTGACATGGCACCCCAGACCATCACTGACTGTGGGTACTTGACACTGGACTTCAGGCATTTTGGCATTTCCTTCTCCCCAGTCTTCCTCCAGACTCTTGCACCTTGATTTCCGAATGACATGCAACCACTGAGCAACAGTCCAGTGCTGCTTCTCTGTAGCCCAGGTCAGGCGCTTCTGCCGCTGTTTCTGGTTCAAAAGTGGCTTGACCTGGGGAATGCGGCACCTGTAGCCCATTTCCTGCACACGCCTGTGCACGGTGGCTCTGGATGTTTCTACTCAAGACTCAGTCCACTGCTTCCGCAGGTCCCCCAAGGTCTGGAATCAGTCCTTCTCCACAATCTTCCTCAGGGTCCGGTCACCTCTTCTCGTTGTGCAGTGATTTTTGCCACACTTTTTCCTTCCCACAGACTTCCCACTGAGGTGCCTAGATACAGCACTCTGGGAATAGCCTATTTGTTCAGAAACTTCTTTCTGTGTCTTACCCTCTTGCTTGAGGGTGTCAATGATGGCCTTTTGGACAGCAGTCAGGTCGGCATTCTTACCCATGATTGCGGTTTCGAGTAATGAAACAGGCTGGGAGTTTTTAAAAGCCTCAGGAATCTTTTGCAGGTGTTTAGAGTTAATTAGTTGATTCAGATGATTAGGTTAATAGCTCGTTTAGAGAACCTTTTCATGATATGCTATTTGTTTTGAGACAGGAATTTGGGGTTTTCAGGAGCTGTATGCCAAAATCATCAGTATTAAAACAATAAAACACCTGAAATATTTCAGTTGGTGTGCAATTAATCTAAAACATATGAAAGTTTAATTTTTATCATTACATTATGGAAAATAATGAACTTTATCACAATAGGCACCATATGAAAGTTTTAATTTTTTGATCAGGACATTAATGGAAAATAATGAACTATATCACAATTGCCTAATTTTTTTAGACAAGACCTGTAATATATTAGGGCAGGGCGAATAATATCGCACGATATTTGTTATGCGCCATCTCGTCAGTATAGCCGTTTCCTTGATTAGTAGTAAATCACCTTCACTGTTTTCAGGTGGATCGGCCATTACTACAAAGAGCCGTAGTTCAACTGACAAGCTGAGCCATATCCATCAATATCGCGGACGATCGTCCACGATATTTAATGCGATATGCTCAGCTTGTATTAACTCGCTCTTTGTACACAGCACAA
>CM060618.1:34597592-34637592 GCA_030578275.1 Meda fulgida
TGTACTGGACACGACAGAACGACCCTGCGCTGGGGTTTTGATGCTCATGGCCAAATACCCCATATACAACATGGTAAAAAAAGACAGTAATGCCAAGATTTTTCCTTAATTCTGAGTTTAATTTGTGTCCACAGGAACAAACATGGGTTGCATTTTGGTGGTGCAGATCGAGTCATGAGGAGATTGACAGAGTGATCGGTAGGACGTCAGCCAGCGGTGAAAGAATCGAAAGAATATTAACCATATACAGACGCTGTGATTCATGAAAACCCGAGACTGGCTAATATTGTTCCCTTATCTGGCCGCATATAACCACTGTGAGTTCACTTCAAGGGATACTTCCATCAAGAAGGTCAGTCAGAAGAATAAATATGTAACCTTAAAACCAACCATAGAAGCTTTGAACCATTGTTTTTTTCTCCATTTCTAGTAAACCACTGTAGTTCCTCTGCTGACGTCAGTTTTTGAAGGATCCAAGCAATTGGAGAAACCGACACTTTTACCCCAGAACACTTTCCTAAGATGAAGAAGGGCCGTTTTGTCAAGAAGATCATTTTATGCCCTTTTCTTGCAGGTATAAACCACTCTAAACCCCAGTGTTTTGAAGAAATAAACTTTTAGTTTGAATATTAAAAACAGTAACTCCTCCTCTCTCCCTCTCTCCCTCTCTCCCTCTCTCCCTCCTCATCCCTCTGCTCTCCCTCCTTATCCCTATCTCTCCCTCTCTCCAACTCTCTCTATCCCCTCTCTCCCTCCCTCTCTCCCTCTCTCCCATCTCTCCCTCCCTCCCCTCTCTCTCTCCTCTCTCCCTCCCGCCTTCTACTCCCTCTCTCCCTCCCTCCCTCTCTCTCTTCCCTCTCACCTCCCTCCCTCTTCACTCCTCTCTCTCTCTCTCTCTCTCGGGGGGGGGGGGGGGGGGGGGGGGGGGCCCTCCCCTCCCTCCCTCCCTCCCTCTCTCTCCCTCTCTCTCCTCACTCTCCTCTCTCTCTTCCTCTCCCCTCCCCCCGTCCTCTCCTCTTCTCTCCAATCTCTCTCCCTCTCTCTCTCTCGCCTCGTCCTCTACTCTCTCTCTCAAGCTCTCACAACTCTCTCTCTCTCTCCTCTCCTCTCTCTCTCCTTACCCGCCTCTCTCTCTCCCTCTCTCGCTCTCTCGCTCTCTCCCTCATCCCTACTCTCTCTCTCTCTCTCACTCTCTCTTCTCTCTCTCTCTTCCTCTCTCCCTCACTCTCTCACTCTCTCTTCTCTCCATCTCTCTCCTCTTCCTCTTACTTTCTACCTCTCTCACTCTCTCCTCTCTCTCCCTCCTCTCTCCTCCGTCTCTCTCTCCTCTCTCCTCTCTCTCTCTCTCACCTCTCTCCTCTCTCCTTCTCTCTCTCTCACTTCTCATCTCATCCTTCTCTCTCTCTCCCCCTCACTCTCTCTCTCTCCCCCTCTTCCCTCCCTCTCTCTCCTCTTCTATCTTCTCAGGCCGAAGGTTTTGTTTGGAGAGGAGTTTGGCCGGATGAGCTCTTTCTTCCTGTTCTTCACATTCCCTCCTTCAGAGCTAACCGCTTCACACTCCACCTGAGTATCTGGAGATGATCTGGACACAAAGGAATAGTCGAATGACATTGAATCCGTCCCCTCACAAGCTGTTGTCGATCAGACCGTTGCCTGATACGGACAATCAAAACAAAACAAGACATATCACACCTCTTTTAAATAAAACACTTGGGCTTGATTTTACTCGTTCCTGAGTAAAATTCCAGAAAATTTAAGTATGCCACTACTTTCCACAAACCATAATACTTTTTTTTTATGCATAACACTTCTTGAGCAGCAGGTGCATATGTTTTTAATTTTGTATTTTGTTACCATATTTTGTAGTAATAAAGATAATTAAAAAGTGTATGTGTTTTTCACATTTAATGTAGCTTGTTTAAACAAGATTTACTTCAGAGGCACTGAGTAAAGGTAACTATGTAAGATAAGATTACAGTTTTAAACAATAAAACGTGCAAGTGAGATAAACATTTTCATAATTGTATATAAGTTAAAATATGTTTATATAAAACCCCAGCCAGCACAGTCATGTGGGGCCCACATGGGTTTTGACGTGGGCTATCTAACTGGACCCAGCCATTTTGCTCCCTGGTTTCCATGTAGGCCCCCATGGGATTTCCCAGATGAACTGACCACTGCCTCAGTGTCCACACTACAGGCTGTTAAATTAAACTCTGATCAGTGTTGGTAGTTAATGAATAATTAAGTGATTGAATAATGATTGACATTATTGAAGACACTAAAGGCAAAATCACTGAAGGAGAAAAATCATAAATTCTAATCCACCGTTTATGAGATTAGTGTTGCTTTAGTGGGCTCTTGACCCTTAGACTAACATTGTGATTTTAATTTGTCTACTTATTTTGGGGGATTTTACAACAATAAAATGATCAAAGACAAATTGACCTGTAAGCTGCTTAATGTTTTGGAAAAACCCTCCTGTGAACGGAGTAATGACACTACGGCCTGAGATTCTCTAGCACAAGTTTTTAGCAAATATTTTTTTTGTGATTTCACAGATATGACAACAGCCATAAGTTATAATATTTTCATAAACATGTTCTAAATCCAAATATTTCAAATTAAGCAAATTAAACACCAGGCATCAAAGAATCAGCAGCCCTGTGAATTCTCTAACAATGTGACATAATAAACATGTTGCAGTGGCTGCCAACCAATCACAACTCATTAATGGCTCCCATCATGCTTGCGGTATGAATAAATATGATCTGACTTGTCCATGTATTTACTTTTTCTTATTGAAATATTCTGCTTGCACCAATGTTAAGATGCATTGACGAATATTGATGTCTGGGTTGCCTAAATCCGATATCCTGTGTAAGCCAAATGACCTTTTAAAGATTCCTTTATATAATCTAAAAATTCTGGATAGTTATATTTAATCACATTTATGCTGTAATCAACAGCATAAATCATTAAGCAGAGTTCAATGATGTTTGTACATATAAAAACCAACACCACTACATCCCTTTTTTTTTTTAATCTGGTCATCAACTGTTAAAAGTCGAAACATGATCCTAAATCAAATTTTGAGTTATAATATAAGGGTCAAGAGTCCAACAAAGCAAACACGACGCCATAATGTGCATTACAATTTCCTCCATCAGTGAATCGCTTAGTAAGGTGTCTTCAATAATGCTCAATCATTATTCAATCACGAAATATCTCATTAACATCCAACACTGATCCAGTGTTAATTTAACACCCTGTATGTTTTTTTCCCCACACACTGAGCATTGTTCAGTTCATCTGGGCAAACCCATTGGGGCCTACATGGAAACCAGGGAGCAAAACTGGCTGGGTCCCCAGTTAGATAGCCCACGCAAACCCATTGGGCCCCCACATGACTGTGCTGGCTGGACAATGGTTATATACTTTTGCTTTTTCACTTATATTCCTCACTATGCAAAAAATGGTTCCTTTTCGAGTTTTGACACACATGTTTAACAAAAGGCAATATTTCCTTGCAGAACGCAGTTCATGACATCACGATCATGCAGTGTATATAGAGGCGCCTAAGTTACTCGTCATCAGTTTTTGTTTTGTATTCCAGGAGCCGTTTGTTTTGTATGCCAATGTTGAGAAGACGAATCATGTCGAGCAGCAAAGAGTTTTAGAAAGTACATGCCCTCTGTGCCTCGATCTATGAAACCTGAGAAACCCATGATCTTTGGTTTGTCCCTGCTTGGAAGCGGAGCAGGCACATTCAGCAGCCCTTGAGGGTGCTAGATGCATTCACTGTGACAAGTCACAGAGAAAAAGCTCCGCTCACGCCAAGCACCTGCCCCCTGCGGTAGGGTCCTGCGGCTAACTAGCTAAACGTGTGAACACAAATTAAAACATTTTGAAGAACCCAAAAAAAGTGGACGCTATTGACTTTTTGACGTTCCCAAAAAAAACATTTTGGGAAAGTTTGAATTTGTTTTCTCCTTTAAATGCATGTAACGCCACTTTCAATCTTCATCAGATGGTAGAGCAGTTCGGACTCAGTTTTTCACAACGTCCAACTTTGTCTAAAGAAAATGGTTGTGCCTAGCCGGCTACAAAACAAACACTTATGTATTATGCAGACGAATTTTGGAGACCCAGAGATAATTCCACTGTTCCCATATTTCACTAACGGTCATGGTAAGAGCAGCCAGCAGGTTTTTGGCAGGTCGCTTAACAAAACAGCCAATGCAATCAAACATTGCCCAAATGAAGCCTAAAGACACATAACAAAAAATCAATATTCAAATATGCTTACGATTATTCAAGTTATGCAGTTGAAAAGCACATTGAAGGCTCCAATATCAGTGGCCCTCCTTTACAAAACATCATCCTGTTTTATCATTGGATAAATTATCATCGATTATCATAATAATTCAAATGCAAGCAAGTCAAAACTTAGCCCACGGGAATAATCATCCCGTTGCAACGGTTTAAAACTTACAGACTTTGGCAACCTGCAGCCACAGTCTCCTGACAATAAATTTAAAGGTTACTTTAAATTATTACAATTTCATTAAGGTACATACAGCAGTCCCAAATGGTTTTGGACACTTTTGACATTTTGACCGTCACACTTATAAAAGAATTCCACTGCTTGGATACAAAATATCAAATAATGTGCATTGTGTTTAAAATGAATGCTAAAGCTTTTCTCAAGTCAGACTTCAAACCTTGTTCGAGCCACTTTAGTACTTTACCTTTTTGTTCTCTTTCCATGGGTGTATGAACACACTTCAGTAAAGTGAAAGTGTCCCAAAGGCTGTCGATATTTTCCAAAAAGTATTTATACTTTGAATGTTTTTTTATTTTCAAACCTAACATTTTTATTTGTGAAATATAAAATAAGAAAAAATGTTATTTTCTTTTCTAATATGCCACTTAGTCTGTTCTGGCAATTTTGTTTACAGTAATGCAAACACTTTATACATTTTTAATTGTGACTTAAGTGTCGAAAGACTTTTAGTGGCCACTGTATACAACTTAAAGCTTGCAGATGAATTACATTTATGCTTTGGCAGACACTGTCATCCAAAATTGACTTGCATTGTTTTCAAGGTCTACATTTCTTATCAGTTCATGACCTGGCTACACTCAACTGTTTTTTTTGCATTTAGATATCAATTAGATAGGTAGATATCAGATATCAAGTAAGATAGGTAGATATTAGATATCCAGTAATAGGTAGATATCAATATAAAAGTCTATATGGTCAATAGATGGTCTATAATTATACGAGCAACAATAAAAGTACATGACGGTCAGGTTGATGTTCAATCAGCTCAAACTTAGCTTAACCTCGTGTACGTTTAGCTGCCCCTAGTCTTCTCTTACCCTCTCTGTCTCACTCACTTGCAAAATTAATTTTTCTTTTGTTTCTGTCTTTAACTTGTGTGAGATGGCCTCTCTGGTAAGGACCTCTGTTTACTCCTTGACTTAAAACATACTCCACATGGTTTCTGGAGCAACATTATAGATACTGGAAAGTGTGTACACACAACAGAACACCTTTTATACCATATGCAGGACAGTAGTATGTAAATCTCCTCTCTCTCTAATAAAGAGTTGAACGCAACACTCACTTAAATATTTGTATTATTTCCGAAGTCATATATAACAACAATTAAAACGTGGTCCCAATGTTTTATGAATGTACTGTAGATTTGATTTGAGTTGTTTCTTTTAAATGAGATGATCTAATGATCTCATTTATTTTCTTAATTTATGTTTTTCTTAAATAATAACCATCCCAACTTTTGCTTCTTTTTTTATCATGAGTGGGAGCACTAACAGCAGATAGAAAAAAAACAGTTAAGGAAATAGAGGCAAGGCAAGCCATAGGGGAGTCATCATAAATCGTAAATAGTGTTCATAATAACTTTTTGTAACACCAAATATGTCTATTCTCTTTCTTCTAAATCCCTTTTTATTTATAAACGGGAAATTTTGTTTGTCTTCAAAAATGATAGGTATTTTCTGTACATGATATGTATTCTGTAGCGACCAAATATAGTCGGGACCATTATTACACAGTATGTTCTAATACGTTAAATATGGTTAATATCTAAATAGCCTATCATTACTTTGTCCCCTCTGATCCAACGGTGTGTGTTATTAATTTTTAAAGTCACAAAACAAATAGTCTTACTGTAGGCTGTGAAACCAACTGAATAACTACAGATATGTTTAAACCTCATGGCAGACATTCCAACTGCCCTATTTACACTGCAATGTTTATAATTAAATTAACAAAAAACACTAACTTTGTATCGAAGTACTATGACGCTACGGTTATTAATGTGGAGTTTCGAGCATATACGATTTAATGAGTTAATTCGCCGAATATCCTACTCCCCCTACTGGACGCACCAGGAACCAACAGGGGCAAAAACTGCATGGCCTAAAAACTGCTTGGGCCGTATATATCTACCGGCTGCAGCCCTCCCCAATATTAGGAGCCTGCCAATATAGCATTGTTAGCCTCTTAAAGGACGCCAGTGAGGCTCAGTCAACAAGTTAACATACAAAAGTAACCGTACTAATAACCTTTTAACCTGGTACACGCATCCAACAGCCAGTTACATGTTTAACTGAACTTAACTTATTCATGACCTTCAACCTCGTACGACTCTGACATACTATAAAAAAATAGGCTGAAAGGTGACCGACCACAATCTTTTTTTTTTTGCAAGGGAAACGGTTGCACGGATATTAAAGAGTCGTAAAACCTTTATTTTTTAAGAATGAAGTAATGTATCAGGGTTTGTTTTATGAACAATATCAGGATTTGTAAACATTGTTAGCATGGTTTCTGGAAAAAAGGATGCTACAGTTCATTCCGTAGGCGACTTTACGAGTATAATGGTGGAAGGATGAAGACATTCCGTATCTTGGAACTGTAATTCACCATAATTCAACCTTTTACCCACAGCACAGACGTCAATGTGACTCAGCAGAAACGTTTGGACACCAATCAATCACGCAGTCATATGTCATATTTTGGTTGAAATGAAAATCAGGTTAACGTCTAAAAACCCAACATTTGGTTTTGACTCCCAAGCTCCAAACGTCAGACAGATGTTAATTTTGTTGGTATAAGCACTGCAAAAAAAAATGATGACATTATGGCAGCGCATTAAATCTGTGAAGATCTCAGCAGAGGAAGGAATGAACAACTCAAACAGCATTACCAGCTCACTTATTACTAACCAGACTCACTTTCTTTCATTTCCGGTTTAAGAAATCAATAGTTTTATTTTAAAAGTCACCATGATGGTGGTTTAGTGTTTGCTTTAGTTTGACTCTTGGCCCTTAACTTTTATTGTAAATATTTCCCTACTGCTGTAACAGTGCATTTATGAACAACATTTATTGGTGGCAAAAGAGCCAAGAAAAAATTAGGTCAGGTGGATGGTTGTTTATGATGCAGAAGACATATATATAAATGCCTAAAATTTTTTGATTATATTTTCTTGTGTTTTTAGTGTATTTTATAACATAACCCATTTTATTTTACATTTGAAAGCAATGTTGTATATCTAAAAATATAAAGATCTGTAAAACATTTAGAGCATATAAACATAATTTCCTATACATATTACTTAGATTTCAAGATCAGTGTATGACTCTCAACAATGGTACAAAAAATGGATATGCTTCATGCTGGTAACCACCAATCAAAACTCAACATATCTCCCAGCACGACAAGCAAGCATTAAAATTATGCAGCAGGATTTTTTGTACTTGTTTTTTATGCTTCAGAGTTGACTCTGATAATCTGGATATTTTGTTTTTATTGTCACCATTGTTGAGATTCATACGCTATTTCTTGATGTCGTGTGCGTTTAAGTAATGCATAGATAAAAAGTTTTTGTGCATCTAAAAAATTTTTTTTTTTTAAAAAACCAAGCATATTATTTGATAAACAACACTACTACAGATGCTTGTAGAAAACAAAATAATATCTATTTAAATAAAGCAGGTAATATAAAAACCACAAGTCCTATATAATCAAAGCATTAGACACCTGAAAAAGACCAGGATTCAGGGAATATATGAGATATCATCATCATCAAATACCACCAACAACACCTGATCTCATATGGCTTTTGTTTTTAGCTACAATCATTGGTGATTTATATACACACAAATATAGCAACCAATAAAAATTAAGGGTCAAGAGCACAACTAAAGCAAATGCCCACCTCTCACCATCATGTGACTTAAAATCCAAAATAAAAATTCATTTAAACGTAAAATTAAATAAAGAAAATCTGGTTAGTTTTAAGTGAAGCTGGAAATAAGTGTACGGCCAACGCATATCACCTTTTTGTTTGGGTTTATTCCAACCAAAATTCAACGACTGCACAACGTTGGAGCTTGACGTAAACAAACATTGGATTTAGACTCAAACCGACTTTCATTTCAACCTAATCCAACGTCTCCACGACGTTTATCTATATCCATGGGCCTGCTGGGTCATGTTCACAGACCAGTCTAGCACAAGTGTGCAACAATCACAACAGCCACCGTGTTCCTGTCCACCCCAACACAGTTAGCAATAAAAGCTATCATATCCGCAACCAGGTGAATGTTTCAGCCATGGAAAGTCAAGTACCAAGTCAAGTGTATTTTTAATATAGCGCTTTTGCCCACAATTAAATTGCATCAAAGCAGCTTCACAATATCAATCAAATAACAAAAACAATGTTTGTTTCTTAGTTAAAAAACATCCCACTTTGGTAAGCTGATCCATGGTATTAATGCTTGGTTAATATTGTGAATATCCCCAACTGTACAGCCAAAGGCAACATGCAAGGACCGAAAAACTCCATCACTGACCTACTGGTGTCCTAATAACTCCATCAGTGACCTAATGGAGAAAAAAAAAAACCTTGGGAGAACCCAGGCTCAGTCGGGGCCAGTTCTCCTTGCTGGCGGTTAATGAACTAGATGCCGGATTAACTAGTAAACTGTAAATTGATACAGAATTTTTTTTTTTATCACTTCGGGGTGGGTACGCGAACCGGAACCACAACATTTTATCTGTAGAGTGAAAGGGATCCTCCCATAGGAGAGGCAGTTGGCACTTCACACTGCGTTGTCTTCGGTCCAGCAAAGCTCCTATCAGATCTGATACGGCCTGGATCCGGTCGCTGCCGGGAAAACCTCGGGATAAAACAAAGACACTAAAATTAGCGTAGTCCATTCTCTTATGATGATGACACAGTACATTCAGGATTTAAAGGGAAGTGTTCCCGTTCCGGCTGACCTAATCATGCACCTAACATTGAATTATAGAGTCTATTATATCTTAGGTTGTATGCTTAGGTACAAAGAGAAGTTATTTAGTCTAGCTTTGAACGGACAGAGTGGTCTGCTCCCGACCAAAGGAAGGAAACTGTTCCCAAAGTTTTGGTGCTAAATAGGAAAAGGAATCAAACCGCCCCAGTCAGATTTTGATATTCAAGGTTTATCACCGGCCCCGAATTTTGAGATCGCAATCGACGTGAAGGACTATAATGCATAAGAGCTCGCTCAAGTACTGCGGAGCTAAACCATTTAGTGCTTTGTAAGTAATCACCAAAGTTTTAAAAATTTATTACTATGTTAATAGGCACCAATCAGAGTTGACAAACCGGCTAATATGGTCATATTTCCTGGTTCCTATAAGACTCGAGCGCTGGCTTTTTGGACCAGCTGTAGTTTAATTTATTAAGCGTGCAGGCAAACCACCTCATTGGGCATTACAATAATCTACGTCTTGTTGACATGAAAGCAGAACTAATTGATCCGCATTTGTTAATGATAGCATATGTCGTAATTTAGATATATTTTATAAAAGATGAAAAATGCGGTTACAGATACGAGACACGAGACTTTCAAATGAAAGATGCTATCAAAAGCACACACCAGGTTCCCTAACCGACTACGAAGACTAAACAGAGCAGCCATGAAGTGTTAGACAAGTATCTAGGTATATTACGTGTGAATTTTGTCCAATAATTAGAATCTCTGTTTTTTTCAGAGTTAGTAGTAGGAAATTAACTAGTCATCCACAATTGTTTAAATCACTAAGCATTCAGTTAATTGTTGGTGAATTGGTAGTTACGGTAGGTTTTGAAGAAATATAACAGCTGAGTAAATAAAAAAAAAATCATCGGCATAACAATGAAGAGCTAATTCCATGTTTCCTAATGATATGTCCAAATGGTACATGTAAAGAGTGAACAGCAGCGTCCTAGTACAGAGCCTTGTGGACGCCATACTGAAACTTTTATCGATAAGCCATCTCTTCATTTACTGCTACAAACTGATAACGTCAGATAATATGAATTAAACCTGCTATGCATTTCCACAATGCAACATAGTTTTCCCAGTCTATTTAAAAGAATGTTGTGGTCAATCGTGTCAAATTTGCAGCACTAAGATTAAGTAACACTAATAGAGAGATGTACCACCACGATCGAATGATAAAAGTAATCATTTGTAACTCTAATGAGAGCGGTCTCAGTACTATGGTGCGGTCAAAATCCTGACTGAAAATCCTCGCAGAATATCATTACTTTCAAGAAAGGAACATCAGTTTGTGAGGATACTGCTTTTTCCTAATATTTTGACAGAAAAGGCAGATTGAGATCGGCCTGTAATTGACGAATCTGAAGGATCAAGTTGCGGTGTTTTAAACAATCGGTTTTATCATAGCCAGCTTAAAGGTTTTGGTACATATCCTAGAGACAAAGAACAATTATTATATTAAGCAGAGATCTATGATACTCTGGAAGCATCTCTTTCAGTAGCTTAGTTCGGTATAGGGTCTAACATACAAGTTGTCGATTTTAGAATGAATTAACGAGTTGCAGAATTCTTCCTCTCCTATAGCAACAAATGAATATACAATTTTTCCTCAGGGAGACCTAACAATGCACTCCTGATGCGAATACTGTTATAGACGTTGCATAATATATTTTGTCCCTGATATTAATCAATCTTAGCAGTAATGACTTTAATTAACTGCTCACTTATGTGTTGCTTGGCAACTTCTGTGCATGAAGCTTCTCTTTTTCGGTTAGTTTAGCCACTGTTTCAAATAACTAACTAGATTATGGTTTTAGTTTTTCTTCTAATAGGGTTTATACTACACGGGACACTAAGCAATCTAGCAGCTTTAAAGCCTCTCTGTAAAGCAATCAGCTCTCTTCTTTCCATGAAATACCGAAATACCTCTATTTTGTTTGCTTCCAGTTGCGCTCCAATTTTCTGGCTGCTCTCTAAGCCTGAGTGTGCTCGTTTACCACGCGTTGGACTATTTTCTTTAATCTTCTTTAAACGCAACGGAGTCAACTGCGTCTAAAGTGCTGGAAACGAGAGAGTTAAAAGTTTCTGTGCAATATCATTTCTACTAAGCTAATCCGGGATCTGAGATGATGAAACTGATTAGGAAGAGTTTGATAAAGCAATCTTTAGGGCAGAAGGTTATAGGTCTAACAATATTTTTATTACACGAGTCGGCTTTGACAGCCCATGGCTAAATGTAATTTACATGAGACTAAAATGGTCTGGAGATTCATCGCTCTGCTGCAGCATTTCAACGGCAGCAACACTATTCAATTAAATATTAGATCTAGAGTAGGATTACGACAATGAGTGGTCCTGTACACGTGTTGTCTAACTCCAATTGGTTTACAATGTCTTTAAAGTTCCAATCCAATGCATCTTTTCATTATCTACATTAAATTAAAATCACCAAACAATTAGTAATTTATCGTTCCAATACGAATTCTGATAGAAAGTCCGCAAATTTCTTTGATACAAGCTTTATGGGCCCTGGTGGCCTGTATACAGTAGCCAGCAGAAATCTCAAAACGTGATTATCCGTTTACACTATAATTTTTTATCAATAAAGCACCAACACTTTCAAAAGAAGTATATTTTAAAAATAGATTTCTTAGTGGTTTTGAAAATGTAATACTATAAATAACAGCAACAACCGCCCCCTTTTAGCGTTTAGACAGGTTCAAGTTTATAACATAATCTTGTGGGGTTGACTCATTTAAAGAAGGTAATCGTTGTTTTAGCCAGTATCTGTCAAACACAGCACATCTAGATTATAACTTGAAATCACATCATTAACTATAGGATTTTGAAGTAATGGATCGATATTCAGCAACCCAAGCTTTATCAATTTGTTCATCTGTATTATATCTGTTTTTTATTTGTTGAACATCCAATTAAATTTTTCTTAACCTGAGACGTTGTTTGGATTTCCAAATCGGGAACAGACACAGTCCACTATTAGGATATCTAGTGGAAAGAGGGCTCTAGTGATGGGATTTATCTGACCTGGGACCGAGCCGATAGCAGACTGGTCGTATAGCGCAGTCTGTCTGCTTCCTGACCTGAGGCCCCAGATTTTTCATGTTTTAGCTCTAAAGACTATGTGCCATATTACTAGAGAGAAGAGCACACCTCCCAGGAGGGATGAACCACCATCTCTTTTCAACTGGTCAGCTTGCCCAAAAAACTTTTCCAAATTGTCTATGAATTCTAACTTATTCAACGACACCACTTACCAAACCAACCATTGAGTGAGGCCAATCTGCTAACTACTCTCTACTCCTGGAAACAGGAAGGGCCCAAGAAAATTACAGTGCCTGACATCGTACTTGCCGAGTTTACACCCCTCTTTACTATTAATTTGGTGATCTCCGACTGCGAGTCCAACATCATTAGTGCCGACATGAATAATATCTAGAGAATTAACAATTATCATTAGCCCAGCCTTTTAAATTTGCTTTGATGTCAGGCGCTCTGGCTGCCCGGCAAACCTGTGACTTGGTGGCTGGTGTCCCTCTATTCTTTCACGTTCCCTGGTGATCGAATCACCAATACCAGGCACAACCAACAGAATTCTCATGGGTGTTTTCACTGAGTGGGGCCAAAATCGATTTGTTATGGTAATCGGAACGGAAGAGTGGTTTTTTTTAATCCGCGACTAGAGCGATCTCACACGGTCACTCCATCTGCCCTGGCTGCAGTGCTCTACTTAGCTGGAACGCCGAATCATGTACAGAGTTCACTATGCTAGCGCATCCAAAATAGTATCTAAAGCTCTATACTATCCATACTATCCTCAAATTAAAGTTTGGATGCGTGTTTTCTACTAGCTCTGAAAAATCTCTCCGTCAGCCATTGACTGTCTCCTTGCATTTTATCACAAATAAATCCTATATTGCCATCGAGACGCTATACTAAACATATGACATGTAAACACAGTGACATTAACAAGACAACATTACTCACCGTTTGTGGTTGACTGATTCTTTCTTACCTGGGCTTTATGAACTCAAAGGCCGCGGGCGCGCAAGAGAAAATAAATAATAAATATATGAGCGCGGGAGCGCGTAAACACGCGTGCAGTGCTAACAATAACGGAAGCAAGCGATTGTAAGGTTATCTAGCTGGGTGGGTAAACTATATTTAGTAATATAAACAACTAGAAATGATAGTAAATGATGTCAAAACAGAAAGAAATACAAAGCTAATACAGGCGTAAGAGCTTTACTGCCTCGACGCAACAAACTCACAGCAGGCAGGAAGCAGACAGGGAAAGGAGGACTAAAGCCAACTGTCTTTCAGTACACGCACAATTTAGGTATTTAGACTCCCTGTAATGTGTAAACATCATTTCATTTTGATCAAGTGTCTGTGTGTCCAAATGCGGCAGGACCTTCTCTTCACTAACTTTACCGCAGCAGGATATTTAATGTGAATTATTAAATGAATGTATAAAGACAGTTTCTTCTCAGTTCACATAGCCGAGGAACCACATGTGAATGGATCAACAAGATTAACTATCAACATGATACACTTGTTTTTTGATAAATTGCCGTACAGAGGGTGTTACCTATACATATAAAGTGGTATTGCACAATGTTAAATAATACTGTAGTCAACTGATCTGATCTATTGCAGCGTGGTTAAAATACTGTGTAATGCACCCTTCTATTTACACAGTGTGCCTCAACATACAGTCCAAATAAGCAGTAATAACAAGAAAATGTGTATTTTAAACCCATTCGTTATCCTTTGTTTTATTGTCCGGTAATGATTATGTTAAGCATGGTGATTTCCTGAGCTTATTCCCTCTTATTCTAATAAGTGTTCCTAGTGAAATTTACGATTAAAGTCACCATGATATCAAATTTGACGTTTTTTTGGCTTTTAGTATGAATATGATAGCCTTACTGTAATCTATAAGATTGTGTGCTGTGCTCCAAAGCAATGACAAAATTCACATTTAGAAGATAATCATTCAAAACCTACAGTCTCTCACTTCCGCCAATATGGATCAACGATTTTGATGACATCACCCTGCACTTCAGCTTCTCATCAAATTTTCTGTCAAATCAAAAAAAAATAAAAAGAATCTAGAATCTGAAGTGTCCCGCCCCCTTTATTATAAGTAGACGCTGAAGATGAGGCTGAAATCGGTCACTTGTACACACATTTATTATTTTCTACATGGTGAATGGCACATGGCGCACTATATAGGGGATAGGGAAAGATTCAGATAGTGTAAATATGTTTTCCATTGGGGTAAAAGATGTCTGGTTTCACGTTAGTGTTACACAAACTGCTACAGTGCGCGCACAGTCTGCTCCGGTCCAGAGACACGATAACACAGAGCGGATCATATGCACGAGTCAGCGCAGACCACAAAATGTATCAGACCCTTTTGAATTCTAATGCTAAATTTTTAAGCGATGTGGAGGAGAAACAGTTAGAGATTGAGGCAACTGTGGCTTTGCCAAGCTCATTGGCTATGGTCGAGCTGTGACATAAACGAAACGTTATTGGCTATTTAAAAAAGGGGAGGAGCTGTTCAATATGTCCCGCCCTGCCTTCCTGTTTCAGTAGAAATTACATCAGCTAATTGAATAATGTTGCAGGTTTCAAGGCACTTCAGTGGGCCTTTAAAGATTCCTTTTGTAATCCTTACAAAATATCAGACCCAGTGTAGTTTTTTTTTAATTTTCTTCTTTCCCTCTCCCCCCTCACAAATGGACCTACCCGCTATCCAACAACTCTGCCTGGAGCAGAAGGACCGTTCACTGGAGGACCATATAAGGCACTTTTTAGATCCAACGTGCCTAACTCACTATCCAGACAGCTCGCGACACCAGCCCAAGATCCAAGGCACACCTTCCAGTGAATGGTCTTAGAGAGGATTTAGTCGTGTTTGTGGAGTGGGTGCTGGTGAACAGCGGATCGGAGGACATCCCCAGCCCCTCTCCGGACCCAGAGTCCAGCCAGAAACCACCCACACACTGCATGAAGGGAACGCCTAAACCCACCGCAGACAGTGAGCCCGAGCCTGCCGACATGTACGAGACAGTAAAGAGGACTGACCATCGCCCTGGCTCCACCGGGCTCCCTTGTCCCACTAGCTCCACCTTGGGCAGACGCCACTCTACCTGAACCACGCACTGCCCCTTTTGCACCCTGGCTCCACCTCGGACGCTTGTCGCTGCGGCTCCATCTCGGTCTTCAGAGCCATCAATGTCACGTGCGCTCATTGGCTCTTCAGCTCTGCCTGGCTCTCCACCTCCATCAGCTTCATCTCAGTCAGTTTTCCCCCTGGTGTCATCAGCCACGTCTCCACCATGGCTTTTCTCTCCCTCAACTTTGCCATGGGTCAACGTAACAATGTGAGCAGACATTGAGCCCAAGCCTGCCGCGATAGACGAGCCAGTGAAGAGGATTGAGCATTCCATTGTCTCGGAGCCCTGGCCCCACAGAGAGTCTGACCAGGTGCGTGAGCCAGCAACACCGTTCATCATTTGTGGAATATGAAAGCATGAAGGAAAGCCCCATTCCTGCAGCTGAAAGTGAACTTCACCTGCATCATCATGCACTCTCATCAGCTCCACTCCATATAAGCCTGCTTCACGCACTCATCAACGTCTGGTCTCGTCGTTCAACACTGAACCTCTACCTGACTTCTTAACTGTGGTTTACTAACCTGTGGATTACTAACCTGTGCGTCACTAACCAGTGCGTTGAACTGTCCTGTCCTTCTTCAGTCCGTCATAGTCTGCAAGTCTTCGGTCCATCAGCCACTTCTCCTCTCTACCTGGAACATGAGACTTATCAATCATATGCCAGTATCATCATCAAGTTCTGCAATCCAGAGACTCACCTGCACAGCAAAATCACCAGTGTTAAATTAACACTGCTCAGTGTTTATATGAGTCCACACTCAGAGAGTGTTAAATAAACACTGAAGCAGTGCTAAAGTTAATGAGATAATTAAGTGATTAATTGAGTGATGATTGAGCATTATCGAAGACACCTGATGTTAACAAGCAGAATCACTGAAGGAGAAAATTGTAATTGGTATATTACCATTATGGAGATCAGTGTTTACTTTAGTTGGGCTCTTGACCCTCAAGTCTTTAACTTTAGTTCTTTATTTGGCTGCTGTATCTGAGTTATAAGAGCCAGATGAACAAAGGAGAAATGGTGTTGGTTGTGTTTTAATATTATCATTAACTCACAATCATTTCACTTAATAGAGCTCAACTTCTGAGATAAATTTACTTTATTAATTATAGCAGCACTGTCCTTGAAAATCACAGTATTTGTAACTTTTACAATGTAATCCAAATGATTTCTGCAAACTTAATCACATATTAAACTTTTTTTCACTTTTTTTAAACAAACACCAAGAACCAGCCTGTGACTCTCAACAATGGTGAAAATTATAAAGCATTTTGCAGTGCATTCTGGGTGCCACCAATCAAATCTCATTCATGGCTCCCATCATGCATTGCTGCATGATTAAATAATGAGCTTATGTTCAGAGGTCATCTGTTTGTCACCATTGTTGAGATTCATACCCTAATTCTTGATGTCTGTATGTGCTTACATGAAATACTTTTTAAGGTGTTATTTTTTGTAAAGGTTTGATCATTTGGTTTTAATTGAAAAGGCTAAAAAATGCATACTCTACAATGATAGTGCTGCTATAATCGATAATATTTATAATTATAGTAATGCTATAATAGATAAATTTAATCTTATGTTAATGAGATAAGTAATTATTTGAGTGTTATTTGATTTGAATAATAATAATGCACAATAATAATAATGATCAATAAAAAAAATTTAACTGAAAACACACTTTCAATGAGTTCAGTGATTCAGGTCAATTATTGATAATGTTAAAGGGTCAAGGGTCAAGACCCCAACTAAAGCAAACACTGATCTCCATAATGGTAACATACCAATTACGATTTTCTCCTTCAGTGATTCTGCTTGTTAACATCAGGTCTCTTCGATAATGATCAATTATCACTCAAATAATTACTTAATTATCTCATTAACTTTAGCACTGCTTCAGTGTTCATTGAACACCCTCTGAGTGTGGACTCATATAAACACTGAGCAGTGTTAATTTAACACTGGTGATTTTGCTGTGTGCTAACTTCCTGCGTGGTATTCAATAAACTCTATTCAGAATTTACCTTCGTCTGCATTCTTCTGTTCCATGACAGTTGCATGTGTGTGTCCAATTACACAGTGTTTTCCAGCTTTCCCATTAGCTTCAAGTCTCTATTGCAATCATTAAAACTGCATTATTGGCAAATTAGCTAAGTGTAATTACTGCATTTTAAAATATACAACATTAAAAGTCAACCATTGGTTTAGTGTGTATGTACAGTGAGTACAGAATGACAGCTAACAATTCACTGGGAACGCCCGCAATGGCTTATCGAAAACCAGGAAGTAATCGTGCATATGGTAAATTGTGACTTCCTACATACTTCAGTTCCAAAAATGACAAAAATAGATTTCGAAATGTTATAATATTTGCTGATTGCTATTCTGCTGGCTATAGTGAGTGTAACTTTTCTGTCCAGTGAAACATTATACTGTCTTGTTTGCACAGGCAAATGCGCTTGAGTTTACACAACCAGTTAAGTTTATTAATTTACAAATGCAACCAAAATATATAAGATGAACGTTTTTGAAAATGGCACACCCTCTCCCAATTGGACATGTGGCATTTCAGCCTACAACAGAAGAGTTTATTTGCAAAAACAAATAACTCTGTTCTTGTTCATTTTCATAAATCATTATTGTGCATTGTAATATCAATCAAACTGCAGCTGGGTTGTTTTGATTAAGTAATAACAACTATACATAAATAATAAATACAGGTAACTTACAAAATTAAAGTTCATTTAAAGTATGTTTTTTATATATTAAAAATTTTTTTTTCTAGCAAAAGCAGATAACTCCAACAATCGTTTTTTTTTTCGGCAAAAGCAGATGACTCCACATTTCAAGTTTTAGAGTTAAACAAAGTAATTGTTATGATACATAATAAAACACTGGTTAATCTTTGTAACGTTACATTAAGCAATTGAGAAAAACTGTAATCTCCTCAGCTAAAATAGACGACACCTGACAAACCTACCGGTAGTTGTTGTGATTACACGCAATAGTAGGGAGCTTTTTCCTCACCACTAATGTGCTGCTTTAGCAAGCTTCTGTGAAAAAGTTTTAGCTTTTATTTTCATTTTTCAACCCGAAGAAGATTTCACGGGTTCATCAAGTTCGTTGAAATTATCCATCCTCGATCACATAGGCCTCGTTTGCTGTCAGTGAAATGTGACCCAATTCCGATTTTTTACTCATATGCGACACAGATCGGATGTGTTCTATAAACAGGAAAAAAACACATGTTTTTTTAGTTTTTTTTATTGAAAGGATCCCCATTAGCTACAGCCATGCTGCAGCTATTCTTCCTGGGGTCCTGAAAAAATATGTACATTAAAAATACAACAGATAAAAGGAAAAAGTAGATACACAAACACATACACATACATATACGTATACACATATCAACGTACATATATACCCTCATACAGGCATGAAATATACACATATATAAAAACACATTCTACACATATGCCTATAAACATACCTACACATGTGCATGTACATACATATTCACACACATATATTAATAAATATAAACAGTCAGATATATTATTTCGATAGATGCTGTTTTACATATAATTTAAATTTATTGACATTATTAGCAAGAATAATATGTTTTGGCAGTTTATTACATTCCCATATACCTCTGAACACAACAGTGTATTTTATGGCATTTGTTCTTACTATGGGTAAGGTGAAGTTACCTTTAGTTGGATGTCTGGTACTGTATGATTGTCTACACTAAAAGAAAGATGCTTGAAAAAAACAGAAGGAAATTTTGAGATAAAAATATTTCTTATGAAAATTAACAGTGAATACAACAGTCTATCTTCGACCAACAACCAATTAAGATCTTTGTGCATTAATATAATATTTCACCTATAGCTGCACCTAAGTGCTACACGAGCAGCTCTATTCTGTATAAGTTGTAATTTATTCATATATTCACCAGTGGAATTTGACCAAACTGCTGGGCAATAGTCGAGGTATGTCAATATTAGTGCTTTCATCGCATAATTCATAATATTTGAAGTTAAAAATTTTGCATGTCTTCTCATAATACCTCTTCCCATGTCTGCAATAATATTATTAATATGTTTTTTCCATGATAATCTAGAGTCAACTATTACACCCAGCAGTCTGGTCTCATGCACCTGTTCACTAATTGCATTATTAATTTTAATATTAATTACAGGATTTTGATTAATGTTATAATTTGAACCTAAAATCATGCAGTTAGTTTTTACAGTATTTAATGCCAGTTTATTTAATTTGATCTAATCTACTACATATTGTAATTCTTTATTTAAAACAGTTTCTAATTCCATTTGCGTACTTGCTGATGTAAATATAGCTGAATCATCAGCGTACATGACAATGTTAGCCTTACATAAAATATACGGTTAATCATTAGTAAAAATATTAAATAATAATGGACCCAGACAACTGCCTTGGGGTACCCCACATGTAATATTTCTGATACCTGAGAGACTGCCATTAAAAAAAACACTGCATTCGGATATTTCGAGATCGGTTTCAGGCCTTGTTCATTTGTGGAAATAAAACAGATATAAATCAGATATATGCCAATGCGACTATCATGTAAACAGGCAGATCGGATTTTCTGAGACATTAGGCTGCGTCTTCGCGGTTTAATGACGAGAGAAACCCAGACTCGCATATGCAAAGGGACGGATGGCCCGACGAAACATTGTTGTCATAGGAGAGGAATGTGGACACACGTTGACACAACATATCAAAGGTTGGCTTGCTCATCCTAACATTTCAGACCCACTGCGCCTCGTTAAAGCCCGCCACAATCTCATAAAAGTGCTATTGCACTTTTTTTTCACGTGCCATTTACGCCAAAAATAGTTTTTTTTCGTGCATGATACGCACTTTATGGCGTTTAATACGCACGTTATCATATGCAAGCAAAAACTATTTTTGTCGTAGCCTATAAATGGCACGAGAAATAAAATTCGTGCTATATTCACTTTCATAAGATCGTGTTGTATGTTCCCACCAGTCCTGAGATCTCGCTGCGCGTTCGTCCATCTGTGCAAGAAGACCACTTTAAACATGCGCAATGTTTCAGTCAAGTGTAAACACATGACTCAGATATGGGTCAGAATTTAAAGAACGTGTAAACGGATGGCCCAAAAAATCGGATATAGGCAACAAATCAGAATTGGGCATCAAGACCTGCAGTGTAAACGAAGCCTAGTCAGCTTTGACGAAACTCCTCTCAGCTAGCCCATATTTTCGAAGTGACGAACAGCCTTGTCACCTGACCTAAATCCTATAGACTTCATTATAAAGAAAAACAACAAATAAAAAAAAATCTATGACAAAAATACTATAAACTAGATTCAGCAGTAAAATTTACTCTAGAAAAATCACGAGTGCACAATAATTGTATAAAATCTGAACATTTAATGAAAAAAACATTTAGTGGGGAACAAATAAGAGACAATAAGTGTAGCACAAAAGTTTGGTAAAATGTTACAGATTGCTCTTAATATTATTGTAAAACACATTCATGAAAAAGTAGGCCTACATATTATAAAATTAGCACAGCTGTTTTTGAGGCAGCAATAGATAGGACAAAACAAGAAAGGCTATTAATAATCTTTATTGCGCAAACGTATTATGATATGAAAGGCTCCAATACAGTGCAGTGCAATACATGGCCATGGGAAAATGTGGGTTGCATGGCAGTTGAGAACCACTGCTCTAAAAAACCTTTGGTGGAATGGAAAGATTATGGATTTTAAAGGTTCTACCTGGAACCATTCATGCCAATAAAAAAGCTTTATTTTTAACAGTGTATGATTGGTTGCATTTAGCACCCCCCGAGGGGAACCTCAGAACAGATCTGTGACCCATGTATGAGAGCTGATTTGATTGACAGTGCCAGTTAGTGTACATGACACATGGTTTTACATCCTCAACCCTCTGGCGAAACGTTGCATTGCTTAATCAGGTTTGTGAAAGTAGGTCTGAAGTCACTCCAGGTTGAAGTGTGACAGAGGTGAGAGATGCACTCCTTTGTGTTCATTTGTGTGTCTGATTGAGTTATTGTACAGCTTCTATCCTAAAAGATAAATAATAGAGCATATATTACCATTTTAAAACAAAACAAATAAATGTGAAGTGTTGAAATATTTGTTTTATTTGGGTGTCAAGATTAAATAAGCATAAAAGAGAATTTTCATTTCAGTTTATTATGAAAAAAAGTGTAATCATTTGATTTGATTGTTTAGTAAAGCTTGTTTGATAATATTAACAATTATGGATGAGCGCTTCCTGCAGCACAGAGCCCAGTCAGATCAGTCAAATCAGATCGAGGATTGGTTTTAGGGCTGGGCGATATATCGCATCACATTGTTATGCGCATCTCTTCAGTAAAGCCGGTTCCTTGATTAGTAGTAAATCACCTTCACCTGCTTTCAGATGGAGCGGCATTTACTACACAGCACAAACTCCAGTGTTAAATTAACACTCAAGAATGTTAAATGTAATGAGATAATTAAGTGATTGAGCATTATTGAAGACACCTGATGTTAACAAGCAGAATCACTGAAAGAGAAAATCGCAAATTGTAAGCCACCGTTATGGCGATCAGTGTTTGCTATAGCTTGGCTCTTGACCCCAATTAAATTTAATTTGAATTTGTTCTGTTGTTGTATTTAATGAATAATTGGAAGATGAACAAAGAAAGAAGTGATCTGATGGTGTTGGTTACATAATGACAATCATTATTAGAACTTTAAGATTTTGATTTATGATGTTGGTTACAGAATATCTGTGATTTTTAATAAATATTCAGAATTTTAACTAATAAAAAAGATTAAAAGTAATTTCTAAAAAAAAAAAATCTGTCTTATAGGCACTCACAGACTTCAAGATTCAGTCTATGCATCTCAACAATGGTGACGAGCAGAATATTCAATTAGGAAAAGTAAATTACATAAATTCAGATCATAATTTATTCATATCGCAATGCATGATGGGAGCCATTAATGAGTTGTGATTGGTGGCAGCCACTGCAACATGCCTTATTATTGTCACCATTGTGAGATTCACACTGATTATTCATGTCTGTGTTTCTAAAGAAAATTTCTTTGAATGTGTTTTGATCAGAGCAATGTTAATTAAATATTTAGGATTATAAGAAACATACTTATATTCATAAATGCTGAAAACTCAAAATTAAGTTAAGCCAATACTTAATTAAGTTAAGCCAATACATCTCAATAAAAATCATGTTCAGATCACAGCATGATTATGCCAGAACACAACCAACGCTATCAGATCACACAAATTTCTGTTAGTATGACTATTACAAATAACAGGAGACAAACAAATGTAAAGTGAATGTATAAGGGTTAATAGCCCAACTAAAGCAAACACTGATCGCCATAACGGTGACTTACAATTTGAGATTTTCTCCATCAGTGATTCTGCTTGCTAACATCAGGTGTCTTCAATAATGCTCAAACATCACTAAATTAATCACTTAATTATCTCATTACCTTTAACACTCTTGAGTGTTAATTTAACACTGGAGTTTGTGCTGTGTAGTAAATGCCGCTCCATCTGAAAGCAGGTGAAGGTGATTTACTACTAATCAAGAAATCGGCTTTACTGAAGAGATGCGCATAACAATGTGATGCGATATATCGCCCAGCCCTAACAAAGAGCCTTAGTTAACTGACAAGCTGAGCCATATCGCTGGTGATTAGTTTGTCCTGATAGATCTAAAAGACGCTCTCCATCTCACAGGAAGGTCCTAAGGTTAGCTTTCGGGGGCGAAGCGTTCCAATATTGGGTTCTTCTGTTCTGCCTGGCTCTAGAGTATCAGCGGGCCCAGAGCTGCATTCATGCATTTGGTGAATAGTTGAGTGCACTCAAAAAAATAAACTGTTGAATGAACAATCGTAGCACCCATTATGCATCTAATCAAATCAAGTATTTTATATGAACACAATATACATTTGTTGATTCAACATGATTGTAATATGTCAATGTAACTTCTTTACAACTAATTGAATCAAAATGTTTGTATTGTGTTAGTCTTATCAAATTTGTTCTTATCCACTCAATGTCAGTAGAGCACTTCAATTCAAGGAGAATTTTTTTTTAAGTCACCGTTATGGTGATCAGTGTGTTTTAGTTGGTGTCTTGACCCCTAACTCATAGACTTTAACATTTGTTTGACTGTTGTATGTGAGATACATGGTTTTCTGATAGTATTGACTATGTTTAAACATAATGATTATTTCACAATCATTTGACCTGATCTAATGAAAAGTCCTGTTTAAGTTAACTTGATCAATAATAATTACACTGGTCTAGTACAGAAAAAAGTTTTCATCTCATACAATGCAATAATAAACAATTATTGAACATGTCCTATTTACATAAAGAATAATAATTTAATTAAAATTAGATTTTAGAAACACAAACAGTAAGAATCAGACTGTGAATCTCAACCATGGTGACAATAATAAAGTATTTTGCAGTGCATTCTGGCCACCAATCAAAACTCATTCATGGCTCCCATCATGCATTGCTTCATGAATAAATAATGAGCTTATGTTCAGAGGTGATCTGTTTTTTCACCATTGTTGAGACTCATACGGTAATTATTGATGTCTGTGTGTGCCTATATAAATTTTTACTCAAAGTTTTCTTTTTATTGACTTTATCACTTGGATTTCATTGAAGAGGTCAAAAATATTATGCTGAACAAGGCCAGGGCTCCAATAATTAATAAAGTAAACCTAAATTGGGCTCTATGTTAGTTCAGTTATTCAGGTCAAATGATTGTGAAATAATAATTATGTTAAAACACTATCAGATCACATTTTCTATTTGTTCATCCGGCTGTAATAACTCACTTACAGCAAACAAACAAAATCTAAAGTTAATGATTTAAGGGTCAAGGGCCCAACTAAATCAAACACTGATCATCATAATGGTGACTTAAAAATTATGGTTTTCTCCTTGAATTGAAGTGCTTTACTGACATTGAGTGGATAAGAATAAATTTGATAAGACTAACACAATACAAACATTTTGATTCAATTAGTTATAAAGAAGTTACATTGACATATTACAATCATGTTGAATCTACAAATGTATATTGTGTTCAAATAAAATACTTGAATTGATTAGATGCATAATGGGTGCTACGATTAAATCACGTTCATTCAACAATTTATTTTTTTGAGTGTAGGGGCATCCGAGTGCTGAATTACATCGACGACAGGCTCATTTTAGCTTAGTCTCGAGAGTTTGTGGTTCGACGCCAAGATGTCGTCTTTGGCCACATTTAAAGTTTGGGGTTGAGACTTGAGTGTGTTGTTACCCTCCAAGTGAACTACGTTCCTGGGGGTAGTTTGGGACTCAACTACGATGCAGGTGAAAAAAGTCTCCTGCGTGTATTGAGTCCATCCTGGCCATGGTAACCAGGATTTAAAAAAAAAAAAAAAAATAGGCCGTGCCATCACTGTAAAACAGTTTCAGAGGCTGTTAGGGTTCATGGCAGCAGTTTCCAATGTGATACCTTTTGGCCTGCTGCATACGAGGGCCCTGCAGTGGTGGTAAAAAGCCAAGGGGTTTCCCAGAGGGGGAACCCATTATGTATGATCAGAAATATGCGCAGATGCCTTCATTCCCTATATATATATGGAAGAAACCTTGGTTCCCTTCTACGCCAATTGCACGAGTGCTCTCGTCCTATGTTGTGCCTGTGACAGCTTCATACTAGGACAGGCAGGGTTTGTTGTGGCATAGTGGGTAGTCGTTCCCCAAAGCGTCATTACCTTGAAAGGGAACGTCTCGGGATCTGACTAATATATCCCTAGTTCCCTGAGAAGGAACGAGACAGTGTGTCCCTTTGCCATGCCTCCCCTTGACTGGGAGCAACTTGCTTCATCGCAGGTGCTAACTCTGTTGTGTGCCAGTGTCTCTTTATAGCTTCCGTTTATGCCGTCACACGTTACGTCATGAAGCAACGCCAATCAGGATTGGATTAGTTTAATTTATACTTCAGACGCGTTATGCTGGGGGCATTCCCCAAAGTGTAGTTACCGATGCAGTATCTCTTTCCCTTCTCAGGGAACACTAACTTTGGAATTGATTTGGTTTGATTAACTGCACAGCAAAAACTCCAGTATTAAATGAACTCTCCTGGGAGTTTATTTGGCTCCAGCCTCAAGAGTGTTAAGTGTTAAAATATGAGTGTTAAATTAACACTCAAGCGTGTTAACGTTAATAAGCTAATTAAGTGATCAATTGAGTGATGATTGATCATTATTGAAGACATCTGATGTTAAAAAGCAGAATCACTGAAGGAGAAAATCTATTTTTTTAAGTCACCATTATGAAGATCAGTGTTTGCTTTAGTTGGGCAGTTGACCCTTAAATCATTAACTTTAGATTTTATTGTTGTTATAGAGTTATAACAGACAGATGAACAAAAATAAAAGAAAAGATGATCAGGTGTTGATAGTTATGTTTCAACATAATCATAGTTTGACCTGAATCCCTGAACTCATTTAGAGCTTAATCTCTAATTTAAAAGTATATTATTGATTATAGAATCACAGTCAATCTACAGCATATGATCCAGTGACAATTTACAGTAATTAAAATGATTACTTACGAGTTGTTCTGATAAAAAAAATTCATTCTTTAAGGCACACACAGACATCAAGAATCAGCGTATGAATCTCAACAATGGTGACAAAAAGAATATTCAATTAGGAAAAGGGAATTACTAAGACAATTCAGATCATAATTTATTCATACCGCAATGCATGATGGGAGTAATGGATGAGTTTTGATTGGTGGCACCCAGAATGCACTGCAACATGCTTTATTATCATCACCATTGTTGAGATTCACTGGCTGATTATTGATGTCAAGTGTGTCTAAATAAAAGTTCAATGTCTGTTATACAGAACAACTTTAAAGAAACATTTTTGATTATGTTGAAAACCACAAGCTATACATTTAAAGGGCTACTGTAATCAGCAGTGTAATCCTAACTCTCTAAATCAGTTTAAAGATTTAGATTATTATGCATTTATGCTCAAACGTAATTCAATCACATTTTCTCTTTGTTCATCTAGCTATCATAGCTTAGTTACAGCAGCCAAACAAAATCTAATGTTAATAATGTAAGGGTCAACTGGCCAACTAAAGCAAACACTGATCAACATAATGGTGACTTAAAATTAGATTTTCTCTTTCAGCGATTCTGCTTGTTAACATCAGGTTTCTTCAATAATGGTCAATCAATCGCTTTGGGGAATGATCACTCAATTGATCACTTAATTAGCTTATTAACGTTAACACTCTTGAGTGTTAATTTAACACTCATATTTTAACACTTAACACTCTTGAGGCTGGAGCCAAATAAACTCCCAGGAGAGTTCATTTAACACTGGGGTTTTTCCTGTGTGTGTATTAATACTCATCTAAACACATAGATGATTTAGATGCTTGAAATATATAAAATAAATATTTGAGCTCATAATAGTGTTTTAAAGTCGAGCATTTACATGTAATCTGTTGAAATATATATTTTTTCAATTCTAGATTTGTGTCAATATTACTGTAGCTCATCTGAACACAGATGGTCCAATATAAAGTTGCGATAGGCGAGAGATTACACTAGTTTGAAGTTTGATAAAGGTCGCAGTATCTCTGTGTGTCACAGTTCAGACCTGCTTTGCTGTGCAAAATAATATTGGAGCAAAGATTGAGTTAAACCCAAGTTAAATTGTGCTTGAAAAATGTTCCTGTCTTGTTTTAGCCAGCTAAAGAAAGTTAATGATTCACCACAGGGTGTCACATACATGCTGATGTAATCACATAAATCCTCTATTCTCATGGATGTTTACAATTTATGTAGGATTACACAAAGTCCCTCCCTTACATATCGGCTATAAATCTGCGAGTGCATCAGTTCAGACGCGTAGAGAGAAAATGGCTGTAATGGAGTCACTTCTGCAGTTTCTCAGCACAGGCACATTACTGGGCGCTTTGCTGTTGCTTCTGGTTTTGTATTTGCTTTCCTCTGGATCCAGATCTCAGAAAGAGGGAAAAGAGCCACCGGGACCCAAACCTCTGCCGCTGCTGGGGAACCTGCTTACCCTTGACCTCAAGAGACCCTTTGACTCCTTTTTTGAGGTGAGAACTTGATACATTTAAAATGAATAGTGGTCTAACATTTTCAGATTTGTTTGTAAATGTCTTTCTCTGTCTCCTCCAGCTGTCCAAAACCTACGGAAACATATTCCAAGTGTTTTTGGGTTCCAGAAAAACTGTGGTCTTAGTTGGATACAAAACTGTCAAAGAAGCTCTTGTGAACTATGCAGAAGAGTTCGGCGACAGAAAAATTGGACCTGGTTTCAGGATAATGAACGACGAACATGGTAGGAAACTTTTTATTTTGTGTCTAAAATGAATTTACTAACAGTAAATGCTAGAAATTTTGCAAAACAAACACCTCTCCAGATCAATGAAATGTACTCAAATTGGTAAACCTACTGAAGGAATAAAGATTTTCATTCAGTTTGGCACAAATGTGAGCTCATTATAAACATGCATACCACATTTGGTGGTGAATCGGCCACTTTAACAATGAAATATCTATAAATGTCTTTGATCAAGGAGAATTCGTGGGTTCCCAGCAATATTTGGTGACAATTGTTTTTAAAATTTTTAAAGTAACATAAATTCATGAATAGTTATTTGTGAAATTACTAGTCGCTTATTAACCTGACATCTAATGCATATAAGCAAGCTGTTAACTGTAAGGTCTCAAAGGTCTAAGGTTAATGTATGTTTAACTCACAAAGTAATCATTTTCTGCTTGTGTTGTTGCTGAGACTCACGGTCAGATGGTTCTGTGTTGATCAGGAATAATTTTTTCCAATGGAGAGAACTGGAGAGAGATGCGACGCTTTGCTCTCAGCAACCTGCGGGACTTCGGGATGGGCAAGAGAGGAAGTGAAGAGAAAATCATAGAGGAAATTCAGTATCTGAAAGGAGAGTTTGATAAGTTTGAAGGTATAATCTGAAACACATGTATGGACATCTGCAACCATGCTCTTAGTTTAAAGGATCTTTGAGAGACATTTGTTTTCTCTTCACAGGGAAACCCTTCGACACAACACAGCCTGTGAACTACGCTGTGTCAAACATCATCTCATCTATTGTTTACGGCAGCAGATTTGAATACACAGACCCTCAATTCAGAAAAATGGTTGACAGGGCAAACGAAAATGTACGAGTTGGTGGATCGATTTCTATGGGGGTAAGAATAATTTATATGTTAACCAGAACTTTTGATGAAATTGCCTGTAGTTTGTCCACAGACATTAGAAAGACCCACAATCTACAACAGATAATTTTGAAAGTGTTTCTCTGGAGAACATCTGTCGCTCAGTTTCTTTGAACATGCATTTCTAGATTTACGATGTATTTCCTTGGTTGGGCCCATTCCTGAAAAACAAAAGGATTATTGTAAAAAATATTGTCCAAAGTCGAGTGGAGATGAAGAAGCTGATCACTGGACTGCTGGAGACTCTGAATCCACACGACCACAGAGGGTTTGTTGACTCCTTTCTCTTCCGCAAACAGAGTGAAGAGGTACAAAAATTACTATGTTGCATTCTTTCTTTTTTTTATGTTGCAACATTTTAATGATGATGCCCTTTACTGCAATTTTCAGACAATCAGGTGGAAGATGCAAATCAGAAGTTTGCACAAGATCTGAATAGTGAACAAATAGTATATGCATTTTGTGTATTGCATTTGACAGAAATCCGGTAAGAAGGACTCGTACTTTCACGAGGAGAATCTAATGATGACTGTTACAAATCTGTTTGTCGCTGGTACTGACACGACAGGAACGACCCTGCGCTGGGGTTTGATGCTCATGGCCAAATACCCTCATATACAGGGTAAAAAAAAGACAGTAATGGCAAGAGTTTTTCCTTAATGCTGAGTTCAATGTTGTCCACAGTAACAAACATGGGTTACATTTGTGTGCAGATCGAGTTCATGAGGAGATTGACAGAGTGATCGGTGGACGTCAGCCAGCGGTGGAAGATAGAAAGAAATTACCGTATACAGACGCTGTGATTCATGAAACCCAGAGACTGTCTAATATTGTTCCCTTGAGTCTGCCGCATATAACCAGCTGTGATGTTCACTTCAATGGATACTTCATCAAGAAGGTCAATCAGAAGAATAAACATGTAGACCTAGAAACGAGACCATTTGCATCTTGAACATTGTTTTTCCTCCATTTTCTAGGGTACCACTGTAGTTCCTCTGCTGACGTCTGTTTTGAAGGATCCAAGCGAATGGGAGAAACCGAACAGCTTTTACCCAGAACACTTCTTAGATGAGAAGGGCCAGTTTGTCAAGAGAGATGCTTTCATGCCCTTTTCTGCAGGTATACTCAACTCTAAACACCCAGTGTTTTGAAGAAATAAACATTTGATTTGGAGTTTATCCCTCCCTCTCCCTCCCTCTCCCTCCCTCTCCCTCCCTCCCTCTCCCTCTCCCTCCCTCCCTCTCCCTCTCCCTCCCTCCCTCTCCCTCCTCTCCCTCTCCCCCTCCCCCTCCCCCTCCCCCTCCCCCTCCCCTCCCTCTCTCCCTCCCCCCCTCTCCCCCCCCTCTCCTCTCTCTCCCTCTCTCTCTCCCTCTCTCCCTCCCTCCCCCTCCCCCCCCCCCCCCCCTCTCTCTCTCTCTCTCTCTCTCAGGCCGAAGGGTTTGTTTGGGAGAGAGTTTGGCCAGGATGGAGCTCTTCCTGTTCTTCACTTCCCTCCTTCAGAGCTACCGCTTCACAACTCCACCTGGAGTGTCTGGAGATGATCTGGATCTCAAAGGAATAGTCGGAATCACGTTGAATCCGTCCCCTCACAAGCTGTGTGCAATCAGACGCTCCTGATCCAAGAATGTATCATCAGTCAAGAAAACACATAAATTTCACTGTTTCAGTATCAGTTAGACAATCTCTGCAAATATTTACTCACATATTCTTCTCACTAATTGTGTATATGTAAATAATGTGCAATTTGTCAAACCACTATTGACTTTTTGGATTATAAAACATCTCAGATAAGTAAAAAAAACTTTAATGAAACATTTAGTTAAATCCATATAGAATATTTTTACTGATTGTTTGGAGAAATTAAAAGAAAGTTTTTGTCATAAATATTTTTAATGTCATTATTGACATTTTATCACATCTTTTAATGTCATAATTATAACTTTTATACAGTGTGCACAGTCTTTTTCCTAGCGAAAGACTAACAATTGACTATTGAAATGTTTAGCATACTAGACTTCTCTCTTCATCTTCTCAATTACAAGATGTTTGCCTTATTTTATATCTGTCCATTAATTCATTCACTATTGTTGTGGTGTAAATTGTGGTTTGCTGTTTTATCTGATAAATTAGGGGTAGGGATACCAATAATTTTACTTCATTGTAAAAAATAAAATCATAAAAAAACAACTAATGACAGCTATGGCTGCCAAACAAAAAATAAAGTAAAATATCATAATATTTTCTGGAACAGAAAAGCACTGTTATTTTATAGCTATTTACTGAATTATTACGATCAAACAAATCATAAAAAACAGTCAAATGACTGTAAGCAATGGCTATGACTAAAAGCAAACTTTTTAACAGAAACAGTTATTTCACATATATTTCCTGAATGTTTACTAACAAACACATTCACTATAATAAGTGAACCCCTTGCAGTGAACTACATACATGATTTCCTGTGACTATACGCCACTGCATCAGCAACTACACAGTTACTGGTAATTTAAAGCAACACCAAGGAACTTTTCCTCTGCGGTCGCCCTACAGGTCAGAAGCAGAATTGTCAATTACCGCTGTCGTAAATAATTTAGCCTACCGCATCCTACTGTCGCACACGCACGCTTTGGAATCAACAATGGCCACAGACAAGGAAGAGTATGATGCATGATTTTATGAAAGACATCACAAACGAAGAAAAACTAAATAATTACATTGCTTGCTTTTTTATATAGCCTATAGTTTTTATTTTGTGTAAAAGTAAACTTGAAACGGTATAACAACAAGATAGGCTTACACAAGGGTAAAAAGTAAAAACTTATTGCAGAACAGTTTAGCATGTAAGTTTAGCAAGTCAATTGCATTTTCTGTGAAAATCTTGAGCATTTTATTTGAAAAATATATCCTTAAGCTCACGCCAGCGAGCAAACACTGGCCCAATATTGATCCTTGTCCGGCCTTTTACTTGATCACTCACCCTTTTCCTCTTCCGAGTCTCCTCCGACAAAACCTTTTTCTTCTTAGTTTTTGTTACTGCTTCAGACATGACAAAAACATAAGCATGACAGCCGGAAAACAAACGCTGGTTGGCCTCTCACGTCCGAATTTGAGGAAGTGGTGGGGGAAGTGACGTATGCCGTAAAGCAGTCGAATTTTGTAGTTCTTTTTGTGCCCGGGTTACTTTCCGAACCCTGAAGTTACATAGTGCCAGAAAAAGTGATACAGACCACGTCAGGCTATGGCAGATGTGTCATTTAACCTATTGTAAGTCGATGTACCATCCCAGGTGAAAAAGACGTACTATTAAATGTATTAAAAATGTACTTGAGTATGTTTTTAGTACAATAAAAATATACTATAATGCATGTTTAATACATTTAACAGTACATCTTTTTCACCTGGGATCACAAGGGTCTTGGAAAAATATTATGAAGGTTGAAAAACTACATAGTGTTACTATGCAGCAAAACATCAGTGTTTCTCTGCTCACCCTAGACTGATGCACAGACTCTACTTTTCAGCACAATGGAGACACTGCAGATCTCTCAAGATCTCAGCATCTTCACTTATTACAATCCAGACTTTGGCAGCAGTCTAAGAAGAGATGCCCAGACTTCCCTCTCTCCAGACACTTCCTCCAGCTCTTCCGGGGGGACACAAAGGTGTTCCCAGGCCAGCCGGGAGACATCATCCCTCCAGCGTGTCCTAGGTCTTCCCCGGGGTCTCCTCTCGGTGGGACGAGCCCAGAACGCCTGGTACTCTGCACTGCCGTTCGGCCTGTAGGTGCACACGACAGTGAGAGACCTATTCCCGACCCGAAGGCACAGGGAAGCGACCCTCTCGTTCACTGGGGTGAACTCCAACACATGGCCCTCAAGGCTGGGACGCCTTCCTGCGACCACCTCCATGGCAGGCCCGGGTGGAGGCTGCTGCTGGGGCCGGGCGGGAGGGGCGGGAGGGGCAGGAGCCGCAGGAGGGCATGTGAGAACATGAAGCATCCACAAAAGTTGTGGCCATCAGATTGTGAAACCACCCGACAGCAACCAGAAGTGCACGGACAATACATCTTTCACAGTTCTTTCGAAAAGATGTATCGCACGTATAACTCAAAGAAAGAGAGGAATAAACCCCACAGATGCTGAAGCGACCAGGAAGAAAACACACATCTGGCAATCACTGCACATATTAGCAGGCAATGTGAATCTCGCTGGAATTCGCCGTCACAGCAACACCTGGAGGGAAGTGACACTCGATGGTGTGATAAACTCAGAATGGCTTGTGGAGTGAAGATTACTCTTGGCCCCGAAATGAAAACATATCTACATGTTGCCGGCGTCCTCCTTTTATACCCACGAGGTGGTGCGGAGTTACACCATACAAATTCCGCAGACTCATGGCTTTTTCTTGCCATTGGCTCATTTTATATTTCTCGAAGTTGATAGGCTTTCTAAGCGAAACCCCATTCGTCATCACGACGTAACTCGTAGTGACTACGAAAGGGAACTTGAGTTACTTAATCAGACTACTTTTTCAAGTAAAAGTAGCACATTACTTTTAAAATGTACAATAACATATGAGTTACTTTTTCAAATAAGTAACACAAGTTACTTTGTTTTTCCATTTATTGACTGACAGCTCTCTTGTCCCCATGTTGGGACAAATTGAATTGCAGAGGTGTTGTGTGTAAACATGATGGTTATTGTAGCTCTATACTAAAAGTGAGCGTGCATTTACTAATCTCACTTACACAAAAAAGATAAAATGTTTCTCAAAATGAATAAAATCAGTGAAATTCAGAATAAGAATACAATGCAAACCTCCAATAACTAAAAAAGGTGTGAATGGATTTTTTTCATCGAATGAAAAAAGGTAACCATGAGAATACAGAGCTGTTATGGTTGCTACAGCATCCAGATACATGATACCCTTCAATTAATAAATGAACAACACATTCAAGTATTAAAGCCACAGAAGCAGCAAGTGTTAAAGAATAAAATACATTATTTAAAACACTAGCCTTTAACATCAGAGTTAATTTAAATAACATTGATTTGTATGATATATAGAAAGGCATTGTGATTTACTGGGCTAGACATACACTTGCATGAATATTTAAAGTCTTATTGGTAAGCGGTTTAAATAGTTTTGCTAACTTGCTGCCATTTCGTGGTTGTGTCCACAAACTGCAAATACACGTTTATGCAAACACCATACAAACGTGAATTTTGCATCCGATGACCCCTCTAAATAAAACATAAAATTTTATGCATTTAATCTCACTTTATTGACCAATGTACTTGCTTCTGACCTTCGATGATTCAGTTAAACCATAAGCAAAAATGATGATAGATTTTTTTTTTATTGGTAAAGTAATTGCTAAAACTTTTTTCTCCTGCATCCTATTCTTCAGTTATCCAAAATGGCAGCACATCTGACTGCGTCCTCTACTGTAGATTTGTGAATTTGCATATCCTTCAGCCTGAGGCTTATTATTACACTTTTGGTATGAAAGGGTTACAACACCGTGAACTGGCTAAAGCTTTTAATAAACCAAACACACTCAGAAGCCAACGTCAATCTCTAAAAGGGGAAACACACAGGAAACTAACATTTTAATACTCTATGCTGATTGGCCAACCGCACCATCCAGTGGTTTTAGTGTATACTTAGGAATAAGTGATAGCTTATAAAACACTTTTTTAGGATTTGAGCCAGTTACACTATGTACACCAAACGGATCTGATAGGACACTTCATACAAATCCATTACTTTTTACTTGAAGAGGTTTATTTTTTCATTTATCCCACTTATTGCATGATTAATTGCCAAATAGATAGACAAAGGGTTTTATAGTGCATGCGGTGGAAGACGAAATGGCAGCAAGTTAGCAAAACTATTTAAACCGCTTATCAATAAGACTTTAAATATTCATGCAAGTGTATGTCTAGCCCAGTAAATCACAATACCTTTCTATATATCATACAAATCAATGTTATTTGAATTAGCTCTGATGTTAAAGGCTAGTGTTTTAAATAATGTATATTATTCTTTAACACTTGCTGCTTCTGTGGCTTTAGTACACAGCAAAAACTCCAGTGTTAAATGAACTCTCCTGGGAGTTTATTTGGCTCCAGCCTCAAGAGTGTTAAGTGTTAAAATATGAGTGTTAAATTAACACTCAAGAGTGTTAACGTTATAAGCTAATTAAGTGATCAATTGAGCGATGATTGATCATTATTGAAGACACCTGATGTTAAAAAGCAGAATCACTGAAGGAGAAAATCTAATTTTTTAAGTCACCATTATGAAGATCAGTATTTTCTTTAGTTGGGCAGTTGACCCTTAAATCATTAACTTTAGATTTGACTGTTGTAATCGAATTATAACAGATAGATGAACAAAAAGAAAACATAATCAGGTTTTGGTGGTTATCTTTCAACATAATCATCTTTTGACCTGAAATCATTTAGAGCTTAATCTCTCATTTAAAAATATATAATTGATTACATCATCACAGTGAATCTACAGCATATGATCCAGTGACACTTTACAGTAATAAAAATGGTTTCTTACAAGTTGTTCTGATAAAAAAAAAAACTTTCTTTTAGGCACACACAGATATCAAGAATCAGCGTATGAATCTCAACAATGGTGACAAAAAGAATATTCAATTAGGAAAAGGGAATTACTAAGACAATTCAGATCATAATTTATTCATACCGCAATGCATTATGGGAGTAATGGATGTGTTTTGATTGGTGGCACCCAGAATGCACTGCAACATGCTTTATTATCATCACCTTTGTTGAGATTCACTGGCTGATTATTGATGTCAAGTGTGTCTAAATAAAAAGTTCACTGTCTTTTATTCAGAACAACTTTAAATAAATATTTTTGATTATACTGAAAAATGCTGAAAATCACAACCTATAAATTTAAAGGGCTGCTGTAATCAACAGTGTAATCCTAACTCTCTTAATTAGTTTAAAGATTCAGATTATTATGCATTTATGCTCATACATAACTAAATCACATTCTCTCTTTGTTCATCCAGCTATCATAGCATAGTTACAACAGCCAAACAAAATCTAATGTTAATAATGTAAGGGTCAACTGGCCAACTAAAGCAAACACTGATCAACATAATGGTGACTTAAAATTAGATTTTCTGTTTCAGCATTCTGCTTGTTAACATCAGGTGTCTTCAATAATGGTCAATCATCACTCAATTGATCACTTAATTAGCTTATTAACGTTAACACTCTTGAGTGTTAATTTAACACTCATATTTTAACGCTTAACACTCTTGAGGCTGGAGCCAAATAAACTCCCAGGAGAGTTCATTTAACACTGGGGTTTTTGCTGTGTACTTGAACTTATTGTTCATTTATTAATTGAAGGGTATCATGTATCTGGATGCTGTAGCAACCATAACAGCTCTGTATTCTCATGGTTACCTTGTTTTGAATGATAAATTCTCCATGGATTAATTTGAGGTTCCTCCCATATGTATGCATCACAAGGGTTTGGATGCAGCAGAACGTTTGTGCAGCCTTGAAAAATGGTTGCTGTTGAATCTATGCTGAATTTTTCCACCACAGTTACATTACTGGGTGCTTTTCTTTTGTTATTGGTTTTATATCGACTTTCCTGTGACTCCAGATCTCAGAAAGAGGAGAAAGAGCCACCGGGACCCAAACCTCTGCCGCTGCTGGGGAACCTGCTGACCCTTGACCTCACTAGACCCTTTGACACCCTTTTTGAGGTAAGAACTTGACATAAACACATTTCAAAAATAAAAGCAACATTTTAACAGATGTTTTTCTCTGTCCTCCAGCTGTCCAAAAAGTATGGGAAGGTTTTCCAAGTGTTTTTGGGTCCTAAAAAACTTGTGGTTCTAGCTGGACACAAAACTGTTAAAGAAGCTCTTGTGAACTACGCAGATGAGTTTGGGGAGCGAGATATTACACCATCTTTTAGGATAATTACCGATGGTCATGGTAAGATTAAGTGAACGCTGTGTTTGTATTTAAATCAGTTCTTAATTTACCATCTAATGGACAGATTTATTTACAGCTTGGGGCAACGCAAACCCTTTTTTGGCTTGAAAAAACTACTGTTAGGATGTACTGAAGACACGCAGTGAAAGATTAGCGCTGAAAATGTGTGGGCAGTTATTTTGCAGCTGATATTGCGTATGCATTTGTAGGAGTTTCCCTTTCCGAATCAAAATGTATGGGAGGAGAGTATTTAAATGAATAATGCAAAGTGATTTACTAAGGTTTGCGCTCGTCAGTTTATTTATATTTGCTCCATTATTTATCACAAAAAAACACGTCTTAAACCATTTGCGCTGTTCTTGGTAGATTGCCATTATGATCCGGCAGTGTCTGTATTCTTCAATGTGTGCGTCATCAGTAGATCACATGCAGAACTTTCCACTCCCATCTGTGCTTTTTTGGAATTGCATTCTCATGCTAATTTGCCCTGTTTAGTAAATGGCCCCAAGTGTGTTGAGTTCTATGCTGTTTGTTATGTAGCATAAATGAAAGCTGGCGTTCTTAATATACTTCTTCCACTCTGGAAGTCTGGCAGCGCATATAACTTGTGGGCAAGTTATGAAATTTGGACCACAAATCAGAGGACAGTCTGAACTGTCACCATAGCAAGTTTGGTGTCTCAAACTCAATCCAAATTTGCACTCATGTTTATGTTAATAACATTTGAACAGTAAGGGCTAGAAACAAAAAAAAAAAAAAAAAAAAAAAAATATATATATATATATATATATATATATATATATATTCTGATTCTTTGGCTCAAGACGATTTGACCCCTAGGACGTCATGAAAATATTTCCGCGATTTAAAATGTTCTGTTTTTTTGGTGCAGTGCCTTCTAGTGGTACACTCTTAAAAATAAAGGTTCCAAAATAGGTGTCATAGAAGAACCATTTTGGTTCCAAAAAAACCTTTTAGTGAATCGTTTGAGAGTATTTTTAAGAGTGATGAAAGTAAATAAGTAGATATGAAGTAGATATAGGGCTGGGCGATATATCGCACGATATTGTTATGCGCATCTCGTCAGTAAAGCCGGTTCCTTGATTAGTAGTAAATCACCTTCACCTGCTTTCAGATGGAAGATATGATGCAGATATGAGTGTTAAATTAACACTCAAGAGTGTTAAAGTTAATGACATAAGTGATTAATTTAGTGATCATTGAGCATTATTGAAGACACCTGATGATAACAAGCAGAATCGCTGAAGGAGAAAATCTCAAAATGTAAGTCACCGTTATGGCGATCAGTGTTTGCTTTATTTGGGCTCTTGATCTTTATACTTTCATCTTCAAATTTTGTTTGACTGCTGTTATTGATTTCTAACAGTCAAATGAACAAAGAAACGTGTGATCTGATTGTGTTGGTTATGTTCTGGCATAGTCATGCTGTGATCTGAAAAATGAAATTTGACAGTTTGGTTAATCTTGTTAGCATAAATTTTGTGATTTTACACCATATTATCAGTATCTTTCTTATTATCAAAACATTTAATAAACTTTATTCTGATTAAAATTCCTTCAAATAAATTCATTAAGAAACACAGACATCAATAATCAGCCTGTGAATCTCAACAATGGTGACAATAATAAAGCATGTTGCAGTGGCTGTCACCAATCACAACTCATTAATGGCTCCCATCATGCATTGCGGTATGAATAAATTATGATCTGAATTGTCCATGTGATTTACTTTTCCTAATTGAATATTCTGCTTGTCACCATTGTTGAGATGCGTTGACGGAATCTTGAAGTTTGTGTGTGCCGAGAAAAAGATTGTGTAAAACAACTTTAAGAAATCCTTTATATTATGTCTAAAATTCTGGATATTTATATAGAGTCACAGTTATGCAGTAACCAACAGTATAAATCGCAAACATAAAAATCAAATGATTATTGTCATAACCAACATGATGAGATACTTTTCTGTGTTCATCTGACAGTTTAACTCGGATACAACAGCCAAACAAAATCTAAAGTTATTAATCCAAGGGTCAAGAGACCAACTAAAGCAAACAATGATCGCCATAACGGTAGCTTACAATTCTAGATTTTCTCCTTCTTTAGATGCTCAATCATCACTCAATTAATCACTTAATTATCTCATTAACTTTAACACTCTTGAGTGTGGACTCATATTCCAGGAGTGTTAATTTAACACTGGAATGTTTGCTGTGTACAAAGAGCCGTAGTTAACTGACAAGCTGGGCCATACCGCATTAAATAACGCTGGCGATACGTCCTCGATATTAATGCGATATGGCTCAGCTTGTCAGTGACCTACGGTTCTTTGTAGTAAATGCCGCTCCATCTGAAAGCAGGTGAAGGTGATTTACTACTAATCAAGGAACCGGCTTTACTGACGAGATGCGCATAACAATATCGTGCGATATATCGCCCAGCCGTAAGTAGATATGAAAAATGGAAAATTTTGCTTATAACTTCTGCCAAAAATATCTTTAGATTAGGTGCAGCATGAATCCCAATTTTAGCATATTCCAAAAAATGCTAATAAATTTTGATTGCATTAGCCTATTGTAATGAATTCAGAACCAATGATTGCCAAGATCATAAGTACCAATTTTGCCATATTTGGGAACATCCAGGCGGCATCCAGGTTATACCAGGCGGTACAAGCCGTTTAGACTTTTTTTTTCAAAACCTACTCTTTCAAACTCTTCTTTGACCGTTTGTCTGATTTCCTCCACATTCTTGTCAGATCATCTTCAGATTGTGCCAAGAAAAAGATATGGATTTCGTGCCGATAGTCAAAACTGATTTCGCATAACGCATCAACAAATTTGATGGCATGATGCCAAAATGTCTCAAAACGCCAAAACGGCTGTATCTTGTGATATTGTACTATTTGCCTAAAATGGTCTTAATCTGTCTTTAATTGCTCATTGTTGCAGTTGGTCTGATGCTCCCAGCCATGTTGGCATGATTTATTTTGTTTATTGTGCTTGGCCCTAATAATTGCTGCTTGCAGCTATATTCTGCTTTGTGTTGCTCTACTGTC
>CM060618.1:34642592-34732592 GCA_030578275.1 Meda fulgida
ATATTATTGATTTTCTCAGAGAAGAAAGAAGCAAACTCACTACACTTGCTCTCTGAGAGCATTTCACTGGGAATCTGGCTTGGGGGCTTTGTCAGTTTGTCATTGTAGCAAGGTACTTTTGATTGTCACCATTGTTGAGATTCATACGCTGATTGTTGATGTCTGTGTGTGTCATGATAGATTCAGTTTTTATCCTTGTTTTTGTTGGAATCTTCTAACTAACTGTTGTAACACTGTCCAATCTCATTTAGCAGAAACACAGGGTTTAAGATATGACTATATTAATGGAATTGCACAATTGTTAGATTCAAAAGACATCAGTGAATTAGTTTATTTCTTGATGATTATAAAACCATCACCAGGTAACAATCATCACCTGATCTCATGTCACTTTAGCTTTCTTTGCTTCTGTAAGTGTGTTTGACATACACTATCAAACCAGACAATAGACTTTATAAGAGTTAATAGACCAACTATTGGAAACACTAATCACTGTTATGGTGACTTCAAATGAAACAGAGTTAAACCTCTGTTAATTCTCAATAAAACTTCTGTAGACGTCTGACAGAAATAAAGTGAGTCTGGTTAGTAATAAGTGACGCTGGTAATGCTGCTTGTGGAGTTGTTTATTCCTGCTCTGCTGAGATCTTCACAGATTTAATGTCTTCTTTTCTCTTCAGTGATTTCATCTAAGGCTGTGTCTGAAGTCAGTTTTAGTTCTTGTGTTTCCGCTCATCTCTTTTTCTGTTCTCTTCTTTCCTTCAGTCATTCTGCTTGTTAACAGGCTCATTAAGGCTGAAATTACTTCATATTCAATACACACATATTTGTTGGCTCAGAGAAGGTCCAGTTGTGATTTATTTACTTTTGGCTGACATGTGGCATTGCTATGGCCTGCTTGTGGCCCAGATCTGGCAAACAGGAGTTGGCCACCCAAGGGCTGTCATTCCACGCTGCATGTGGGCCAGATCCGCATTCCACAAGTGCCAGATTTGGGCCGACACAATGTTGCTATGTGGGATAAACCTGTTTGGCGAGCACTTTACAAACCACCATTAAAAAAGAAACTTGGTGATTTGCAATGGAAGATTTTACATGGAGCTATTGCTGTAAATGCCTTTGTATCTATTTTAAACCCCGCTGTAAGTGATAAATGTCCTTTTTGTCTCGAACGAGAGACCATTTTTCATTGTTTTATGGACTGTAATCGACTTAACCCTTGTTTTTCAGAGCAAGATTATATTTTGGGTTTCTTTTACGGTTCAAAACAAAAGTTCAGATGTCATTAATTTTATTGTGGGACGAGAATCAAGAATTCTTATTGATTTTAACTTTCATAAATTGATGAGCACGATAAAAGATTTTGAAATGCAGTGGTGTTGTAACCATGCTCTGTGTTCAGTTGATGATGAAGAAATTGTTTTTGTAAGAGAGTTTAAGTAATATATATATATTATACAGGTCCTTCTCAAAAAATTAGCATATTGTGATTAAGTTCGTTATTTTCCATAATGTAATGATAAAAATTAAACTTTCATATATTTTAGATTCATTGCACACCAACTGAAATATTTCAGGTCTTTTATTGTTTAAGGTAATACTGATGATTTTGGCATACAGCTCATGAAAACCCCAAATTCCTGTCTCAAAAAATTTGCATATTTCTTTCGACCAATAAAAGAAGTGTTTTTAATACAAAAAAAAAGTCACCCTTCAAATAATTATGTCCAGTTATGCACTCAATACTTGGTCGGGAATCCTTTTGCAGAAATGACTGCTTCAATGCGGCGTGGCATGGAGGCAATCAGCCTGTGGCACTGCTGAGGTGTTATGGAGGCCCAGGATGCTTCGATAGCGGCCTTAACCTCATCAAGAGCGTTGGGTCTTGCGTCTCTCAACTTTCTCTTCACAATGTCCCACAGATTCTCTATGGGGTTCAGGTCAGGAGAGTTGGCAGGCCCATTGAGAACAGTAATACCATGGTCAGTAAACCGTTTACCAGTGGTTTTGGCACTGTGAGCAGGTGCCAGGTCGTGGTGAAAAATGAAATCGTCATCTCCATAAAGCTTTTCAGCAGGTGGAAGCATGAAGTGCTCCAAAATCTCCTGATAGCTAGCTGCATTGACCCTGCCCTTGATAAAACAGTGGACCAACACCAGCAGCTGACATGGCACCCCAGACCATCACTGACTGTGGGTACTTGACACTGGACTTCAGGCATTTTGGCATTTCCTTCTCCCCAGTCTTCCTCCAGACTCTTGCACCTTGATTTCCGAATGACATGCAACCACTGAGCAACAGTCCAGTGCTGCTTCTCTGTATCCCAGGTCAGGCGCTTCTGCAGCTGTTTCTGGTTCAAAAGTGGCTTGACCTGGGGAATGCGGCACCTGTAGCCCATTTCCTGCACACGCCTGTGCACGGTGGCTCTGGATGTTTCTATTCCAGACTCAGTCCACTGCTTCCGCAGGTCCCCCAAGGTCTGGAATCGGTCCTTCTCCACAATCTTCCTCGGGGTCCGGTCACCTCTTCTCATTGTGCAGCATTTTTTGCCACACTTTTTCCTTCCCACAGACTTCCCACTGAGGTGCCTTGATACAGCACTCTGGGAACAGCCTATTTGTTCAGAAATTTCTTTCTGTGTCTTACCCTCTTGCTTGAGGGTGTCAATGATGGCCTTCTGGACAACAGTCAGGTCGGCAGTCTTACCCATGATTGCGGTTTTGAGTAATGAAACAGGCTGGGAGTTTTTAAAAGCCTCAGGAATCTTTTGCAGGTGTTCAGAGTTAGTTAGTTGAGTTAGATGATTAGGTTAATAGCTTGTTTAGAGGACCTTTTCATGATATGCTAATTTTTTGAGACAGGAATTTGGGGTTTGCATGAGCTGTATGCCAAAATCATCAGTATTAAAACAATAAAACACCTGAAATATGTCAGTTGGTGTGCAATAAATCTAAAACATGTGAAAGTTTAATTTTTATCATTACATTATGAAAAATAATGAACTTTATCACAATATGCTAATTTTTTGAGAAGGACCTGTATATGTACTATATATGTCTCCCCCCTCTCTCTCTCTCTCTCTCTCTCTCTCTCTCTCTCTCTCTCTCTCTCTCTCTCTCTCTCTCTCTCTCGCTCTCGCTCTCGCTCTCGCTCTCGCTCTCGCTCTCTCTCTCGCTCTCTCTCTCGCTCTCGCTCTCTCTCTCTCTCTCTCTCTCTCTCAGGCCGAAGGGTTTGTTTGGGAGAGAGTTTGGCCAGGATGGAGCTCTTCCTGTTCTTCACTTCCCTCCTTCAGAGCTACCGCTTCACAACTCCACCTGGAGTGTCTGGAGATGATCTGGATCTCAAAGGAATAGTCGGAATCACGTTGAATCCGTCCCCTCACAAGTTGTGTGCGATCAGACGCTCCTGATACTGGTCAATCAAAAAATAATTTTATTATTAAAGTTAAATTAATTTCTAAATTGAAGTATGCGAATAACTCAACAAACCTGATAAGTGTAAAATGTGTAAAATCACTTCTGACTTTTGCATTGCATTAAACTCCTTGAGAAGCAGGTGCATGTATAGTGTTTAATTTTTTAAGGTAAAGATTTATAGTAAAATATCAATAAAAATGTATGTTGTTTTTGTCATAGTCGAGTTCAGTTTTTTTTGTTTTCATTCATGACATGTGTTCCCTTTGTTCTAGTTTCCACTCGTCACTCACTATGGACACTAACATATTTCGATAGTCCACTTTAGACATTCTACTAACTATAAGTAAGTTTGCAGCTACATGTCAACTAACTGTCATTATAGGATTAGTAGACTGACTGTAAACTTAATATTTGCTAACACTTTATTTAGTTGGTCTTCCAACAGATATTCTATAAGTAACTTGGCAACTACAAGTCAACTTATTCTCCTAACCCGAACCTGAACCCCATAACCTTACAGTCTACTGACAGTCTTCTAATACTCTAAAGAGAGTTAGTTGACATGTAGTTGCAAAGTTACTTAGAATGTCTAAAGTGGACTATCGAAATAAAGTGTAACCCATACATGACAGTTGTTCGTCGTTTAGTTAATTGTCACTGTGTATTTAGTTCATGACGTGTTTGTCAGGGTTCTGTCACTTCTGTCTGGTTGATATCTTGGTTTGGTGACAGAGGTCTGACATTTCCGGTTTGTCATGTGCTTGTGTTTTACTGTCCTGTTTGTTGTGTGCACATGGCTTCTTATGTGTTGTGCCATGTGCGCTCCTGTCAATTGTCTAGCCCCTCCCATCTTGTCATCTGATTATTGGTTTATTTGCCCCACCTGCCTTCCTCCCTACCCTCTTTTGTTTGCTTCCCTATTTAGTCTCCCTGTGTTTGCAGTCCTGTGCTGGTTCGTTGTCCATTGGGTTTTCGTTTGTAGTCTTTATTTTCTAAATGTTCACTTCTTTGCACTCAAGTCCTCGTTCCTTTTCTACAAACCATCTCGTGACAGACTTCTGCTGATTTGTCTGGTATTGTTTGTGCATAGCACACTGTCTGGCACAATACGTATCTTGTTCTGTATTGTTTAAATAAACCCTGTTTTAATACCTCATCATCTTCTTCATTTTGCTTGGATTATCGTATTACAGTTTTCACATAAAATGAACCTCCTTTAAAAAAATTACTTAAGAGACACAACTATGTAAAATTTAAAGTTACTTAACTTCAAGATACATTTTTTTTTCTCTCATCTATGCAAAAATGTTTGTTTGCAATTGTCAGATCTTAAGCAATTATTCCACAGAAATGACAACATATTTGATGTACAAAAGCTCAATGGATTCCTTTTTTTCTGTACCTAGTTCAATAATAAAAAAAATAGTATACTTGAAAAATATAACTCTTGCTTTAACTGTCATCTACTGTGCATTTACACCATGATTTACAACCCACAACATTGGATTGTGTCCTAGTTTTTGAGAGTCTCCACCTCCAAGACCAGAAGTAGCCACTCCCACTTTATCTATGTACATTTGAATTGTACAAACCGCAAGGTCCTATGGGTATTGCTCTGTGGACATGGCTCTTATGGAAGCATTTTTTCAGGTTTCCAGCACAGGAACATTAATTTGTTGCTTGCTTCTGCTCTTGGTTGTTTATCTCCTATTCTTCAGGTCTCAGAGAGATGAAAATGAACCTCCGGGGCCAAAACCGTTGCCACTTTTGGGAAATCTGCTATTGTTGGATACCAACAAACCACACTTGAGCCTATGTGAGGTAAGTATGACTGATATCAGTCCTATTGGGCAACCGTTCAGCTTTGTTTCCAGTGTTTTATCAGTAGAGAGCCTCGAAGTGTTGACAAACTGGCCTGGTGAGTTTTTACAGAGAAAAATTCTGTTTTTTTTTTCCACAGGGAGAACATTCAATAGTTCTCACAGAAATGACAATTCTGTCATCATTTACTTACCTTCATGTTGCTCCAAACACTTATGACTTTTCTTTTCTTCTGTGGAACACAAAATAACATATTTTGATGAGCCAAACAACAGTGGACGCTATTGACTCCCACTGTATGGACAAAACATGCATGGACGTCTATTGTTCTACAGAATAAAGTCAAATAATGTTTGGAACAGATTTATTTCTCCTTTAAATGCCTGTCCCTTACAGAACAAAAATATATGGGAATATACTGCATGTAAATATAATGTGATATGTTGTATAATACATTTCCATATTTGGGAAACTAGTGCTCATATTTTTCAATATACTGCAATATATGCATTGACCGTATATATCTATATATCAATACATAATATAACATACTGTTAGACAAAAATAACATTCGCAAAGTTTTATCCTCTGGTGTGTATGTTCACACATATATTACACACTTTAACGGAATGAGTAACATCAGATTTCTAGTTCCCAGCATGCTTTGCTTCTGACTGTTAAGGGAGAGCAAACGTTAAAATTAAGAGTGATTTAATGTGTTTTGCTCACATTAGCTGGTGTGAGCAAAACACACAAGCTAATGTGAGCTGTTTAATGTGTTGGTTGTGTAATGTGCTATTATTGTTTGATTTAAAAGGTTTTCTGAAATGTCTGAGTTCTTGGGGTCACCATTGTGCTGAAGAGTAGATCATGTGGTTCAATTGACGATTGGGCAAAATGTTTCCAAAATCAAATTTTAAAGTTTATAGTTACAAAATCAAAGTCTTTTCGTACCACAGCGCAAATATAGTCTACTTACTAAATGCTATAGAATATATCGGTGTGCATGTGTTATTATGATTATTTATCCCGGAAATATATCACATTATATACTTTTTTTTCTATGTTTGTTTATCAATGCATGAGTAATTTTGTCTGCAATATATTACATGGAGAACCATATCTGACCACACATCTATGTATTATGAAGTGTATTACTGAATATAAAATTACATACATGATGATATTAGTAAATATACAGGTGAAACTCGAAAAACTTGCAAAGGGTTTACGTATTTCAGTAATTTCAGTAAAAAGATTAAACTAATATATTTAGTATATATAACTGCAGGTCCTTCTAAAAAAATTAGCATATCGTGATAAAGTTCATTATTTTCCATAATTTATGGAGATGACAAATTCATTTTTCAGCACGACCTGGCACCTGCTCACAGTGCCAAAACCACTGGTAAATGCTTTACTGACCATGGTATTACTGTGCTCAATTGGCCTGCCAACTCTCCTGACCTGAACCCCATAGAGAATCTGTGGGATATTGTGAAGAGAAAGTTGAGAGACGCAAGACCCAACGCTCTTGATGAGGTTAAGGCCGCTATCGAAGCATCCTGGGCCTCCATAACACCTCAGCAGTGCCACAGGCTGATTGCCTCCATGCCACGCCGCATTGAAGCAGTCATTTCTGCAAAAGGATTCCAGACCAAATATTGACTGCATAACTGAACAAAATTATTTGAAGGTTAACTTTTTTTTGTATTAAAAACACTTCTTTTATTGGTCGGATGAAATATGCTAATTTTTTGAGATAGGAATTTGGGGTTTTCATGAGCTGTATGCCAAAAATTGGTGTGCAATGAATCTAAAATATATGAAAGTTTAATTTTTATCATTACATTATGGAAAATAATGAACTTTATCACAATATGCTAATTTTTTGAGAAGGACCTGTATATACATATGCATGATTATACTTTTCAAAGGGCTGACATTTCTGTATTTAAAATCTTTTTTTTTGTGATTTCAAAGCGTCAATGTTTTATTCAATATATTGTAATATATTAACACAACATATACTTATTCTGTATATTTTCAAATATACTGTTAAACCATTTAATATATAGATCATTCATATATAGGGAAATATATTTTCTTTTCATAAGGGGTAACATCTCTTTCAATCTTCAACAGATGGCAAAGCAGTTCGGTCCAGTTTTCACGGTCTACTTTGGTCCAAAGAAAGTGGTTGTGCTAGCCGGCTACAAAACAGTGAAGCAAGCACTTGTTAATTATGCAGACGAATTTGGAGACCGAGAAATCACGCCACTGTTCCATGATTTCACTAAAGGTCATGGTAAGAGCAGCCCAGTCTCCTGGCAATATACTTAAAGGTTTCTTATTAACTTACAAATGAGTTACATACAGATTTTGGAGACTTTTGGACATTTAAATCACACTTATAAAATCTGAATATCACTGCATTAGAAACAAAAAATTAAATCAAGAGTCATAAGTGCTCAAATAATGCTCGAGTGTTTCTCAGAACCAACTTCACTTTTCTGAGCCACTTTTGAAAAAACGTTTTAACCAACTGGTCTCTTTTCATGGATGTATGAAGTCCCCTCAGTAATTGAATGTGTCCAAAACCTGTCTATATTTTCATCAATGTATTTATATTGTATATTTTGAAGCCTAACAACATCTTTGTTTGTGAAAGTTTTATGCTGAAAAGTACCTGTGTGTGTATAACAAAATTATAAACGCAACACTTTTGTTTTTTCTCCCATTTTTCATGAGCTGAACTCAAAGATCCAAGACTTTTTCTATGTACACAAAAGGCATATTTCTCTCAAATATTGTTCACAAATTTAAATCTGTGTTATCTGTGTTAGTGAGCACTTCTCCTTTGCTGAGATAATCCATCCACCTCACAGTTGTGGCATATCAAGATGCTGATTAGACAACATGATTATTGCACAGTTGTGCCTTAGGCTGTCCCCAATAAAAGGCCACTCTAAAATATGCCGTTTTATCACACACGTTGTGTATGGCGTTGTGTGGGAAAGCGGTTTGCTGATGTCAACATTGTGGATCGAGTGGCCCATGGTGGCGGTGGGTTTATGGTATGGGCAGGCGTATGTTATGGACAACGGACACAGGTGCATTTTATTGATTGCACTTTGAATGCACAGAGATACAGTGATGAGATCCTGAGGCCAATTGTTGTGCCATTCATCCACGACCATCACCTCATGTTGCAGCATGATAATGCACGGCCCCATGTTGCAAGGATCTGTACACAATTCCTGGAAGCTGAAAAAATCCCAGTTCTTGCATGGCCAACATACCGGACATGTCACCCATTGACCATGTTCGGGATGCTCTGGATCAGAGTATATGACAGTGTGTTCCAGGTCCTGCTAATATCCAGCAACTTTCCACAGCCATTGAAGAGGAGTGGACAAACCTTCCACAGGCCACAATCAACAACCTGATCAACTCTATGCGAAGGAGATGTGTTGTGCTGTGTGAGGCAAATGGTGGTCACACCAGACATTGACTGGGGTTTGGACCTCCATGGATGCCCCCTATAGAGTAAAACTGCACATTTTAGAGTGGCCTTTTATTGTAGTCTAAGGCACACCTAACGCACACATAAGCCTAAGGCACACCTGTGCAATAATCATGCTGTCTAATCAGCATCTTGATATGCCACACCTGTGAGGTGAATGGATTATCTCGGCAAAGGAGAAGTGCTCACTAACACAGATTTAGACAGGTTTGTGAACAATATTTGAGAGAAATAGGCCTTTTGTTTAAAAAAGTAAAAGCCTTAAATCTTTGACTTCAGCTCATAAAAAAAAGGGTCAAAATAAAAATTAAATATATTTAAATCTTCTTTCTATAAATGCCATTTTGTTACATAATGCACACACAATTACACATTTTTAATTGTGGCTTAAGTATATAAAGACTTTTTACGGTTACTGTATATTATTTACATTTATGCATTTGGCAGACACTTTCATCCAAAATGACTTGCACTGCTTTAAATGTCTTATCAGTCTTATCAGTTCAGGCATTTCCTGGAAAATCGAACCGATGACCTTGGCGTCACTCGACTGTTTGAGCTACAAGTATATGATTACTGTTAGATTAATTTCAGAAATGAAACATCTTTATAGGAATTATATTTGCCAGGGGAGAGAGCTGGAAAGAGATGAGACGGTTTGCTCTCACCAATTTACGAGACTTTGGGATGGGAAAGAGACAAATTGAGGAGAAAATCATAGAGGAAACATGCCATTTACGAGACGAATTTGAGAAGCTTGAAGGTAAAGTAATTAAATAATCAATGCTTCTAAAGAGACATATTGCCTGTAATGCAAAGTTTCAAAAATCATCAAGAAAAACACTAGTAGTACAGAAATATAGGCATGGTCATTAAAAGGACCAAGTGTCATTTCTGCCATTGTGTATGGGCGTAGATTCGAGTATACAGACCCTCACCTACGGAGTATGGTGGATCGAGCCAATGAGAGTGTCAGACTGAGTGGAACGGCGTCCGTGCAGGTTTACATATGATTTGAATATAACCTGTGAGAATTAATTAGTTTATAATGGTATACACTATTGAATTATGGTGAAAGAAACATCTCCTGATTTTGGTTCTCCAGCTCTACAACATGTTCCCGTTCTTGGGTCCATGGCTCAAGAATTGGAGAAAGCTCATGAAAAAGCTTGAGCTTGATATCAAACAGATATCAGAGTTGGTGAGCAGTTTACGTCAAACACTGAACCCACAGGACCTCAGAGGCGTGGTCGATTCGTTCCTCATCCGCAAGCAGACTGCAGAAGTATGGTCAATGTAACGCAGCTGAAAATGGAATGCTCATCTTGGTTTTTTACTTCTTTAAATCTCTAACACACCATTTGATCAGGAATCTGGAGAGAAGAACTCACTTTTCCACAAGCAGAACATCATTTACACAGTCGGTAACCTGTTCATCGCTGGTACGGACACTACAAGTACAACAGTGCGCTGGAGCTTGCTGCTTATGGCCAAATATCCACATATACAGGGTATGATAGAAATATTGCAATTGGATGGAATGTTTTCTTACATCATTAGTCTGTATATTCTGGGTTAACAAGTTAAACTCAGCTCAGCATTTAAAGCATAATGTTGATTAACAAGGGAAAAAAGTGAGGCACTTGGGTACAATTGAAATTCAAGCAAATTTGTAAATGTTAAAACACTTCCTGTTTCAATAGTATAGCCACAAGATGTGAACAAAACTGCCCAACTAAAGCAAACATTGATCACCATAATGGTGGTATCAAACCAAACTTATTTTTTTTTTAATAATAAATTAAATTATTAAAATACTATACAAAAATTATTTTCAATAAAACATCAAGATCTAAATTATAAAGCAATCTGGTTAGTAATAAGTGGAGCTGGTAATGCTGTTTGTGGAATTGTTTAATCCTCTGCTGAGATCTTTACAGATTTAATGTCTTTTATCTTCAGTGGATTTCATCTACGGCTGTGGCTGAAGTCAGTGGTAGTCTGTGTTTCAGTGTGGTGTTTATTCCAACCTAAATTTGACGTCTGCCCAACGTTGAAGCTTGAGTCAAACAAACGTTCAGTTTAAACCTCGACCCGATTTTCACTGACGATGGAGTCCATGTCCACTGGGAAACTTCCAGCTAAAAACTTTATAAGAATATTAGGAGATAATATTCTAACAATTTTAAATGTAAAACAAACATTTTTTGAAAGATTTCAGAAAATATGATCCTACCTTCCAGAAGAATATTCTGGGAACAAGTATTAAACTTGCCATTGAAATTGCCACATTACTGTCTCACGCTTCGCGTTTTTAAACTCATATTTACTTTTTATTAAAAAAGAAGAGGAGTAAGGAGTGAAAATTATTTTCATGATAATCAACATTATGCCACAAATGTAGACTGAGCTGAACTTGTCCTGAACCAGAATATTGCCTTTATCAAACAGTCACAATATATTTAAAAAATGTTTTTGTTATCAGGCATGACGTTTCTGTTTTAACTGTGTAGTGTTTTACTTGTTAAATATACTTTGGACGTTTGCAGATCGGGTTCAAGAGGAGATTGATCAGATGATTGGTGGACGGCAGCCGGTTACAGAGGACAGGAAGAACTTACCGTATACAGATGCTGTGATCCATGAAACCCAGAGACTAGCACACATTGTACCGATGAGTATCCCTCATATGACCAGCTGTGACGTTCACTTCAATGGATACTTCATCAAGAAGGTTAGCATACTATAAATGAATACAAAATACAAAAAGGAGACTATCTGTTTTGTTTTTTGTACCATGCTACACATGGTAGTACCGTCACACTCCTTGCAGTACTATACATTCTAAACACCATATCAAATAAAAAAATAAAGATGTGATCTTTGTCCTTGTGCAGGGCACATGCATATTTCCTCTTCTAATGTCTGTATTGTGGGATGAAGATGAATGGGAAACACCCCACACCTTTAACCCTGAACACTTCCTGGACGAGTGTGGTCGATTTATCAAGAGAGACGCCTTCCTGCCCTTCTCTGCAGGTACTACTTTCCTTCACGTAGGGCTTGATTATCTTCTTTATTCATGAAATATAACTTTTTTAGATGAGAGAAATCTCTCTTTCTCCTCCATCACTCAGGGCCCAGGGCTTGTCCTGGAGAGAGTTTAGCCAGGATGGAGCTCTTCCTGTTCTTCACCTCCCTCCTTCAGCATTTCCGCTTCACTCCTCCTCCTGGAGTGTCTGAAGATGATCTGGATCTCACACCAGCGGTGGGCTTTACCCTGAACCCAGCCTCACACAAACTGTGCGCAGTGAAACGCTTGTGAAATCTGTTCATTCTTTTTACAGTAAAGTTGATAGTTTTCCATCAGAAACAGCCCTTGCATTATATTTGTGAGTTTATTATTTATATTCAAACATCAGAAATCTCAAGAATCACACATTTTCAGCATTCACAATTGAACAACCATCGTATGTGTCACAATAGATGGATAAAAGAAAAGATATGGTGTTACTGTGTGACTTAAGTCCTCTCTGCTGTAACTGCACCATTTGCCATCAAAGAGCATTTTTTTTTACTTGATGGCTATTAAAAATATCTCTATTGTGTGATTAAATAAAAATGTCAGTTGCAAATTTTTTATTACATAATAGTTTTTACATGTGTATTTTTTTAAGGCTTTTAAAAGAATGAAATTGTCTTTTTTGACACAGCTCAGCACACATATCTAATTTATGTACGATCAAAAAAAATTTACTTAGTTCAAGAATGTTTACAATGAGATCATAAAGAATTTCATTGGCACACACTACCCAGATAGCAAGCAACCATTGAAACAATGTTAAGTCAATGGTAATGTGTCAACGTTGACCGCATTGAATCAACATGACTTTTGCACCCCCGATTAATGTCGATTTTTTTTTTTAATCCAAAAATCAATGGTAATGGGATTGAATCAACGTTACAATATTATGTTGGTTCAACATCATGCTTGCACTCTCAAAAAAAAAAATTAAACAACTACAACTGACTTAATGGCCAAGAAATTGATCGAAGAGAAAATAATAGATGAGACACGTTATCCGAGGGAAGTGTTTGAGAAGTTTCAAGGTAAATCAACTGCTTGTGTGATATAGCATACTTTTCTAAATATTATAGCCCTTATCTCACAGGGCATTGATCCCAGAAAATTGCCATAGAATTGCTAGAGTGCCTTCTGTGTGAACTCAAACACATCCCGGGATGGGACCTTGTAACATTGCTGGGATCAGTCTGGGAACGCGCCCTGTGTGAACTAAAGGCAGGACCAATGCCGTTCATATAAATCTTAAATGCAGATCAAAGTTCATGTTGCACAATAACGAAGAAGAAATTTTGTGTTCATCATTGTGATGTCACGTGTCTTTACAGGATGTGTGTGAACGCACGCAGATTCCAGAAAATCACTGGAAGTGGGGATGAACCAAAATCACATGATCCCGGGACACATTATCAGTGTACTTTCCGGAGTCTCTGTGTGAAAGGGGCTTATATCTCTTCTGTGTTTGCATATGTCTTGCAGGAAGTCCATTTGATACGACCCAACCAGTGAATTACGCCGTCTGCATCATCATCATCTCAGCTATTGTTTATCGAAAATAATTTGAATATGAGGACCCAAAATTGCAGGTGGACAAAAAAGAACATCCACATGATTGGTTCAGTTATGATACAGGTACTCGGCAGTGTTTTTGATCCTGTTCCTCAGTGTTATTTTCAAGGGGTGTTTACACGACACCATTTTCAACTAAAAAACAGAAAACTGAGAACAGCGTTTTGGGGGCCTGAAAATGAAGACTTTTGAAAACAGGTTTTCAAAAGTACAAGTTTTTGGAAATAATACTGTTATCATCTCAGTGTAAACTACAAAAACGCAAATTTGTGAAAATTGTAAGGTCATGTGCATTACGTGTTCCGTCTATAGGCGCTTAACCTTTCTTTACAAATTGAAACTCTCTCAAAAGGACCAGCCCTGAAAAAGAAGAGAAAAATGTCTAAAAAAACATCTGATGGAATAATATAATTAATGAATTTGAAATCCACTGCACCTGCAGAGAAGGGCAAGAAGGCGTCCCTTTTGACAAACTGGCCCTGCTTATTTAGGAAGTGTCCTGGGTAGAAGCTGTCAGGAGTTTTCCCACTCATTTTCATCCCTCAGTACAGTTGTTAATAATGTGAACACGCTGGTACCCTGAACAAAACACCGCAACACAATTTTTATATTTTATGTATTTTTACTATGCAGGAGATTCCCATGAAATATTTTGAAAACATAAATGCATTTCAATTGCCAAATCCTGGGATATTTCAATAATAATAACTACATTTAAAACAAGTCTTGCAAAGTGTGTGCTTACACAAACAGTCTTTCAAACAGTGTGAAATCACCACCTTGTAACATAGTTTTGTTTTACAGTGAGATCAGGTTGAAAATGTGTATTTCTCAAGAACTTTAACGTAAATACTTTTTCCTGTTCTTGTACCTGTTCTTATGCTTACATTAACATTACCGAATGCAGCCATAGCCTACCTTGAATTTGAGAGTATTTGGCCATAAAAAGGAGACCCCAGCTTAGTGTTGTTGTCATAGTTTCGGTTCCAGCAGCAAACAAGTTGGCAATTAAATTAATTAGATTCTTAGTATGGGACAAACTCCTTGTTTACCCAGATTCCTGCAAAAAACAAACAAACATGGTGACACCCGAGACAAACATTTGAGCAATTGTGGGAAAGCATTAACATTAAAGCCTTTAGAGGCAGAAAGAACGGTACTATACTAGGCTACTCAGCAACCTTTATTATTGTATGTATAAAAATACACTTCATGATTTCCTCACTCTGTCCTAATACTGACTGGGAAACTGCTCCAAATTATTATTTCCGAATGAATTGAATCTTGAATATGTTATCTTGAATCTGCAAAATAATACAAATGATTAAGTCATGAATTCTGATTTTAAACAGCCAAAAGAAATATGGTTCATAATCTTCAAAATGATTGAATTTCTTATGTCATAAAATGGTACAAAACGTCAGTCTCTTGTCAGTTACTCGCCAGCTGAATTCAGAACTGCTGTCACAAACTGCTCTGAGACAAGAAGATTGAGAATCCAAATGCAGTTTTATTGAAAGAGTAATCCACAACTGTAGTCAAAAACAGGCAAGAGGTCAGAACAAAGTAAATCAGTCCAATCAAACAAACAAATCCAGAGGGTGAGATGGGAACGGAAAACCAGGACACAGGCAGATATCAAAAACCAGGAACATGGAAAACAGACAAAAATGCTCAGAGATGCAGTGTAAACAACTTAAAAAGACTTAACAAGAAATGACAGAAAGAACCAGGCTTATATAGATAAACAAGATAATGTCATACAGGTGAATGTGCTGATTAGTTTGGGCAAAGGATAATGGGAAATGTAGTTTGTGGATGTGTGGTGATTGTCTGGGTTGGAGTGCCCTATGATGGTTCTTCCGGGGACTCTCACTGGTGATCGTTACAACTGCACACTACTCTTACTATGTTTATCATATGGGGCCAGTTGTTCAAAACATTTAATCTGGATCAAAATGATCCGGATTTGAAAATCCCATTTTTTCCGATCCATGATCAGGTAATCCGTCTTACTTTTATGCCGGTTTTTCAAAGCAACATTTGTCTGGATCACCTTGATCCAGATACAGTTTTCAAGATTACCAAATCCAGATTACCAGTGCTCTAAATGGGACAACATATCACAATGTGGGCTACCATCTATGTAAAGAACAGGTAGAAGAGCCAACATGGGGTCACTGTAAGTGTTCCTCATTTTGAGACAAAACACAAAAATAACATAAACATCCACTTCTAATCACAATGTATTTTATGACCCACATCCGAACCACAACAAAATAAATAAACATACATTAACAAATACATTCTGGACATTTTGAAAACGTCTTAAAATTAAATGGCTAAATATCCAATAGTTAACGAAATAAAGAATGTTCAGGGTTCTTCATCTGAGTAGGAGAGACCAGCATTTCCAAACCCCGCTTTTAGGAGGCGGATCTGAAGTTTCGCTTTGGTTTGCTGCAGTTTGGTCAGCTTGATTTGTTCCTCTGCCAGGAGTACCTGTGCTTCTGCTCTTTCAGTTTCTCGTTTAAGAAGAGATTCATAGACAGCATTTTTATTTGGCAAAGGACGCTTCAAGCCTCTTTTCTGAGCTCCTGTGACTGCTGGCTCTACCAGTGAGGATTCAGGTTGTTCTTCAATGATAGGGCTGAGATCCAGAATGAATGTTTCCTCTGCATTAGGAGGAACTGGCTCACTTTCCTCGACAATTGTAGGCTCACCATCCCCTACAACACCTTGAATCCCATGCAGAGCTTTAGAGTTCTCACCTCCAATAATGTCCAGAATCACATCTGTGTATTCACCTTTCTTAAAGGATTTGTTGCCTGTTTGGGTGTTTTGTTGTTTCAGCAAGGTCCTTCGTTGCTCTGGCCCTCAGATTCTTCCATCTAAATTTCACTTGCAAGTCCTCCTCTGGCCAGACCCCACTGCACTTACATTCTGGGTGATTTCAACCCAAATGTCTTTCTTCCTTTTGTTAGTCACCATTCCACCCGCAACAGAACTTCCTACTATTGAGGCATAATGGCACTTAATAACCTCCAGCAGTGCATGGGATTCTGCAACAGTGAAATTAAGTCCTTTTGAGTCCATGGTTTCATCGCTTCTGTTGTAGTGAACATAGTATTTATAGGCCTTGGGCATGATTTGTTTAATTGAACACAAGCCACAGCACGTCAGCCAATTGGTGTGTGGGTATTTGACAGCCATCTTATATTCCGCCTTTCTCGGAGGACTTAGAGAGAGGTAATGATATGGCAGGTATTGTCCATCGCTACCACCGTGTTGGTGGAAGAGGATACTGTCAAAGGGTGTATGTAGAGCGTGCACAACCACTGGAGCAACACACCACTGAAGAACTGTATGCTCGCTTTCGGAATGCTGATATTAAGTACGTTGCAGACCTTGTCAGGTCAAAACTTCAACGAAGAACCTGAAGGAGTCACAGTCTGTCTGTGGAAGAACAGGTCCTCATTGGTCTGTGCTTCTATGCATCTGGGACTTTCTACCAAGTTGTTGGTGATAATATGGGAGTGAACAAATCAACTGTGAGTGATGTAGTGTAAGCTGTGTCAATTGCATTGGCCAGCCTGGTCAATCAGTTGGTTTCACTTCCAAGGGATGTCCAGTGAAGTGGCCTGGGTCTATTCATGATGCACGCATCCTGAGAGAGAGAGTGCTTTATACAGAGAGCTCCAAACCAACCGACCGGATGGCATAATATTAGGAGACAGTGCCTATCCACTCCTACCATGGCTTATGACTCCTTTTCTTGCAGCAACCACACCTGCGCAGGCACACTTCAACACTGCTCATTGCAAAACAAGATGTGCAATTGAGCGTTTAAATGGAGTTCTGAAGAGACGCTTTGCATGCCTTAACTACTTGCGAGTGGAACCACAGGGAGCATGCAACATAATACTTGCGTGCATCGTCCTGCACAACATCTCAACCAGGCGCAATGTCCCTCTCTGTGATGATATTTATGATGCACCTGAGCCTGTTGAAGAACCAGACCAACCTCTGGTGGTCTGTCAGAATCAGGGACTGACTGGACGTATAGTAAGGGGTGCAATTGTTAGACATTGTTTTTGACAGGCTCATCTGATGATTGTTTCTTTGAAATTAATATACGGTAATGAATGACTGAAAAATGAATATATTAATAATAAAATGAATTTATTATTTCATAATAAAATGAAATCTGTTTGGGGGATTATTTCATGGGGACAAGATAATTTTGATTTTATTTTTACTTTACTATACTGAATAGCTTAATTGTTAGCCCATTTCTACTTTATCACTGTTACAACGGTTACACAAGTCAAGTGCAAAATATAAATAAAAGTATATACACTAAATTATAAAAATGTATTATTTGACCAATTTTAAAGTTTTACTACATTTTCTTCCTGAAATCCACCCTGAAATCCTACCCCCTGTTGGGATCAGGATAATCCTGTTTTTTTTTTATTTTTTTTTTATCAAAGTTATATTAATCCCACTGACAACACAAACTGAAGGTTTGATCCAGATTAAAACTAGGATTGGATTCCCTGATCTAATCTGATTTCAGATTCCTTCTTTCCCTTTTGAACAACCCATTTTCAAGATTAGATCCAATCCGATAACCAAAATCCGATCAGCTTACCTTTAAACAACTGGCCCATAATGATTGCTAATGCAAAATGTACCTCATCTTTCTTCTGTCTTATAAGGAACAAATCGACAAATCCTCTGGGATTCTGAGGGTTCAAGGTCTTTTTCAGGCCTTTTATATGTTCTTCTCTTTCACTAAGGTTTTCCCTGAGGCCGTTCACGATACACTGTCAGAAATTTGGGTATAGTAGGAGTCCATTTTTGTCCCCCAAGGTACACTCTACACTAATGTACCCCATAGGGCTTATTATTGGACCTCAAGGTACATATATGTTCCCAAGCATTAAAAGGTACATATATGTACCCTTTTTTGTAAAGGTTAAGGTACAAAGCAAAAACTCCACTGTTAAATTAACTCTTCTGTGTTCAAGTGTGTTAAATGTAATGAGATAATTAAGTGATTCATTGAGTGATAATGGACCATTATTGAAGACACATTAACAAGCAGAATCACTGAAGGAGACAATCCCGCTTATTAAGATGCCGTTATGGTGATCACTGCTTTAGTTGGGCTCTTGATTCTAGTAATTGTTTACTTTAAAACCTGTTTTGCTGTTGTATCTGAGTTATAACTGCCAAATAAACAAAGAGAAAAGCTGATCAGATGGTGTTGTTTATGTTTAGACATCATCATAATTTGATCTGAAGGATAAATCTCACTTAGAGAATTTACATTGTAAATTAAAGGAGCCCTCTGATTCTAAGGCAAATCGTTTTCAGCACATTCAATGTAATTCAAGAAAATTCTTAAAAGATGTCCTGATTAAATGACTTTAAGAATTTCTTTTTTAAACACACTGACATCAATAATCCGCCTGTGATTCTCAACAATGGTGACAATAATACAGCATGTTGCGGTGCATTCTGAGTGCTACCAATCAAAACTCATTCATGCTCCCATCATGCATTGCGGTATGAATAAATTATGATCTGAATTGTTTTAGTAATTTCCTTTCCCTAATTGAATATTCTTTTTGTCACCATTGTTGAGATTCATACACTGAATCTTGATGTCTGTGTGTGTCTACAAGAGATTTTGAGTTATCAGAACAACTTTTTAGAAATCCTTTAGATTATTTAGAAAGTTTTGGAACTTACACTGTAGAATCACTGTGATGCTGTAATTAACAATATACATTTAAGTCAAAGATTCAGATCAAATTTTCTCTTTGTTCATCTGGCAGTTATAACTCAGAATCAGATACAACAGCAGTAGTATTAACATATACCATGTGTCAAACTGTCAATCAAACTTTTGTGACAAATTATTTATGGGGCTCTGGGTTATGTGGCTGTTGCTCATGACTGACAGTGTGTTTGTATCAAGAAAATAGCGCTTCTGATTTACGACGGGTAGCAGGCTGGCGTCTGCGTGTCTAGTAAGCGTGGCGCAGTGTGTCGTCCTCCTGCGGTGATAACCGGGGGATGTTAAAGAAAGTTGTTTTTTTTACCACGTTATAGATTGGCTTGAAAAGACAGAGAAGACGGATTAACAAATAGGGAAGATACAGACTGCTCGCGGAACACGTTAATAAATACCCACGTATTAAATAAATGTATAAAAAAAATTATAATAAATATACTTCCTTAGCAGTGAATCTGAGGGTGAAAAGTAGATGACTATGCCTAAACATTATATTGTTTTAACCGGACATCCTGTACCCATTTAATTACTCCGAGGCAGAAAAGTTAAAAGTGAACAGCATCAACACCCCTACAATGTATTGGGTGGCTGTGGTAAGATCAGGGAGTTGTTTTTTAATTAAAGAAAGTTTCGTTTTTCACATATATTTGAAAAGTTCACCATCACATTTCAAACTTTTTAAAAAAGCTGTATAAAGTTAAAACACAAAGGTTAGTATTCGTACAATTTACTACGTTATCAGAAAATGTTAGAGAACGTTTTTTCTTCTATTCTTAATTATGTATGTTTACAGACCTAAAACCATGATGCTTCAAAGTATGGAATAGAGGTTTTTGAACATTTATACGATTTTGAACATTTATAAACTTGTGTGTTGCAAAAGCAGAAGTCTATTTTCTTTAAAGATTTACCTTTTTATTTTCTTTAAATAAAGATTTACCTTTTTTTTTTCTTTAAATAAAGATTTACCTTTATTCATGCTTTAATTTCTTTAAAACAGTCTGATAACATCAGAGGTGTCAAATTCTGGGTCAGAAAGTAAAATGCCTGCTATATTTTTATTTCACCCATAAACTCACACAGCAAAAGCTCCTGTGTTAATGAACTCTCATGGGAGTTTATTTGGCTCCAGACTCAATGTGTTAAAGTTAATGATATAATTAAGTGATTGATTGAGTGATGACAGAGTATTATTGAAGACACCTGAGACAAGCAGAATCACAGAAGGAGAAAGGCACATTTTTTAAGTCTCCATTATGGTGGTCAGTGTTTACTTTAGTTGGGGATATTCAAAATAATTAGCCAAGCATTAGGGGATATTCAAAATAATTAGCCAAGCATTAATACCATTGATCAGCCCTACCAAACGTGGATGTTTTTCCACTAAGAAACAAACATTATGTTATTTGATTGATATTGTGAAGCTGCTTTGATGCAATTTATATTGTGAAAAGCGCTATATAAATACACTTGACTTGACTTGACTAGTTGAGCTCTTGACCCTTAAACTGTTATTGTTGGTTTTTTTTGTTGTTGTTGTTTGATTGTTGTAACTGAGTTATAACTGTCAGATGAACAACAAGATAAGATGGTCAGGTGGTGTTGGTTATGTTTAGATGAAATCACATGTTGACATTGACCTGAATCACTGAACTCATTAAGAAAATTTACCTTATTGATAACAACAGAATATGATTATACAGTATACTATTTTCTGCTTTTTCAATATAACCCAAAATATTTCTTAAATGTTGTTCTGATCCAAAGAATTTTGTTTGGACTTTGGACACACAGACATGTAGAATCAGCCTGTGATTCTCACCAATGGTGACAATAATAAAGCATGTTGCAGTGCATTCTGGGTGCCACCAATCAAAACTCATCCATGGCTCCCATCATGCATTGCGGTATGAATAAATTATGATCTGAATTTTCGTAGTAATTTCCTTTTCCTAATTGAATATTCTGTTTGTCACCATTGTTGAGACTCATACACAGAATATTGATGTCTGTGTGTGCCTACTTTATCAGAACAACTTTAAAGAAATCATTTAGATTATACAGAAAAATCTGGATTTTTTTTTTTAGAAACTCTGTGATTCTGCAATGACCAACATGCTTTTAAGCTAAGAGAAGGCTCTAAATGAGTGCAGTGACACTGATCAAATGATGATTGTGTAAACAATACCATCTGATCAACTTTTGTCTTAGTTAATCCGACTGTTTTAACTCAATTACAGCAGTAAAACAAAAGATTTATGCCCTGTTTACACGAGAACGATTACGGGTGAAAACGTAAAAATATTTTATCGGATGTGCCCTTCGTTTACACGGCGACTGCGTTTTGGGGGCTTAAAAACGCAAAAAAGTGAAACCACCCTCCAGAGTGGAAATCTTAAAAACGCTCCACCGTCGCGTTCCCGTCTAAACGGTAAAAACACAAATCTGCTCACGATGGCTCTCGTCGCGTATGCGTTTACATCAAAGGCATGCGCCAGCACAGGAAAATAACAACCAACATGTCGGATTATTTCCATACGTCGGACCTTCAAGTTGCCCTAGCAGCTCTGATAAACGTACAAGAGTCTTTTCAGCAGTTGTACAAAATATTCTCAGATATTGGTGTTATTGTGTGTCAGTGATTACATTGCCACCTAGTTGCCTGGAGTGCATATTACATCGAATTTCACACATTTTAGCGTCACCATATGCACGCGGATTTCCCCCCCCATAACGCTCGTCTAAACGCAAAATAAAAAGTGATAACGCAACGCCACTTTCGTGTTTTTTCTTCAGAACGTTTCCATGTAAACACAGCCTAAGGTAAATATTTAAAGGTCACCTGCCCAACTAAAACAAACACTGATCACCCTAATGGTGACTAAAAATTTAGATATGCTCCTTCAGTGATTCTGCTTGTTATCATCAGGTGTCTTCAATAATGCTCAATCATCACTCAATTAATCATTTAATCAGCTCATTAACTTTAACACACTTGATTGTTAATTTAACACTCATACACCATATCAACAATATTGAGTCTGGAGCCAAATAATCTCCCATGAGAGTTCATTTAACACAGGAGTTTTTGCTGTATGAGTTCATGGGTGAAATAAAAATATGGCAGGAATTTTACTTTCTGACCCTGGATTTGACACCTCTGGATGACATGCATTATTTCTGTGATTGATTGATTAGTAATGTTGCTAGGGGTTTCCACACACGAGTAAAAGCGCTTTAGATGTGTTTGTGACAAACACATTGTATTTACAGACTTAACATTTTAAATGTTTTTTTTACTTCTGACCAACTTACATTCAATATGAATTACCTGAGGCGTTTAACAACCACATAACAACCGCATAGTGCAAACATGCAATGTTTGAGAAAAGCTCATATTGGTATAATCTTTGTATTACGTAAAACTTTGTGTAGGGATGACCCAGGCATAGCTTTACTAAAAGAAACTTTATGGAAGTCATTTTCACAGTCATTGTGAGTCGGCCATGTTTCAACATGTGATTATACCATATTTTATTTATTTATTTGATGTTTCCATATTGCTTTAAAGTCTTTGTTTGTTTGTTATTAACTAATACTTTTATTTTTAACTTACACAAATTAAAGAAACATATGAGCTAAGAATGTTCTCTAAACAGATAATGGAATGTTCGCAATCTATCTTATATTACTCAGCATGTGTGTACATAGTTGTGCTTAAATCTTTGGTTGTATTTTTACACACCAACATATTTTGTCATACCGCAGTGATGCAAAGTTCCACACTCTAAAGCCTATGGACTAACTTTAAAATATAATCAGTGGTGTAGTGCAGGGTATACGCAGGTATACGGCGTATACCCACTTCTTTTTCAGTCGGCATTGGGTATACGCACTTCTAAATCCCCTCTGATGCGCATCATTTAGTAGCTAATCCAATCTCATGTGAATAAAAAACACCCAGTCAGGGTCATTTTTTTGAGTGTAGCCAATATAATAAAAGTTGTGAAATAATTCCCTAATATTAACTCTAATTTGGTACTGCAATGATTCGCCCATCGCGATGCTGACCTTCTCATTTGAGCTTTGAGCTGCTTCAGCATCAGGACTCAAACACCCGCTCGTCAATGTCAAAATGTTTGAGACCAATCAAAGCCAGCAGGATTTTTGTTCACAGAGGCGCGAGCCGAGCACGAATCCCAACGCGACGCTTCACTTCAGTTAACAATCATACAGTGCGGGATAAGATGCAAGTAGCTAAAATAAACAGCTGTTTTTTTCGATAGAAGTTTTAAATGACCGAAAGAAATAATCAGTTTGTTCAAAGACAGTGGCAATTATAAGATCAATTTAACAACACAAGCACCTATTAAAAATATTGCCATTATTATTGTATAAATATATTTGTATAACGTTACCTCGAAGGTGTTGTTTGTATCACTCTGCTTGTCTGTGTTTGCGCAACTTGCATCATTAAGCCAGAAGGTGGCGACAAGTTTTTATGAGTGAGTAATTGAACCATTGATTAAATGAACAGATTAGTCCAAAAAACATTTATTAATTTTGGAAAGAAAAAGTAGCTGAAACTGATCTTTGATGCTCATATAATTGCTCATATATGCCTCTGGACACAGAAGGATTGCATTGGCGTTTGTTTGAAATGCAACATCTATGCAAAATAATCCAAGGCCATTCCCGTTTTGAATATATGATTGTGCATTGTCAACAATAAGCATAACATTCTGCATTTCCATTAGTGGATCATTCATTGCGACATTTATGTTTAAGAATCTGATCAAATACTTTATGCTACTGCCCACCGACATGCTTTTAAAGCTACAGTTGACCATTTTTTTGGCCTTTAAAACACCTTAAAATGCTCATGTCGAGATCAGGAAAATCAAAAGTTTCTAATTTAAGGTAATTCTTATAATTCCTGTGTACGGCCCTGATATGCAAGAATTCTAGTAATTCTATGTTCTATTCTATTAATTCATTCTATATTATATAGTCTTGCATATTCAATACTAATATCCAAGACTAGTCTTACATGTCACTGTTTATAACACAGAGCGTTCATCCTTTGCTGGGACGCTTAAAACAATATTGGGGACATCAATTAAGAGTATACCCACTTCTCCAGGCACCACTACATCACTGAATATAATCTTTATACAGGAATCACATGTGTTCCAAACACACACATGTAAGATTCAAAAGACCAAATCACTAAGAAAAGAGGGTTTGAGAGCTGTCAACATTCAGTGTTTATAGGAATAAATGACAATTAAGAATTTAAGTGATAGTCTTTCTGTTTGAGAATGTTTGACTAAATCGATTATTCGTTTAGTGCAACTTTCCCTCTATCTACGATGCTGAATCACACAAAGTATTAACACGAAAAGTAAGTGCATGCTATTTTACACTTAAACTATCACCACAGAATCACATCTGACTATTGCACTGAGAGATGTATATTCATTAAAGCTTGAGTTAAGTTAAAATCAAACATACACCTGTTGTGTTCTGATACAATGCCTAATACACTTTTCTTATTTCTACAAATATCAGTGCTAAATATGGAGTTAATACACAATGAAATGAGAATAATGCTACCAAATACGTCTGACACAATGTTTTTAAGAAAAAGCAGTGTTTTAAAATACAGATGTTTTTCTTTTGACAAACCTGCAATTCAAATGATATCACCCCCCATGGTGTTTAACATTCAAGAGCTGAAGAAGCAGTTCTTTATGCAAAAAAGCAAATTAATTAAAAAACAACAGTACAAAAAAAATAGTTTAAGTTGACATAAACAAAACACATCACATAAGTTATAGTAAACATTTACAATATGTAAATAGATTTTTTAGTTTTGTTAGAGTACCTGTACCACATTATTGTAATGCAAACACATTTCTGGGTTAACGTTACCTGTCCTTGTAAAGGCTATGGATTAAATTCAAAAATTACGTTCGCACAGAAGTAAACAGAGGTCAACTTGCTAAAAAGTATAGCATGAGTCATTTAAAACAAATACAGAAAAGCCAAATCAGCTTTGAACGCTTGTCATTGGCATTTTATATAATAGTCGATTACGCCGTTTACATATTGTTTATTTTTATTTTTGGACAGTTTGCAAAAACTATAGTCTTTGAGAGTGGTCAACAGTGTTCATATAGGAATTGATGAAACACACGTACAAATATAGCTGCAAGCAGCCATTACCGGGGCCAAGCGCAAGAAGCGGCAACAGATGCCATCATGGGCGGGAGTGGCAGACCAACTGCAGCAAGGAGCAATTAAAGACATTTTCAGAGAAGTTTGGGCAAATGGCTGAAAAATTATATATACAGTAACTTTTAAGATGATTTAATGGATTATCACTTTCGACCAATAGGTGGCGCAATTATGAAATCGATGTGATGTGGTCAGAGTGAGGTGACAATGACACATACAAACTTTGTTTAAGTGAAAGATGGGGGGCTGATTCATTGTTTTTATTCTGTCCAAACCATTACTGACAACAGAGTTTTAGACATCTTGTCATTTTGGTCTAATCGTCTAAGAACGTTGTGTTTAAATGTCTTAATTTATTTTTTATTTTATGAAAACATTAGTAGGCCTAAGCAGTTTTTGGCCTCATCATCAAAAATCAAAAGTTTTAGCCATATAGTGAATTTTCCAAATGTTAGATAAACCCTCTAACCTATTCATATCTAACTATAAACGAGCTACATGTAACAAGCTCAGTCGCATAAGTGTGAATTCTAGTTTATATGAACATTGTTATTGAACCGTATTTTAACAGTCTAGTGTTCTAGGCCTCAAAGTTTTCACCGGAAACAAGACCAAATATTAACAGGTATCCTTTTAAAAACAACTCACCTTTGTGTTTTATGCATCTTTGATTTTGTTGCATTTCTTCAAAAACCACAATGTTTTTTAAAATAGTTTTCCATTAATATCAACGACCAATCTCAATACTTGCAGCGTGTCTATTTTCCTTACATTTTGAAAACATCTATGTTTTCTTAGAATGTCGTCAGCGGTAGAAATGTTTTGTGTATCTGTCTATCTCACACCTATCACAGATGTTGCCTGCACCATCTAATCTAGAGCAAAAGAAAACATTTCTACAAGAGTTGCGCCGATTTACGCTTTTAACATATTGTTTATTTTTATTTTTGGTCAACAGGTGTTAAAAAAAGTTTGTGTAATACTGTTTTTTTATCAGCTCAAGCCATGACCACAAAAAAAGATTGTTTTTAAAAACATGTTATTTCAACAATATATTGAGGTAATTCCAGTACATTCATATAGCATACGATTGAAATTCAACATTGAAGCGTTAAAGAAGTAAAAAAAAAAAAAAAAAAAATATAAGAAAAGTAAACAATAATAAAAGTAAACTGATAATGACGTTAAGTTTTGTCCTAACCAAAGATACATTTTTTATACACCCTATCATTTTTTGCTCTAGAATGTAGCTGACTAAGTTCCTACTATTTCTCCAACGTCACAGAATTCTCATTTTTTGAATACAGTGAACTCACATAGATGTTACAATAGTACACATACATTGAACCATCAAACTCCTCACTACAATCAAACGCCACCCCCCCCACCTCCGGAACTTTTCCTGAGGATTTGGCACAAATCGGGCTCGTTGCGTTAAGACACTCATACGTAACCAACATGCCGTGAATTGTTTAGGCCCTCTAACGACATTTCATGTTTGAGATTTTTTTACACGTTTGGTTCCCCCACACATCGTTATCGAATACCACGCGTATCAGTACCATATGCCTCAATTCAACCATCTGGCCCTCTAAAATACTAAAATGTAAACATACTGTCATGGTAACTCTTAAACGACACATCCTTTGGCTCGAGCAACACTCGTACAACCGTCGGTTGTGTTCAGCTTCTTCAGAACTCAACGGCATCGCTCCTCCAGCAATTTCCATTGAGCAAGTGTCTGTGGTCTCAAATGCAACAGGATCTTTTCGTTCACTAACTTTACGCACTGTATTATTGTGATTATTAATGAATGAAAAGTCATTCTTCTCAAGTTCACTAGCAGACGAACTACATGTAAGTTTCCTCAGATTAACTATCAACAAATACACTTATTTTGATATATTGCAGTTACAGAGTGTTGGCCTATACAGTTATTTACGAGTTCACCTTTCATTAATTTTGAGGGATAAGATTTAATGCGTATTTGCGTGCTGTCCGGAGGGGAGGGCTCTCGACTCGGAAAAGTCAGACCCAAACCCAGTGTACTCCCCCCGTAATGTATGTGGGGAGGGGGGATTGCGGCAAACTGTCAATGGATCGAGGTAAGAACTGCTGAGTCTAGATTTACCCTCTTATCATTGATTGCTGATTTGCTGTCCCACTCGTGTTAATTATCTGAACGTGCTCCTCCCAAACTTAGTTAATAAAACATCATAAACGTGTATTGCACAATGTTAAATAATCTGTAGTCTGATCGGATCTATTGCAGGCGTGTTAAAAAGCTGTGTACCTGCAACCTATTCAATTTACACATTGGCCATCACATAACAGTCAAATAAACAGTAAAATGTACAAAGGAAAATGTGTTTTTTAAACCCTCGTTTCTTTGTTTTATTGTCCAGTAATGATTATGTTAAGCAGTGGTGATTTCCTGAGCTTATTCCCTCTATTCTAATAGTGTTCCTAGTGAAATTTCCGATTAAAGTCACCATTGAAATCAAATTTGAATGGGGGAGGGTTTTATATGATAGCCTTTCTGTAATCAATAAACATTGTGTGCTGTGCTCCAAAGCAATGACAAAATTCACATTTAGAAGAAAGCATTCAAAACCTAACAGTCTCTCTCACTTCCGCCAAATAAGATCAATTGATTTTTGATGACATCACCCTGCACTTCAACTTTCCATCAAATTTCTGTCAAATAAACAATAAATAAAAAGAATCTAGAATCAAAAGTGTCCCGCCCCCTTTCTTATAAGTAGTAACGCTGAAGCTGAGGCTGAAATCGTCACATGTACACACATTTATAATTTTCTACATGGTGAATGCACAATGGCGCACTATATAGGGATAGGGAAAGAGTCAGATTAGTGTAAATATGTTTTTTCCATTGGGTTACAGATGTCTGGTTTCCGTAGTTTTACACAAACTGCTACAAGTGCCGCACAGTCTGCTCCTCCAAGACACGATAGGCACAGAGCGATCATATGCAACGATCAGCGCAGACCACAAAATTAATCGGACCCTTTTGAATTCTAATGCTAAATTTTTAAGCGATGTGAGAGAAACAGTTTAAGGATTTGAGCAACTGGCTTTGCCAAGCTCATTGGCAGGTCGATGCTGTGACATAAACGAGAACGTTTATTGGCTATAAAAGGGGAGGGCTGTTCAATATGTCCCCGCCCATCCTGTCCTGTGTTTCATGAAATTACATCAGCTAATTGACTAATCGTTGCAGGTTTCACAAGGCACTTCAGAGGGCCTGAAAGGATTTAGTCGTGTTGTGGGTGGTGCTGGTGAACAGCGGATCGGAGGACATCCCCAGGCCCTCCTCCGACCCGATCAGCCAGAAACCACCCACACACTGCACGAGAGGAACGTCAGAAACCCACCGCAAGACCGTGAGCCCGAGCCTGCCGACAGTACGAGAGAGTAAAGAGGAATGACCATCGCCCTGGCTCCACCCGGCTCCTTGTCCCACTAGCTCCACCTTGGCAACGCTACTCTACCTGAACCACGGCACTGCCCCCTTTTGCAACCCTGGCTCCACCTCGGAAGCCTTGAGCCGCTGCGGCTCCTCACGGTCTTCAGAGCCACAATGTCACGTGCGCTCATTGGCTCTTCAGCTCTGCCTGGCGCTCCACCTCCATACAACAGCTTCATCCGCAGTCCAGTTTTCCCATGGTGTCATCAGCCCACGTCTCCACCATGGCTCTTCTCTCACTCAACTTTGACATGGGTCAACGTGACAATGTGAGCAGACAGTGAGCCCAAGCCTGCCGCAATAGCGAGCCATTGAAAGAATTGAGGCATTCCATGCTCGGAGGCCCTGGCCCCACAAGAGAGTCCTGACCAGGTGCGTGAGCCAGCAACGCCGTTCAACATTGTGAATATTGAAGAGCATGAAGGAAAGCCTCCACTCCTGCAGCTAAAAGTGAACTTCACCTGCCATCATCATGCACTCTCATCAAGCTCCTCTCCATATAAGCCAGCTTCAACGCACTCCACAACGTCCTGGTCTCGACGATCAACACTGAACCTCTACCTGACTTCTTAACTGTGGATTACTAACCTGTGGCGTCACTAACCAGTGCGTCAAACTGTCCCTGTCCCCATCTTCATCAGTCATAGTCTGCAAGTCTTCGGTCCATCAGCCTAATTCTCATCTCTAACATGGAACAATAAGACTTTATCAATCATATGCCAGTATCACATCCCTTCTGCATCCAGAAGACTCACCTGCTAACTTCCTGCGTGGTATTCAGTAAACTCTATTCACAATTTATCTTTGGTCTGGCATTCTTTCTGTTTCCATGACAGTTTGCATGTGGTGTTCCAAGTAATACATTTGTCCAGCGGTTCCCAGAGCTGCAAGTCTCTTTGCAATCATGAAAACTGCATAGGCAAATTAGCTAAGTGTAAATTACTGCATTTTAAAATGTACAACATTAAAAGAAAGTCAACCATTGGTGTAAGTTGTATGTACACGAGTACAGAATGACAGCTAACAATTCACGGGAAGCCGCAATGGCTTATTCGAAAACCAGGAAGTAACCGTGCTATGAAATTGTGACATCCTACAAACTTCAGTACAAAAAATGACAAATAGATTTTGAAATGTATAATAATATTTTGCTGATTCTATTCTGCTGGCTATAGTGATGTAACTTATCTGTCCAGTGAAACATTATACAGTCTGTTGCAACACAAATGCTTACACAAGGCAAAAAAAAGTTTAACAACTGAGTTTACACAACTATAACTTACAAATGCAAACCACAATATATTACATGAACGATTTTAAAATGGCACACCCTCTCCCAATTGGACATGTTGGCATTTCAGTCTACAACAGAAGAGTTTATTTGCAAAAACAAATAACTCTGTTCTTGTTCATTTTTCATAAATCATTATTGTGCATTGTAATATTAATCAACTGCAGCTGGGTTGTTTTGATTAAGTAAGAATAACTATACATAAATAATAAATACAGGTAACTTACTAAATTAAAGTTCATTTTAAGTATCGTGATTTTATATATATTAAAAGTTCAGTTTCTAGCAAAAGCAATAAATCCCAACAATCTTTTTTTTTTTCCGGCAAAAGCAGATACTCCACATTTTCCAAGTTTTAGAGGTAAACAAAACCCAAGTACATAATAAAACACTCGTTTAGATCTTTGTAACGTTAACCTCCTCAGCTACAAAAACTTGTTGTTGTGATACACGCAATAGTAGCGCTTTTCCCTCACCACTAATGTGCTGCTGTTAGCAGCTTCTGTAAAAAGTTTTAACTTTATTTCGCTTTTTCAACCCGAAGAAGATTCAAGGTTCATCAAGTTCGTTAAAATTATCAGCTTTTTAGTCAGCTTGATGAAAATCCTCTCAGCTACCCATCCTTTTCGAAGTGACGAACAGCCTTGTCCATCTGACCCTAAATCCTGCGCGCTGATTTCGCTAAAACAGGACTTTCAGGTGTGTTTAGGGATGCACCCATTTTTCAGAACTGATCCGATACCAACGCAGTTTTTTAATCAATAGAATTTCAATAAACTATGTGTTGAACTGATAATCACTCTTTGTGTGTTAAAAACACAATCTACTAAATACAGACTTCATATAAAGAAAATCAACAAATAAAAAAAAAGATCATAATCTATGACAAAAATGCTATAAACTAGATATAGTGATAATTCAGCAGTAAATTTACTAAAATCACGATGCACAATAATTGTATAAAAATCATAACAGTTAGTGAAAAAAAAACATTATTTAGTGGGAACAAATAAGAGACAATAAGTGTAGCCCAAAATTTGTTGAAAATGTTACACATTGCTCTAATATTGTTGTAAAATACATTCATAAAACAGTAGGCCTACATATTTATAATACGCAGCTGTTTTAATGAGGCAGCCACAGATGATAGATAGGACAAAAAAGACAGGCTATTAATAATCTTTATTGCGCAAACTTATTATGCTATGTAAGGCCAATACAGTGCACTGCCAAAACAGGCTTAATGCCATGGGAAAATGGTTTGCATGGCATTGAGAACCACTGCTCTAAAGAACCTTTGTGAATGGAAGATTATGGATTTTAAAGTTCTACCTGGAACCATTCAGCCAATAAAGAAGCTTTATTTTTAATTACGTGTATGATTGGTTGCATTTAAGCACACCCCGAGGGAACTTCAGAACATCTGTGACCCATTTATGAGAGCTGATCTGATGTTGACAGTGCCAGTGTAGTTAGTGTACATAGACACATGGTTTACATCCTCAATCCCTCTGGCGAAACGTTTGCATTAGCTTAACTTAATCAGGTTTGTGAAAGTAGGCTGAAGTCACTCCAGGTTGAAGTGTGACAGAGGAGAGATGCACTCCTTGTGTGTTCATTTGTGTGTCTGATTGAGTTATTGTACAGCGTCTATCAATAAGATCAATAATAGATCATATATTACCATTTTAAAACAAAACAAATAAATGTGAATTGTTGAAATATTTGTTTTACTGGGTGTCCGTCAAGATTAAATAGGCATAAAAGAAGTTTCATTTCAGTTTATTATGAAAAAAAGTGTAATCATTTGATTTGATTTGTTTAGTAAAGCTGTTTGATAATATTAACCATTAAGGACGAGCGCTTCTGCGAGCACAGAGCCCATTCAATCAGTCAAATCAGATCGAGATGGTTGGTCCCGATAGAGTCTAAAAGACCCTCGCATCTCACAGGAAAGTTCCTTAGGTTAGCTTTCGGGGCGAAGCGTTCCAATACTGGGTTCTTCTGTTCAGCCTGGCTCTTTAACACTCAAAAACCTTCACCAAACCAAATCAGCTCTGTCCCGCTGAGGCAGGGGTCAGTCTACTTCCTAGTAGCCACGTTGTGCCCGGCTTAATGATCTGGTGCAAGGAGTGTTCGCGACCATACTCACTCCAGGCCTCTAGTCCACGAGGAAATTATAAAGTTAACTAGATGCATGGCTCCTTTCAGGGGCCCCATCCCAAGAGGTGTTGATGCGGCTGGGTTGGGCCACTCCGCACTACATTCACAGAGACAATACAGTCTGGAGCCCCTTCTATGCCAATTGCACGAGTGCTCCTCCTGTGTGCCTGTGACAGCTTCACACTAGACAGCAGGTTTTGTTGTGGCATAGTGGGTATTCGTTCCCAAACTCGTCATTCCTCTAAAGGGAACATCTCGGGATCTGACTGTAATCCTCCCTAGTAGAATGATACACCGTGTCCTTTGCCATGCCCCCCTTGACTGGCGGCAACTTGCTTCATCGCAGGTGCTAACTCTGTTGTGTGCCAGTTTATAGATTGGAATCCTTATAGATCCCGTATAACCGTCACAATGTTACGTCCATGAAGCAATGCCAATCAGGATTGGAGTAGTTCATTTATACTTCAGACGCTTGTCTAGGGCTGGCAGGGCCCTACATGTCGTTTCAGGATGCGCGCAGTAATCTCTGGTGGCGTTCCCTTTCCTCTGGAACAAGGATTACACAGTCGTAACCCCCAATATGTTTTTTTAAGTTCTTAGTTTTGGCTATAGCCCTGATCTGCTCTAAGCATAATGTACAGTTTAATCATAAAGGAGCTGAATGTGAAGTGGTGAGATAATCTGCCTGAAGTGAACTACTTGAAAATAAGAACCTTTTATGTTTAATATCTTAATAAAAAGCGTAATATAAAATGTATAAAAGCATTCTGCAATTTGAGATATATTCTTGTTCTTGTGCCCTGTTAGCAATTAGTTTTAGTGTGTGAATCATCAGACTCGGTTCCTGCGGAAAATGCCCCACCGATCTGTACCACAACCCTAATCCACTATTGTGCAATTGTGCAAATATTTTTTCAGTCAATCATTGTACACAAGTACACGCATACCTGACAGAAAAGGCAGCTTAAAGTTTGAGAGATATGTTTGTCACATTAGAGAAAAAGGGCTAACTTTGGTATTGATTTGATTTGATTAACTGTGTTTTAATACGCATCTAAACACAATAGATTGATTTGTTTATGCTGCAATATATGAAAAATATAAATATGAGCTCATAATAGTGGTTTAAAGTCGATCATTAAAGTCGATCATGTAAATTAAATGTAATCCGTTGAAATACATATTTTTTCAATTCTAGATTGTGTCAATATTACTGTAGCTCATCTGGAACACAGAGGGTCAATATAATGTTGCGATAGGCGAGAGATTACACTAATCTGAATTTGATAAGGGCGCAGTATCCGGGTGGCACAGTTCTGACCCTGCTTTTGTGACAGATTGGAAAGAACGTGTAAATTTAAAAAATCCATAAGTTCTGTGTACACGAATTAAAATTTTATATACATTGGCTATTTTTAATATGTAGAAAAGTCTCATAAAATATAAATATGAGCTTTAGAGCAGGGACGTGCGGTCAGGGTAGGCAGGGTAGGCAGTGCCTCACCAAAGGAAATTTGGACATTACATTTGATTAATTCCAAGATCTTTATTAGTTCACCAAATTATTAATTGCATTAAATTTTATTCCAAATATTTATTTTGTAACAAAAATGTTCAGGAATACACATAATATACTCCTTTTGCCAATGTTTTGCTTCCAAAACAATATTTGCATGCAGGAAATGCAAGGCCATGGTCATTGAGGGCAGAGGTTATCAGTGCTCTTTGGTCCATAGACCATAGTGTTACGTAGATATTGCGCATCGCAGTCAGTTCTCATGCTGTCTTGAATTATCAACATTGAGTAGAGACGACTTGCTTCAGGGTCCACGGATCCACTCGCTTCACTCACTCCGCGCTTCCCGATACTTTACTTAAGCATCTAGGCCGTCACCTCTGCCCACATTTGTACTGTATGTCCTATCTGGCGATTATGGCATTCTAAGGTTAAAATCATGACGTAACCTTGTTTTAAAAAAAGTGGGAGCATGAAGTGGGGTGGACAGGTGTGGGTGGGACAGGTGAGTGTATAAATGAATGAATCACGTGGAATAAATACATATATCCTTTAATGGTCCAGTGGTAGAAACTTTTACGCACTCATATAGTTTTTTTTCTTTTTTAAATCAAAACCGAATAAGTTCATCAGTGTTGTATTATTTCAAGCAGGGACACGTTTGGTGTGCAGTATTTTTTGTGATTTCACGCGGAACAAACAAGAGTCATCCGAAATGGATTGAAGCGCGCGGCATGTGAAGACTGTGCGGGCCACAAGATAAATCTGTAACCGCGCCCCCCGATCGCCACTTTGATCACTTGATTTAAAAAAACGACGTATTTCAGCGCTAGACGCCTCTTATTTGAAACAAACAAACGAAATGAAAGCTCTGCCAGCTGAGATGTTTTATATATTGCTATTGGTACAATCCGTGCCGCCGTGCGAGGTTTTAAATGTGTGGGGGGGGGACAATATCGACCCCTGGCAAAAAGTGATAGATGTGTCTAGTAATTTGATATTAGATTTGATTGTGCATTCTTCACTATGACGGTCTTTGGGGGGGGGGGGGGCAGGGATGCAGGCAGTGATGTGATGATGCCTTGTTATGAACTTGGGTTGCTTACATTAACTGAATGAATTATATAGCCTATGCTCCCCACTTTGAAGTCACACTGCCTAACCCATGACAAGATGGTCACCGCATGTTATGTTTAGAGTTATTCTGGTTATCTGTGATCAGTTTATTGCACGATAAGTTGGACGATCGATTGTTTTGGTCTGCTGAACATTAGGGGAGAGCTCGCGATTTCTCCATTCTACATAAAGCTTGCAGTGGAGAAACAGCGAGTCGGATGAGAAGGTTGACATGGGCATGTCACATCCAAAATTTGTAAATTAATGTAAAAGGATACTAAATGGTATGAGGTGTTTATGTGGATTAGATGGGTGCAACAAGGTCATGCATTAAAAAAACCCCTACAGGCCTAATGAGATCAGTGTGTGACTACGGCGTATAGCAATGGATCTGCCTCCAAGACAAGCTTAAACAAACGTGATGTATAGCAAAATCAAGCAATGGAGGATAATATATGTGCAATAAAAACTTCTCACAGTAGCTCCATTCAGTGAGGGTGGTTGAGATGCCAACTGCAATTTGATGAGGACCAGCTAGCACTGGTATCCGGCAAATATCAGGGAGCATATAAACCATATGTCTCAGACAGTATTAAGGGAATCATAATGAGAAGGAAGGCTTGTGCTGCGCTAACTGTGAGTCCCAAACAACCGGTGGCAAAAAAAAAACCAGAGCAGGACAAGACAAGCAGAAAAGGAAAAATCGCCGGAGTTATAAATAATAATCCTCAATAAATGGATTATAAGAAGATGTATGTGTTGTTTGCACCGGCGATTTCCTTTTCAGTATAAGGGAATGTCAGGAAAAAGAAAGAATGGAAAATTAAAAGTTATGGGTGGGTTTATAAAAATAAGGTAATAACATGGGAATTGTTCTCTGAATATCAGCCCCACAGGGCATATCCAGTAGTGCCCTCCTTGGATGGTAGAAGAATTGAAGGTTGAATTTAGGACATTGAGGAAAGAAGAAGGAGTGGATAAGAATGGGGTAAGAAAATATATAACAGAGAAAATACAAAGAAGTGTTGTAAAGGTTTTTACAGATTGCATCTAAAAACATTGAGACGAAGAAGGGTAGCTTATGCAATCCCTGAGGTGGGAATTAATAAAGGCAAGAAAGGAAATGATGACCTAGCAGTGTATACTGCAGAACTGGTTCCATATGGTTAGCACTCTTGGGCTAGATTTCAACAATGTCTGCGGCAGTGATGACTCTGATTCAAGTTCAGCAATGTTCATAATTCAGAAACTACAGTCTATTTCCGGGAAGATATGTTTAATTCTGAAATTTTAAGCTAGCAAATGAAGATACAAGCATCAGGAAGGGGAGGGTGACATTCTTATGGTTCCAGCCCCATATAGGAGTGGAAGGTAAACGAAATGGCCGATGAAAGCAATGCAAAGAGAGCAATAGTACTAGATGTAAAGTATAAAAAGCAGAGATAAAAGGGGAGTATAGTTTACTAAAACTATTACAAGTGGCAACATATCTGGATAATGGGTGCTCAGGAAGACATCTATATAGATACCAAGGGAAAGTGGAAAAAGGCACACAAACACACCAGATCAAGACAGGACGAAAATTAATGCTGACTAGGATGGGTTGGGTGCATACAAAGTTGAATAGTCATGGATTTTAATAAAAAGCATGAAATGGAAATTGTGAGTATTGCAGAGTAATATACCGAAACAGAGAGCATTAATAGGGTACGTCATAAATACAATGAGGAAGGCAAAGGCTTGTTAATGAGTTGAAAAGCAAAGAGCATGTCTTAGAAACAAAACACTATTAACAGAGGTTCAGGGAGAATTTTTGATTTCTGACTTGTTCTTTTTGAAAGGTACAGGCCATTTTAAAAAGTAATTAGATTAACTTAATTGTTTTTTTTTTTATTTTTATAATAGAGCCAGTAACTCCCGTGTCCTTACTACCTCCAGTTCCTTGGTGGCGTAAAGCCAAGAATAGTTGCTATCTGCCAAATAAAAGAAAAGAAGAAGAAAAAGAAGATTCTTCCCCTTATTCAGGTCGAAGTAAAAAGATTAGTGAAAATCTGTGATTGAGGTTATAATAGTTTAACGAGTATGCAACTTGAGTATTATATGAGTTGTGTGTTTGAAAAAATGTTATTTTAGAAATGCGCGAGGTCAAGACATTTTAACACTTGGTCATGGCGTTAGGCTAATATAAGATGGCCAATGCACAAGTATGTTTGATATTGTGTAATTCCAAGTCTGGTTTAGTGCCTGATTTTGGATTTGCTGTATCAAGGGAATGTATGCCCCTTATTACTGACCACTTACTGCGTTTTGAAGTATGGGTGGCTCTTCCGGTTTGGGGAACTTCCATCAAAAAGACTGAAACGAATAATTTCAAATCATTAGATTGCCTTACAAATAAAGCTGACCCTGTCAGTTTTGACCCTGATTTGACTGTCATTTCCTTAATGAGTTATTTTCAGACATCATGAGAATAACGTAACACTGCATTTTAACGTGACTTATAACAAAATACCTATGCAAGATCTCGTTTCAGTGCTTTCGTTCCTCGTGACGATTTCTTTTTTTTTCCCTTTTCCCATTTCGCTGTAACGGTAAGAGTATGACAAAACTTACAACCATATACCTAGGTACTGCACATTTGTGGTCTAGTTTCTCCCGAATTTAGTTTTACGATATAACCATTAATAAGTCACTTGGAATGCACGAAGAATCTCCAATTTTCTCCTCAATCCTAACGTCTCATCTTTCCAGGTTTGTTTTCACAATTTATTTTTCTGTCAAAAGTTACGAAATAAACTTTGAATAGTAAACACCAATCTGAAAAATAGCATTTTTTTTTAAAGGCAGACAGTGTTACATAATATGTATTACTGATATTTAACCCAGTCTGTTATTACCGTGGACAAATCCGCTTTGGTTATTTATGGTCTCTTGTTTGAAGTAACCTTGTAAGGGCCACCTTTGTTTTTTTACACTTTTAAAACGTCCTTTAATGTTCTATGGTTGAAGGGTGAGTAGAATAATACCATCTCATTTACCCAGCGTATCAGAAAAAAAAAAAATCATTTAAAAAAAGAAAAACGCACATATAATTGCTTCATAAAGCAACCTTCACTGATTGTTTTTAGCAGCTTAACGGAAGTTACACCCATAATAATTCACCGACACCATTCGGGCGGTAACCCGGATGATCGGCCATTATGAGGCACTCAGATGTACACAACACATGGACTGCCTCTGTTTATGTACTACTGAACACTGTTACACTATAAAAACCCAGAAAAAAAACCGTGTAGTGCGAAATCATTTAGAGAAGAACTTATCAAGCAAGAGAGCGCTGATGTTGACAACTAAAAGTTAATATGGTGGTAAGGTCAGAACGAGCTAGCTTCTCTAGAACCGTACTGCAATTCTCCTTCTACTGATTCTTATCCCGACATAGGCTAACGTTCAGATGTCACCCAGAAAAGCACATGAAATCCGTTTCAAGCTACATCCATAATGTGGTTTGGAAATCATTCAATACCAGACATATGCCTCAGTCTGAACGACGGATTTCGGTGGTATGCAACTCTCACGCCACATAAAAATGTAAACGTCTGTGTTGTTAAGAGACATCTTCCCAAGTCGTGGTCCAAACAATGCTGTGTTGCTGCAAAGTGCCGGAACACAGAAAAAAAATATTATTTCTGAAACATATATGAAACGGGAGCAGACAAGAACGCGGAAGAAAAAAAAAAACTGTAACGTTACTTAAAAGCCTCCTACAGTTCTGCAGCTCAAGACGCAGTATAGTCCAGCGTGGCGGCTAACGTTACACATAATCCGTGTTGTAAAAATTAAAGTTAATAAAACAAAATGCAAAATTGCAAAAATGCAAAACCCCGCCACCATTGTCCAATGTCAAGCCATAGTTGCCCGAGAGCTGCATGACTCACAAATCATAGCGGAACTGTTGCATACACAGTGGGACATCATTTTAGATCAGATTCCAATCAATTTCAATTTATTGATGATAGCCCCTTAAGATGCAACATCTCATTTTCAAGAGGGTCCCAATACAATAAAACACAACACCAAAAAAAATAAAAAAAAATTAAAATAATTTGAACTGCGTCCAGACAGCACGCATGACCTTAACTAAGACACACCTACTCTAACATAACAGTCCACAAAAGCACACCCCAAGAAAAAAAAAAGTTGTATCCACATTATTCATTATACAATAGAATCATAATACAGGAAATTCAGTAAACAAAAAAAAAGTGCGAACAAAAAAAAAGACCAGGTGTGAATCCACAGTGATTAAATCCAGTTCCACATATCCGTTTTATTAAACATAGACAGTTACAACACTCAGACCAACATCAGTCGCATACACATACAGTGTTTAGATATGGAATATGAGTTAACTTAAATCTTACCTAAACGAAAAGATAAGATGGACCGTCAAAAAAAGAGGAAGTATATGGCAATCCTGAGAAGCTTTATAGGTGAAAAAGACTTTCTACCAGTGGCTGAAAAGATTCTTGGAACCAGTAAAAACAAAGATTGCATATCACGAACAGAATACAAAGATCTTCGTGGAACCAAGAGTTTTCACTCAAATAAGGAGGCATTCAAAATAGGCACATTTGAAAATAAAAAGAAACCAAGGAAAGTCGCTTGCTTGAATTCAGCTAACCACGTCAAGGATCATACATTACACAAGATGTGTTTTTTAAAAGACACCTCATAAGTCAATACAACGATAATCGGATTTGACTGACAGTGTAATGTAGCCATAGTTAATGCGTTAACATTTTTAAGCCATAGTCTAAGCTTCATTTAACAACATGTGCTATGAGCTATGCTGTGCCTCTCTCAACCACAAACGCCTTTTTTTCATCATTTTTGATTTTTGCACTCTCCTCTTTACTTTTGCAGTCATAGAACTCGAAAGGTATTTTCCGGATGCAACGATTAGTACAGACCAAAACTCACCATTTTCAAGCAAAAAATAATCACCAAATTTGCATATGAATATTTTTGGACATCCACTTTTGTTCACATGTAAAGAAAATATGAGTAGTAATTTTTTCCACAATTATGCCTCCTTGTACATCGTCTTATTAATCTCTCTGGGAGACGCCTGTGTCATTTCTAATCAAGAAAACAACTTGCTGGTTGAATAAAAGGAACTTTAAGTCAGAATTTGCCAGGGGTATGAATAATTTCGGGCTGACTGGTATATATATATATATATATACTCATTTTTTTGTGATAGCGTGTGTCTCTTTCTGTGGATTGTGGTGTATACGACCTGGTACATCTGCACCTGGGAGCGTGTGTTTTCTCGTTATGAATGCATCATGACGATGAAAAATCTGACTGAGTGTAACAACAATTAAGGGCAATCTTTTCGTACAAATTAATTTCGACAGACTGCTCCGCATATTATGATAAAATCTTGGAAAGACAACGCACACGCTGCAAAAAATTGTTCCAATGAAAAAATACAAAACACAAACAGTGAATTATCTTGTTCCCCCACTGATCATCTTTTTTTTTTTACATAGCTAACAATATTATTAAGAGTAAATATTGTATGGTGCAGTAAGTTTTGTGGTCGTGTCTGTCCCATATTCCCACTCTGAGATATCTGGTCACCCTCACCCCTATTGAATGCACTGGGCTAGAGCGAAGTGCAACAAATTTCGCAGAAAGACAAGCGATAAAGTGCACGCACAGAGATGAGAGAGGTATGTCTTCAACTCGTCTTGTTAAGAAATAACAGAAAAAAACGTGAGAATCCCCGTTACCTTCTGAAACCCACTTTCAGATTGTTAAACCATTATTCTTTAGTAAAAAACTACAAGGGATAGGCCATAAATATATATATATTTTCAGTTTACAAATTAATTGATTTATGTTTCTGTTTCTTTGTGTTTTTACCCCCATACACCCACTCATTCATTCATACATACATAATGATATGAACTGAGCACAACAATTGTATATTTTTTTGTAATTTACTTATTAAAATATCCTAATATTTTTCAGACCTGTGTGGTTTTTTCCTCTTGTCTCCCTGTAGAGCCAAGGTTTGCAACAGTTAAATCTGTGAGAGCCGCAATACACAAATATTAATTTCTTTTAATCATGATATTAATGAGTAACATGAATTAGAAAGGACTGTGGCATCTCCCACTCAGCTTTTTTCCCCTTTGCAGTTGTTTATTGTATGTATTTGGGCACATTGTGCAACTGCGTGTAAAGAAGTGTATAAACGGAGAAAATGTTCCTGTCAGTTTCATTATATATCTTATATTTTGTGTGAATAAGATGTTATAGTTACCTTGCATTTTACTGTGATGTACAACTTTGGGTAAATATTTATTTATTTTCCTGGAAATCTGGTATAACCACAGCCTTCACTGACCAGTGTGTCCCGGTCATTTAAGTAAATGGAGCCTACTAACGCCATTTTTATTTAGTAGGTTTTGACACACCTTAACGCTTGTCTGAAACCCACTTTCAGATTTTAAAACCTTTATTTCTGTTATGAAAATACTACAGAGGGAATTACATATATATATTCATTTACCAAATTACACCTGATCAAAATCCACTATGGCAAAAGCCCCACAAATGGACTAGATTTCACCAGAAAGGTTGTGATTCCGAATCGACATAAGAAGCAACAAAAAAAACAAATAACAAAAAAAAAAAAATTAAAACAAACTGGATTAAAGGCCATCAAGTTCTTAAAAAAAAAATAAAATACAGCACAGAGAAACAAAAAAAAACACACACACAGCAGTTGTGGCAGGTTCTGGAAACAGATTTGGGCCCACACTCTGTGTCCGATTCTGCAGACAGAGGAAAGAGAGAAAAAACTAATAGGCTAGCTATGGTCATCAACTGTCTTGTCAAGCCACTGATAATCACTTAAATGAACAGCATGACCATGATGAGTGGATTGTTTCTCTAGTTAACGTTAAGGCGTGCAGTTTGCATTATTACTTATTTGCCCATTCTATACATAAATGCACAACAGCAAAATCACCAAGTGTTAAATTAACACTGCTCATGTTTATATGAGTCCACACTCAGAGTTTGTGTTAAATGAACACTGAGAAGCATTGCTGAATTTAATGAGATATATTAAGTTGATTAATTGAGTGATGAATTTTGGAAGGGCCCCAAAAACGAAAATAAAATTAATCGAAAGACACCTGATGTTTAACAAGCAGAATCCACTGAAGGAGAAAATTGTAATTGGTATGTTACCATGGGAGATCAGTGTTATACTTTATTGGGGCGTCTGAACCTGAAGTCTTTAACTTTAGTTCCGTTGTTTTGGCTGCTGAACCTGAGTTATAACAGTCAGATGCAACAAAGAGGAAAGGTATTGGTGGTATTGTTTGTATTTTAATATTATTATTGTTTCACAAATCATTTGAACCTGAAAAGAGCTGAATTTCAGAGATACATTTACTTAATAATGTAGCCAGCATTGTCCTTGAAAATCGCAATATTTGTCAACTTTTACAACAAAACTTTTTTCGCTTTTTTAAAAGACATCAAGAAACCACTGTGACTCTCAACATGGTGACATTATAAAGCATTTTGCAGTGCATTATCTCTGGTGCCACCAATCAAATCTCATTCATTGGCTCCCATCATGCAGTGCTGCATGAATAAATAAAAGAGCTTATGTTCAGAAGTTATCTGTTTGTCACCATTGTGAGATTCTACGCTAATTTTTGGATGTCTGATGTGCCTAGCTTGAAATACTTTAAGGTGTTGTTTTTTTTGTAAAGTTCGATTCATTTGATTTAATTATAAAGACTAATAAAAATCATACTCTACAAGTCAGTGCTACTATATTCCATAAGGTAAATTTAACTCTGAAATTGTGCTCACAATGAGTTCATGATTAAGACAACTATTAATTAATGTTAAAATACACTAACACCATCATAACACGTTTTTTCTCTTTTTCATCAAACATTATAACTCAGATAGCAGCTAACCAAGAATAAACATAAGAAGTAAGGGTCAAGAGCCAACTAAGCACACACTGAATCTCCATAAAGGAACAGACCATTAAGATTTTCTCCAGTGATGCGGCTTGGTAACATCAGTGTCCTTCGAAATGCACAAATTATCACTCAATTAATTAACTTAAGTACTCCATTGAACTTAACACTGCTTCAGTGTTTAATTTAACACTCTGAGTGTGTACTCATATAAAACACTGAGCCTGTTAAGTTAACACTGGTGATTTTGCGTGTACGGGGACAAAGTGCCGGATACTTCCCCAGAGAATGTCTATTTTTGGGTTGTTGGGAACAAAAATGTGCTAAAGTAACTGGTGCTGTTGTTCATATCTGTCATGTTAAACACATGTTTAGTTATAGCCACCAAAAGCTAAAATTAATATATAGGCTAACGCCAGGCAGTTTGTTGTGAGCCGGTTTCTGGGGCAGGTTTAACGATATTAATAACGCTAACGTACTGGGGGGCGATAAAAGTTATTCTTTAAATGTCACACACTTTAAAAAATGCTACTTGGTCGAGCGACTGCTTACCTGACAACCCATCTGTGAGCGCGACGGTCAGTCCATCCTTCGCCCAGCGCTGTGACAAAACGGGCAACGGTAAATGGAAGTTTCTCGCTTTTATTTGAAAAGGGCTTTATTGAGGGGGCTGTGACTCAATTGAAGCAATACACCTGATTATGGCTTACTACCCGTTGGATCGTAGTCACAACACTCTGCGGAAAGATAGTGCCCAAAAGATCTGTAGATGTGTGGCAGAGGTTTCTGTGAATGCCTGTGATCTGCAAACACAGAATTCAACACTTGCATGCTGAGCTTGGCACAGAATGTGTAAGAATTACTTTTAACGCTGGTTTGAAAATACAAGTTAGACGGTGTTGTTTGCTAATTGGTGAGGAGGGCATTTGTAGATTTTTTAATGGGAAAAAAAGAGAACAGTTGGTGCCAAAATTCTGAAAACAAATGCAATACAATCTACAAAAAAAACAATGAACCTCATGCACAGACAAATCGCTTTGTATCATTTAAATGTCATTCAAATTCTGGTGTCAAATACAAGTCACTGATTTGTATTTGTGAATACGTAAAGAGTTTGTTTGCCGTTTTTAAACATTTGAGATCGCATTTATATTGTATGTCCCCCCAGAAGAGTTCTGTGTGTGGAAATTTTTATCTATTTGTAGAATCTTGATTTACATGTGGCGGATCATGAGGAGTCTGTTTTTAGATTTGAATCTATTACAGATTGTGTTTTACATTTTTCAGAGTTAATGAGGAGTTTGTTTTGGAGATTTTACATTATTTGGAGATCTGTTTTGTGTTTTACAAATGTAATATGCATTTATGACTCATATCGCCTCCATTTTCAATATTTATGGCATTATTTTGTCACAACAAAGGCAAACAATAGTGTCAGAATTCTGAAACAAATGAGACACAATCAACAAACAGTAACATGATCTTCACCTGCAAACAAGTCACTTACTTCATTCCCCCAAACCTGGTTTTCAAGAAGTGATCTAATATTTATGGTTATTATGACAATCAGCTTGAACTTTATGGTTTTGATTAAAAATTTTTAGCTACAATGAAAAGTATTTCTTAAAAGTTGTTTTTTCTAAAAACAATGAAAATAAAATCTTGCTTTATGTCACACACAGAAATCAATTCAGTCTATGCATCTCAACAATGGTGACGAGCAGAATGTTCAATAAGGAAAAGTAAATTAAATAGAAAATTCAGATCATAATTAAGTCATATGGCGATGCATGATGAGAGCCATTAATGAGTTGTGATTGGTGGCAGCCACTGCAACATGCTTTATTATTGTCACCATTGTTGAGATTCACAGGCTGATTATTGATGTCTGTGTTTCTATATGTTTATTATAGAAACATCATGTTATTATAAAAAAAATAAATCATATTATCTCAAGGTTTATTATATATATATCACAGCAGGATTACGTTAGAACATAAACAACAGTATCAGCTCATAGTTTTCTTTGCTCTCTCAACCATTATAACTAAATAACAGTAGACATACAAATTTACAGTCAATGTATAAAGGTAAAGAGTCCAACTACAGCAAACACTGATTGCCATAACGATGTCTTACAATTTGTGATTTTCTCCAGTGATTCTGCTTGTTAACGTCAGGAGTCTTCAATAATGCTCAAATATCACTAAATTAATCACTTAATTATCTCATTAACTTTAACACTCTTGAGTGTTAATGTAACACTGGAGTTTGTGCGTGTAGTAAATGCCGCTCCATCTGAAAGCAGGTGAAGGTGATTTACTACTAATCAAGGAACCGGCTTTACTGAAGAGATGCGCATAACAATATCGTTCGATATATCGCCCAGCCCTAGCTGTGAGGTAAGTATTAAATTCATAATTTCGAGGTCCAGACCACCGCCTATAAAGGCAGGGTAGGTAGAAATCCCCAAAAATACTTTTTTCCAAATTTGTTTAAACTGTCTTTATATATCAATGCATAATTAAAACGTAAGTACTCTGGAAAAGAAATTATAAAAATCGAGTGTCTGTAGTCCTCTCAGGACTGTAATAAACACAGCTCATTATTCCATTAACTCCCACCCCCTCCCTTCTCAGCTCCTTCCAAAGCCACGCCCCAAAAACACATGAACGCGCAATCCCGGCCGTTCGCTCTCAGCTGGAAGAGTCGGACGCGCTTACCAGCGCCGAGCAGAGAGGAGTGCAGTGCATGTAGTGACATCATGTCAGAATCACAAGTAATAAAATAACTAACTTTATTGTTGTACAAACTGTCACTCATTCGCTGAATGACGCAACATAAAAGTCTCACCTGTCAGAAAGAGACTCCGCGACAATAGTGGAAACGGGTGGTGGCCTTGTAAATCCACTTTTTGATGCCGTGGACGTTGATATGTCTTTCTCATAACTATAAAAACAAGCAAATCACCATAACAGTTAAATCACCACATTTTTAAATGTATTTGTAGCAATGTTCAGGAAGAAGGAGGCGGGAACCGGCGAACAAGCAACATATAATTTATTTAAATAAAACAAACAAACGAAATACCACCAGCAGCCCCTCGCGGACGACTGCTGGCTACCGAAAATAAACATAAGGAACTGCCAGCAGCCCCTCGCGGACGACTGCTGGCTAAAATAAAATACAAAAACAAAACACAACTAAAACACAGGCCTGTTCCTCTCTCGATCATCAACGTCGTCGCTCCTCCTTTATGCTTCCGCTCCTCCGTGAGAGATGCGAGACCGGTGTGCCTCACATGTGTTGCTCATTAGCAATCGCACCACCGGCCTCGCGCCGTTCTCTCACGTCCCTCGGCCGTCCTGTTCGCCACATACCCCCATCGCCCCTCACAGGCCGGGGGGTACCCACGAGCCTGTGCCTACTCCCCCCCCGGCGGCGGCGATCCCTGGGGAGTATGGACAGACAAACCGAGGGAAACGGAGACGGAAGCATGAGGAGCGACAGATCGAGAGAGGGGAGAGAGGAAAAAAAAAAATTGGTCCGGTTCCCACAACGCGCTGCCATCTGGTCCCCCACCAGCTAGGCGATCTCCTCCGCGGTGCCTGGCGGTGACGCTGGGTAGCCCTCGGTGGACGGCTCGACGCTCCTCCGCCGCCCGGTGGACGGCGACGGCTCCTCGGGTGCCTTGGGCAGACGGCAGGAGTCCCCCGCTCCCTGCTCCTCCCCTTCACTGGTGGACGGCAGCAGGCTCCGGCCCACGGCGAGCGGCGGCGACTCCTCCTCTCCCTCCCGGATGGCAGCCGCCCCTCCAATACCCAGGCGGCCGGCAGCGAGCTCGACCGTCCCACCGGCAACTCACTCCAGCGCACCGCCTCGAGCGTCCGTGGCCGCGAGTCCCCCGCTCCCTGCTCCTCCCCTCGCTCGCCGGATGGCAGCAGGCTCCGGCACACGGCGAGCGGCGGCGACTCGCGCACCATGCTCGATGGCACCGCGGATTCCCCACACCGGCGAGGACTCTCTGACAGCGCGTTCCTCCCTCTTCCCGGGTTTCGGCACCAGTGTAGCAATGTTCAGGGAAGAAGGAGGAGGGAACCGGCGAACAATCCAAATATAATTTATTAAAAATAAAACAAACAAACGAAATACCACCAGCAGCCCCTCGCGGACGACTGCTGGCTACCGAAAATAAATATAACTGCCAGCAGCCCCTCGCGGACGACTGCTGGCTAAAATAAAATACAAAAACAAAACACAACTAAAATACAGGCCTGTTCCTCTCTCGATCATCAACGTCGTCGCTCCTCCTTTATGCTTCCGCTCCTCCGTGAGAGATGCGAGACCTGTGTGCCTCACATGTGTTGCTCATTAGCAATCGCACCACCGGCCTCGCGCCGTTCTCTCACGTCCCTCGGCCGTCCTGTTCGCCACAGTATTGTTTACAGATAAACTGAGTAAAATACACTCAAAGACCTTCTCACAACTGCATTGCAGACACAGGATAATATAACACACACACCACAACATATATTGTATAACACATACAGATACAACATAAAGACATAGGTAATTATGTAGAGCATATAACAAACCAAACGTGAAAAAACGGAGCAGGTAGAGTTCATGGTGAACATAGGAACAAAGTTGAGGCAGAGGGTAAAGCTAGGTATAAAAATAGATCCCCTAAACTTTTTAACCAAAAGTTAGATTTGGCGAAATTAAACAAAACAGCTTTCAACTGCAGATAAGCCTATTGCTTATTTATCTTCTCAACCCTGGCTCACTAACAGTAACGTTATACCAGTCGACACCAAAGTTACACTGTCATAGCTAAGCCAGTGGAACATTAGTAGCTATGTTAGTGGAACGTTAGTAGCCAGTGGAACACAGATGCAAACTACATACTACATAACGTTAGGTAGCTATTGTCGTGTTCTTGATATGTAATACTGCACATGGAAACGCGGGTGGAATGAGCCACGACAAGGAGATGCTTTCACAAGTTTTACTGAAGATCTTCAGACAGAGATGTAAGTTACAGTCACAGCGCACTCACCAACATTCATGAACACAAACTTATATCGGTTGCTGCAGCTGATAGGCGCTCTTGCCCCGGCACTGGGCGGCAGTTTCTCCGACATGCGATGAGCATGCGAGCAACCTCTAAGAACAACAACTAACTTCACTTCCTGCTCTATGCTAAGGAGTGCGTAGCTGAACAACCAATAAGCTACAAGAACACAGCAGGCAGTTAAGGGACTTAAAGGGCCAGGTTACAACACTATCCCCCCTCTAGCAGTACTGAGTCCCTTCAGTACAATAACCCAATAACCCAAAAACAGGAACCAAATCAGTAACTAAAACATTGTACATGTAATTATGACCAGTAAGTACCTTTAGTCTGGAAAAGTCTTCAAAGGCGTTAGCTCTGAAATAAAAGTCCATAAGTTCTTGCACTTAACTGAAGTCTGGAACAGTCATTCTCTTTTCTCTTAATCATTGTATCTGGCAGGCTTACGAATTTCTCTTCCTTTGTTTGTCCTCTTGATTGTTTCTTCTTGTCCTAGGTCAACATAAACCCAAGTTCTCTTTCTTTTTTTCTTCGTCAGCGAGCTGTTGGCTGACGTTTTCTTCCTTTGTCCAGGTTTTCCTTGGGCTCCAGGTCAGAAGATGCTGAATCTGTTTCACTACTGTCTTGGGTTGTTAGCTGTTCAGGTTCAAGCTGAGGTTCTTGAATGATAGGATCATCCGGGGTACCATTGCTCTTTTGCAGAATCTGGCTCCTTTGGCGCTTAACCCATGCTGGAATCACCTCGCAGTCATAAGGTTTGAGACGATCATGATGCATGATTCTCTTGTGTCGTAATCCCTGAACCTCATAAAGTACAGGGCCACGACAGGCAGATATCACCATGGGCCCTTTCCATGGTGCTTGGAGTTTTGGACTCTGTCCCTTCTTTTTGGTGCTGTCCTTAATATACACCAGATCTCCCACACTATACATCCTCTCTTGAGCCCTGAGATCATACGTCTTCTTTTGATGTTGTTGAGCTGTTCGAAGGTGCTCTCTGGCAGTGTCATGTGCTTCTCTTAAGCCTTTTTCCAAGTTGTACAGGAAGTCTGGAACTCCCAAACTATCTGACCTCGGCTCTGCTATGCCAGACCACAGATCTTCCGGTTGGTAGACTTCCCTTCCGAGCATCAGCCTATTTGGTGTGAATCCGGTAACTGCATGCTGGGAGCTACGATACGCTGATGTAAGAGGGGAAGATGCACATCCCAGTTTTTCTGATCCTGGTTCACATAGCAGCGGATCAATTGCAGGAGTGTACGGTTGAACCGCTCAACTTGCCCATTTGAGGCAGGGTGGTAAGGGGTCGTCCTTGTTTTGGTGATCTGCAAGAGACTACAAACATTCTTGAATAGTGTACTTTCAAAGTTGCGACCCTGGTCTGTGTGCAGTTCAAGTGGTGCACCAAACCTGGAAATGAACTTGTAAACTAGTGTCCTAGATGTAGTTTCTGCCTCTTGGTCTGGAACCGGAAATGCTTCCACCCATCGAGTGAACTGATCAATGATGATGAGGACATATTTGTTTCCAGAACTGGACACAGGAAATGGACCCAGTATATCTAGATGGATCCGATCCATTGGGGCCCCTGCTTGGTAATTTTGAAGTTTGGCTCTCTTAGTAGGTCCTGCAATTTTGCAAGCATTGCAGTGTTGGCACCGTTGGATGTACAAATGTACATCTCCACCCATGCCATACCAGTGAAAACTCTGACGGAGTCGCTCCAACGTCTTGCCTTCCCCCAAATGGCCAGACTGGGGCGGGTTATGGCAGGCTTGCAACACTTCAGTTTGCATTGAAGCTGGTACTAGTAGCAGCAAGGAAGGGCTGAGTCCCCCAGGCCTTTCCCAACGATAGAAGAGAACACCTTGATGTGATTGGACTTGTGGCCAACACAGCCAGTATTTCCATACTGCTGGACTTTTCAATGCCACCTGCTCTTTTGTTGGAAGGGTTTCACTCTCTTTCCACTCATGCAAGATTGAAAGATCAGGATCAGCTTTTGTTCTTGATCCAGCTGTTGTTTAGTAATGGTTTCTAACCAGTTAACACGTGGGGCTCCAAGCAACACTGAAGCTGACCTGTTCTCTCCACCGGTGCAAATGTCATTGTGTTCCTCTGTTTCACACTCAATGCGCCTTAATGCTAGTGGCACAACGTCATCAACGTCTTCTTCAAACCTCTCCCAACGGTCATGGAGTCTTTGGCAGTGTTGGCAACCTCCAAATGGCAAATCTGAAACATCCTTCCCCGCCTGGTAACAGTTACACATATTGTGGATCTCACCCTCACGTCTTGACATTGCATCAGCATTTGAATGGTGTTTTCCAGCCCTGTGCTCTATGTCAAAATCATACTGGCTCAGCTCTTCCAGCCATCGTGCAAGCTGTCCTTCGGGGTGTTTGAAATGGAACAACCAGGTCAGGGTGTTGTGATCGGTGCGCAAAAGGAACTTCTTGCCAAGCAGGTAGTGTCGAAATTGGCGGGTGTAGCAAACAATAGCTAGCAACTCTCGTCTCGTTACACAGTATCTCTTCTGAGCTGGGGTAAGGTGGTTACTAGCGTAGGTGATAACTCTCTCCCTCCCCACTGGAGTTGTGATAACACTGCTCCGATGCTGTGATTTGAAGCATTTGTGTCCAGGATATATTTCCCTTCCGCAGAAGGATACCCAAGTATCGGTACAGAAGTTAACTTTTCCTTGAGCTGTGTGAAGGCATTTTGGTGCTCCTCAGTCCACAGGAATATTACTCCTTTTCGAAGGAGTTCATTTAGAACTCCTCAGAATTCAACTCAGAGAATGCCGGAACAAACTTCCTGTAGTAGTTACACAGTCCAAGGAAGGCCTTTAGCTCATGCACACTTGTGGGGTTTTTCCAAGATTCCACATCCTTAATCAAAGCTGGATTGGGGCGTATATCCTCACCACTGACCACATGGCAGAGAAAAAGGACTTCATCTTTGAGTAGATGACACTTTGATGGCTTCAGCTTCAACCCGTAACTGTCAAGGCGTTGGAATACAACTTCGAGATGATCAAGGCTCTCGTCTATCTCTTTACCAAGGATTATAATGTCATCCAAGTAAATTAGAAAGGTTTCCCAGTGAAGTCCTCTAAGAACAAGCTCCATTACCCTTTGGAAAGTGCTTGGAGGATTGCACAATCCGAAGGGCATACGATTGTATTCATGAAGGTCATAGCGAGTGATGAAGGCCGTCTTTGCTCTGTCCATTTCATCTACTACAATTTGCTAGTACCCAGACTGACGGTCTAGGGTAGAGAAAACACAAGCACCACCAAGAACATCAAGACATTCCTCAATCTTGGGGAGAGGATAAGCATCCTTAATTGTCAGGCTGTTTAGGCGCCGATAATCGACACACCAGCGGACCCCAGCATCCTTTTGCGGACTAGCACCACAGGTGGGGCCCACTCTGAGGAGGAGAGTGGCCTCTCCTCTTCCCCTTGAAACCCAAGGGGAGTCAGTCTTACAGGCTGTCGTACTAGCTGTTAAGAATCCAAGGTCATCATCCGAAATGGCAAAGAGAAACCTGTATGAATGCAGGAGCTTAACAAGTCGTTGTTGCTGTTCCTCACTTAATGCCCCGCTTGAAGCGGCATAAAAGGCTTGGAGGTGCTCGGGCAAGTCAGTGGCAGTTGTCAGTCTTCTCAGTTCTGAATGAACTGTGTCATCACTCTGCTCTTGAAGGCTACAATCCTCCTCTTGCTGTGTATAATTTGATAAGCTCTCATCTGCATAAGTTTCAACTAAGAGACCCAGGCAGGCTCCTTTCAGTAAGGTAGTCTTGTGGCTGGAAAGATTGCAGAGCCTGACAATCACCCGTTGCTCCATGGTTGTGAAAACACTTCCAGAAGCCACAGTTTCTGTGATCGGGTAGGGTTCCAAAACAGCGCAGACACCAGGTTTTGGATTGTCAACTTCTCCCCAGACGAGACATTCACTTTCTGGAGGTAACATCGTGTCTGTCTCCAGGACCACTCGTGCAACGTGATAGTCTGTTCCATCCCCGCCAATGATCCTAGCAGGAACCAGCTCCTCCTCAATTAATACTCTGCCATTAGTGTGGATTGTTACGTTTGCAGCTTGCAGAAGATCGAGGCCCTGAAGAACAGAGTCACGTATCGGAGCCACAAAAACGTCCCATTCTGCATTCCAGGTACCAATTTGGAATTTAACTTTTAGTTCACCTTTGGCGCTCATGTCTTTCCCTGATTCTGCATTATGGAGGCATGTCTGTGTTAAAGCCGTCTGCCTATTTGAGGGAAACTGCTGATACAAGGTGTGGCGAGGGGGGCGTGGTTTCGCGAAGTCTGTAGCGGGAGAGGAGTCAGCGAGCTGCGCGGTGAGTAAGTGGGTCAAGTGCAGATGACGAACACCTGTGTCTGATTGCAGTAATTGGCGTGGAGACTGCATATAAGCTGCCGGCTGTGAGAGAGAAGCTGAGAGAGACCTGGGACTCGCACTGAACCTTGTGGCTGCACGAAGCTGAACGTCTACTTTGATATCTGGCTGTTCTCTGTTTTGCCGTGAGATAGTTACACCGCGGCCGCGCACGAGCGCACTCTAACTGTTGTCTTTTTATTTGTATTGTGAGTAATAAAGTGCGAGTCCCAATTTCGCCGACCTCGTCTTCTTCTTCCTCCAACCACACTGAACTCACTACACTGGTGCCGAAACCCGGGAAGAAGAAGACTGCCGCCGCCATGCAGACCCCGCCGGGAACGCCATTTGCGGAGCTCATCCAGACGCTCGCGGGTCTTCACCGGGAGCAACATCACGCCCTGCTGGCCGTAAAAGAGGAGCAAGATCAGCGGCTCCAGATGCTGCTCCAAGGCCAGCAAGAAGACCGCGAGCTGTTCCGGAGCTGGCTTGACCGGGAGGTTCGGGCCGTCCCCGCTCCAGCTACGGCCTCGGCCTCGCCCCTGCCTCTCAACAAAATGGGACCCCAGGACGATCCGGAGGCGTTCCTGGACCTGTTTGAGAGGTCTGCCGAGGCCCGGGGGTGGCCCCAATCGGACTGGCCCATGCGGCTCATCCCGTTGTTGTCTGGTGAGTCGCAGATAGCCGCCAACCAACTGCCAGTCCAGAACCTCCTGGTCTACGAAGATCTGAGGCGCGCCATTTTGCAGCGGGTCGGCCGGACCCCCGAACAACATCGACAGCGGTTCCGGTCCCTGAGCTTGGAGGAGTCTGGCCGACCCTTCGTGCTGGCGCAACAGCTCCGGGACTCCTGCCGCAGATGGCTGATGGGCGACGGAGGCGACGTCGAGGATGTCATCAGCAAGGTGGTACTGGAGCAGTTCATCACCAAGCTGCCGAAGAAAACTGCTCAGTGGGTCCAGTGCCACCGCCCGACGTCGCTGGACCAGGCCATCCACCTGGCGGAAGATCACATGGTGGCGTGCTCAGGGGTCGGCGAACCCCTTCCATCAGCCTCTCTCTCTCCCTCTCTCTCTCTCGCTACCCCCTCTCTCCCCAAACCTGTGCCCCTTCCCAGGTCTCGCGGGGGGCTGGTGCCCCGGCCGGCGCCAAGATGGAGGACAGAGACCCCGGCGGAGCCCGTCCCTACGTCCCGGGCCCCACTCAGGGGGCCCGCCACGTCTGACCACCCCGTCCTGAGTCCGGCAGCCCTGCACTCTCCACGCCAATTCCTTGACCCCCTTTCCTGCCACTGGAGCGGCGGGGAGGCCTGGGCCGGCCTGTTGGCGCTGCGGGGACCCGGGACACTTTGTAGATCGGTGTCCGGTCATGGAGGTGGGGACGCTGATCCGGGTTCCCGACGCGCCGCAGGCTGCCCCCGATCAAACTGGCCTGTACCAGATACCAGTGAGTATCAAGGGGGGTACTTATCAGGCTTTGGTGGATTCAGGTTGTAACCAAACCTCTATACATCAAAGTCTGATACAACCGGGGGCATTGGATAACAGCCGCATGGTTAAGGTGCGGTGTGTGCACGGGGTGGTGGTGAGATATCCGATAATGCCGGTCGTAATTCAATTTAGGGGGCAAAAGCATAGTGTGGAGGTGGCCGTTAACCCGCACCTCCGGCATCCGCTCATTTTGGGGACGAATTGGCCTGCCTTTAATGAATTATTGGGGTCGTTATCAGCGGGTGCCTCTTGGGGTAAAAAAAACAAGGGAAAGACAGTGGTCGTTCAGCTGGGGGATGCTGAGCCGGGACCACTGGGTCCTGCTGCAGGGGAACAGAGGGCTCTGGCGAGAAAGGTTTTCTCAGAGCGCGATGATTTTCCCCTGGAGCAGTCCCAGGACGAGTCTCTAAAAAACGCCTGTAATCAGGTCCGCTCTATCGACGGCCAGCTGCTTCACCCAGACCAACCGCTCTCTTATCCCTATTTTGCTGTATTGAAAGATAGGTTGTATCGGGTGACCCAAGACACCCAGACAAAGGAAGATACAACAGTTGTTGGTTCCTAAAAGCCGCCGGAAAATGCTTTTTCAGGCGGCTCACTGTAACCCAATGGCCGGGCATTTAGGTCAGGCGGCGACACTAAACCGTCTCATGGCCCGGTTCTTCTGGCCGGGCATTCACGAGAACGTGCGCAGGTGGTGCGCGTCTTGTCGTGAATGTCAGTTGGTGAATCCACCGGCCAATCCAAAAGCACCATTGTGCCCCCTCCCGTTAATGCAGGTCCCCTTCGAGCGAATTGGTATGGACCTCATCGGGCCATTAGAGTGGTCAGCACGAGGGCATCGCTTTGCGTTGGTTCTGGTGGACTACGCAACGCGATACCCGGAAGCAGTCCCGCTTCGTAACATTTCGGCTAAAAGTGTTGCGAGCGCGCTCTTCTCGTTAATCTCCCGAGTGGGAATCCCCAAAGAGATTCTCACTGATCAGGGCACGGCGTTCATGTCACGAACGATTCGCGAACTCTATGAATTGTTGGGCATTAAATCGATTCGCACTAGCGTCTACCACCCACAGACGGACGGTTTAGTGGAACGGTTTAATCGCACTTTGAAAGCCATGATTCGTAAGTTCGTTCACGAGGACGCCAAAAGTTGGGATAAATGGCTAGAACCCCTCTTGTTTGCTGTACGCGAGGTCCCCCAAGCCTCCACGGGGTTTTCCCCCTTCGAGCTCCTCTACGGACGGCAGCCCCGCGGGGTGCTTGACGTTCTTAGAGAGACTTGGGAGGACGGACCGTCCCTGCTAAGAACGAAATTCAGTATGTCCTGGACCTGAGAACAAAGCTCCACACTTTGGGGCGGCTATCAATGGAGAATTTGTTACAGGCCCAGGGCAGACAGAGTCAGCTATACAACAGGGGAACTAGACTCCGCCAATTTGCACCGGGAGATAAAGTACTTGTATTACTCCCTACTTCCAGCTCTAAATTACTCGCAAAGTGGCAAGGGCCCTTTGAGGTCACACGGCGATTTAATGATCTGAACTATGAGGTAGCCCTTACAGACAGGGGTGGAGCACATCAAGTTTATCACCTCAACCTCCTCAAAAAGTGGGTTGAGGCAGAGTCAGTGATGCTGGCGACGGTGGTGAGCGGAGAGGAGGATCTCGGACCTGAGGCGAGTTCAAAATCACAATCTCTCGCACTGGCTCTTGGGGGAGATCACCTCTCGCCCTCCCAGCTCACTGACGTGAAAAATGTACAAGCTGATTTTGCGGATGTGTTTTCTCCCCTGCCTGGCCGGACGAACCTCATTCAGCACCACGTTGAGATCGAACCTGGGGTAGTGGTGCGCTGCCGCCCGTATCGTTTGCCTGAACATAAGAAAAAGGTGGTTCAGAGTGAATTAGAGGCTATGTTGGAAATGGGGTTAATAGAAGAGTCAAGCAGTGACTGGGCGAGCCCGATAGTCTTAGTTCCTAAAACTGACGGCTCGGTCCGTTTCTGTGTTGACTATAGGAAGGTGAACGCGGTGTCTAAGTTTGATGCTTATCCAATATCGAGGGTTGACGAATTGCTTGATCGGCTGGGTACTGCTCGTTTTTATTCGACATTGGACTTAACGAAGGGTTATTGGCAGATCCCCTTGTCTCCAATGTCCAAAGAAAAAACAGCTTTCACAACGCCGTTTGGATTACACCAATTTGTTACCCTTCCTTTCGGGTTGTTCGGGGCCCAGCGACCTTCCAGCGTCTGATGGACAAGATTCTCTGGCCGCATGCTGCATATGCCGCTGCCTACTTGGATGATATTATCATCTATAGTACCGATTGGCAGCGTCATATGCAGCATTTGCGGGCTGTCCTGAAGACGCTGAGAAGGGCGGGGCTCACGGCCAACCCGAAGAAGTGTGCAATTGGGCATGTGGAAGTGAGGTATCTGGGTTTCCACTTGGGTCACGGACAGGTGCGTCCCCAAATTGATAAGACGGCAGCAGTTGCGACCTGTCCGAGACCCAAGACCAAGAAGGAGGTTAGACAGTTCCTGGGGCTAGCGGGATATTACAGGAGGTTTGTGCCTAATTATTCGGACCTCGCTAGCCCGCTGACTGATTTAACTAAAAAGGAAGCGCCAGATATGGTCCAGTGGTCGGAGCAGTGCCAGCAGGCCTTTACCCAGATAAAGGCTGCTCTGTGTGGCGGCCCGCTTTTGCATGCTCCTGATTTCTCTCTCCCTTTTATCCTACAGACGGATGCATCGGACAGGGGGCTGGGCCAGGAGGTGGAGGGTGTAGAGCGGCCGGTGCTGTACATCAGTCGTAAGCTCTCTAAGAGAGAGACGATGTACAGCACCATTGAGAAAGAGTGTTTGGCCATCAGGTGGGCTGTTCTCACCCTCCGCTACTACCTCCTGGGGCGGGAGTTCACCCTCTGTTCGGACCACGCTCCCCTGCAGTGGCTCCACCGCATGAAAGATACCAACGCGCGGATCACCCGTTGGTATCTAGCTTTACAGCCTTTTAAGTTCCAGGTGATCCACAGGCCGGGTGCACAGATGGTTGTGGCTGACTTCCTCTCCAGGAGGGGGGGGGGGGGGCTGCAGGCCGGACGGCTCCCCGGCCTGAGGCGGGCGGTGGGGGTATGTGGCGAGGGGGGCGTGGTTTCGCGAAGTCTGTAGCGGGAGAGGAGTCAGCGAGCTGCGCGGTGAGTAAGTGGGTCAAGTGCAGATGACGAACACCTGTGTCTGATTGCAGTAATTTGCGTGGAGACTGCATATAAGCTGCCGGCTGTGAGAGAGAAGCTAAGAGAGCCTGGGACTCGCACTGAACCTTGTGGCTGCACGAAGCTGAACGTCTACTTTGATATCTGCCTGTTCTCTGTTTTGCCGTGAGATAGTTACACGGCGGCCGCGCACAGCGCACTCTAACTGTTGTCTTTTTATTTGTATTGTGAGTAATAAAGTGCGAGTCCCAATTTCGCCGACCTCGTCTTCTTCCTCCAACCACACTGAACTCACTACACAAGGTTTCTGAGATAACTATTGCTTCAGCTCCTGTGTCTACAACGGCTTTCACTGGAATGCTGTTCACAGTTGCATCAATGAGCAAGCTTGGGCCTCTACTTGTAGCGCGTCCTACCTGGGGTGTTGGGGACTGACTTCTCCAGCTAACTGAGTCTCTTGCAGCCGGACTGCGGTTTTGATCCTTACTACTTTGACCGAGTTTGGTCGGAGGGTTGCCAGCCTCATGCACTCTCTGCGAAAATGTCCTTCTTCACCACAGTGATAACACAAACCTGTTCCAACACGGCTGGGACTTGGGGAGTAGGATCTGGTTTGTGCTGCACCACGTTGTGTTGGAGAACGCCCTCTCCTACTTTCCTGATTTGCTCTCTCCAGCTTTCTTGGCTCCTTAACCACAGGGTTGTCTAGTTTCGATTGCAGCTGCTCCATCTTTTTCATCAGGAGGTGAAACTGGTCAGCAGTCACATAGTTCTTACTAATTCTCTCCACTGTCTCTGTTAGGGATGCAGTTTTCTGCGAGAGAAGGGCTAGCTGGTCTGCAGTGACGTAGCTTGGACTATGCATCCTGCGTGAGGCTGCTGGAGTTTCAATGGACACGTCATCATCATCTGCCCATGAAATCCGCCTGGCTCTGCTCTTTGAATCAACATCACGCCCCACAGTGGCTCGATAATTGTGCTCATGGGCCTCTACAAGTCTTTGAGCCTCCACTAATGAATGGGGATCTCTGTTCATTACTTCATAAGCCACCTTTTGTTACGAAGCCCTTTGAGGAAGAAATCTGTGGCAAGTTGGTCTTGCAGATCGAGGTCCACACCAGGGTAGGCTAAGGTGACTAAGCATTGTACCTCTTCTGCAAACTCTGCTGCCGACTCTTTGAAATGGCGGAGTTCTCCATGCTTCCTTCTAATTGTGGTTGGAGGGTCTCGTCGACCAAAACGTTGAGTTAGCTGCTCTTTCAGAAGAGTGTAGTCCTCTCGAATATGCTCAGGAAGTGAACAGACGTACTTAATTGCTGCCCCCCTCAGGCATTCATGTAAATAGTCCACCCTGTGGGCTCCACTCCATCCATACTTTCTGGCCTGCCGTTCAAATTGTACTAGAAATGATTCCCAGTCCCCACTACCATCAAAAATAGCGAGCTTCGCTCTGGGACCCTCATGAGAAAAGGGTTGGCCTTGATGATGTCAAAAACATAGGTGGGTGGCAGTAGCTGAGAGCCACGCTCACTATTTCGTTGCCTAACACCTGTCTCTATGGAGGGGGTAGCTCTGGTGGGGCCTGAAGTACGTGCTCTCAGTTGTATGACTTATAGCTCAGCAGCAAACGGTCCACTTGTAATGTTGTGTGACCTCTCTGGATTCTCTAAGGAAAACTGTGAATCACAGTAAGGCATCCGCCTCTCTCTGACCGTGGGCTGCAAGCTCTCACGGGTGTCCCACCTAGGTGCAGTGGACATGGATGTTTGCGGGGCTTGGGTACTACTTGCAATATGGTGCAATATTGGAGTCATCATTGTTTGCAGTTGCTCATTATTCTTACTCTGATTTTCAAGCATTGCCTTCAACCAGTCTGGAGGTTGGTCGGAATCAGGGGCTGCTGCTGCCATTGCTCCTTGGTATAAATCTTCCTGGGACATGTTTTAATATTTCTCTATTTTTCTCTTTTTCTCTTTTTTATTTTCTCTTTTTATTTTTTTATTTTTATTTTTTCTTGTTTTTTCTCTCTTCTTTTCTTATCTTTTTTTCCTTATTTTATCTTGTTTTTACAGTCAATTATTCTCACATAAATCTTCCAGGAGCATTTGATTTTCTTAATGTCTCTGGCAATTCACAGTGTAGTTGAGTCAACACGGTTCTCATTGGGTGCGAGGACGTCAGCAAGCTTGCGCCTCCAGTGAACTGCTTGGTCTTGAAGAATGGTGAAGGGCTTTTTAGCTATTTAATTTTGGCTTAATTTTTATTTCAGTCAATTATCCTTACAGACGACATCCAGGAGCATTTGATTTTCTTCATGTCTCTGGCCATTCACAGTGTAGTTGAGTCGACACGGTTCTCATCGGGCGCAATGACGTCAGCCAACTCGCACCTCAGGCCTCAAGTGAAGCGCTAACAAATTAGCATGTCACTGCAGCAACCACTTTTTTTAATCGATATCCGATATTCTTCTGGGTTAATTCACGTTGTTTCAAACACTGTCCCACTTCTGACACCAGTTGTCGTGTTCTTGATATGTAATACTGCACATGGAAACGCGGGGAATGAGCCACGACAAGGAGATGCTTTCACAAGTTTTACTGAAGATCTTCAGACAGAGATATAAGTTACAGTTCACAGCGCACTCACCAACATTCATGAACACAAACTTATATCGGTTGCTGCAGCTGATAGGCGCTCTTGCCCCGGCACTGGACGGCAGTTTCTCTGACGTGCGATGAGCATGCGAGCAACCTCTAAGAACAACAACTAACTTCACTTCCTGCTCTATGCTAAGGAGTGCATAGCTGAACAATCAATAAGCTACAAGAATACAGCAGGCAGTTAAGGGACTTAAAGGGCCAGGTTACAACACTATATTAGGTAGCTACGTGTGCTAGTGATAAATGCTTCATGAAAAAATGAAATGCTATCAAAATGAAAACAGCAAGATTACCTGTCCAGCAGAAATAAAGCCATCATGGAGTCACTTTTCAGCCCCTTGAGATCCCTCAGTTGTCGCCACCGCTGGAAAGCTACGCCGATATTGACTCTCGGTAGATTTCTTGATTTATCCAAAGACTTTTTGTTCATAGCCTTTTCAAATACTGTCTTCCTTTTTTAACTTGTTTGACTTCGCTGCCTCTATTTGCAGGTACTGAGAATTTTGACTGTTCTTTCTCTGCCATAATTGTTATTACTAGCTTCCGTGCCACTTCAAACGGGTGCGCGCATTTGGGCTGCTCCTGTATCAGCAGAGGTGGCATCCATGGTAGCGAGGGAGAGTGACAGTCGCCCCAGCCAATCATTTCTTTCGTCCCGAATGGAATAATGAGCTGTGTTTATTACAGTCCTGAGAGGACTACAGACAGTTGATTTTTATAATTTGTTTTCCAGAGTGCTTACATTTTAATTCTGCATTGATATAAAGACAGTTTAAACAAATTTGGAAAAAAGTATTTTGGGGGATTTCTATACCCTGCCTTTAATGTGATGAAGTGCTTGACTCTTTCTAACATGAATGATCTTCAGCATCATAAATTAATGAAGGAAGAACAAACACCAACCTCTTTGTTCTTCAGGATCTTCAGTGTGTTTAATTCTGCAGGTTTCTGGATCACTCATGTTCTCACTGTCCTGTTTAATAAACTCAGTCTTGGCAGATTTCAGTTCTTCCTGATGCTCTGATGCTCGTCTTCACTTGTAGACTGATGGGAATATTCCAGCATTTATTGGAAATTACAGTGGGAGGAGCTTCACTGATGATTATTTACTGTGGGAGGAGCTTCACTGATGATGTAATTGGTGTCGGAGGAGCTGATCTGTCAAAAAAAATCTGTTTAGTGAATTTATTTTATACCAATGGAGATGCAGAGAAGATGGAGATGCAGAGGAGATGGAGATGCAGAGAAGATGGAGATGAAGAAGATGAAGATGCAGATGCAGAGGAGATGGAGATGCAGAGGAGATGGAGAGGAGATGGAGATGCACAGGAGATGGAGATGCACAAGAGATGGAGATGCATAGAAAATGGAGATGCAGAGGAGATGGAGATGCAGAGGAGATGGAGATGAAGAGAAGATGGAGATGCAGAGGAGATGGAGATGCAGAGGAGATGGACATGCAGAGGAGAGATGCAGAGGAGATGGAGATGCTGAGGATATGGAGATGCAGAGAAGATGGAGATGCAGAGAAGATGGAGATGCAGAGGAATTGGAGATGCAGAGGAGATGCTGAGGAGATGGAGATGCAGAGAAGATGAGATGCTGAGGAGATGGATTGTGTGGGATTGTACGAAGCGTGATGGCAGAGAGAAAAAGTGCACACGCACTGACGAGCTCGCTTGGTGGTAGTGAAGGAGGGGCATGAGAGTTATAAATATTCAAATTTTGAAGGTCCTTTCAATCTGCCAGACTTGCCGACTGCAGCTTTAAGCAGTAATAGTATAGGGTCAAATATTGAGAAGATGGAGATACAGAGAAGATGGAGATGCAGAGGAGATGGAGATGCAGAGAAGATGGAGATGCAGAGAAGATGGAGATGCAGAGAAGATGGAGATGCAGAGAAGATGGAGATGCAGAGGAGATGGAGATGCAGAGGAGATGCAGAGAAGATGGAGATGCAGAGAAGATGGAGATGCCAGAGGAGATGGAGATGCAGAGGAGATGGAGATGCAGAGGAGATGCTGAGGAGATGGAGATGCAGACAAGATTGAGATGCAGAGGAGATGGAGATGCAGAGGAGATGGAGATGCACAGGAGATGGAGATGCAGACAAGATTGAGATGCAGAGGAGATGGAGATGCAGAGGAGATGGAGATGCAGAGAAGATGGAGATCAGAGGAGATGGAGATGCAGAGGAGATGGAGATGCAGAGGAGAGATGCAGAGGAGATGGAGATGCAGAGAAGATGAGATGCAGAGGAGATGGAGATGCAGAGAAGGTGGAGATGAAGAGGAGATGGAGATGCAGAGGAGATGGAGATGCAGAGGAGATGGAGATGAAGAGAAGATGGAGATGCAGAGGAGATGGAGATGCAGAGGAGATGCTGAGAAGATGGAGATGCAGAGAAGATGGAGATGCAAAGGAGATGCACAGGAGATGGAGATGCAGAGAAGATGGAGATGCTGAGGAGATGGATTGTGTGGGGATTGTACGAAGCGTGATGGCAGAGAGAAAAAGTTGCACACGCACTGACGAGCTCGCTTGGTGGTACTGGGGGAGGGGCATGAGAGTTGTAAATATTCAAAATTTGAAGTCCCTTCAATCTGCCAGACTTGCCGACTGCAGCTTTAAGCAGTAATAGTATAGGGTCAAATATTGAGAAGATGGAGATGCAGAGAAGATGGAGATGCAGAGGAGGGTGGAGATGGAGATGCAAAGGAGATGCTGAGAAGATGGAGATGCAGAGGAGATGGAGATGCAGAGAAGATGGAGATGAAGAGAAGATGGAGATGCTGAGGAGGTAGAGAGATGCACAGGAGATGGAGATGCAGAGGAGATGGAGATGCAGAGGAGATGGAGATGCAGAGAAGATGGAGATGCAGAGGAGATGGAGATGCTGAGAAGAGGAGAGATGCACAGGAGATGGAGATGCAGAGAAGATTGAGATGCAGAGGAGAGGGAGATGCAGAGGAGGAGGAGAGATGCACAGGAGATGGAGATGCAGAGGAGATGGAGGATGCACAGGAGATGAGATGCAGAGGAGATGGAGATGCAGAGGAGATGGAGATGCAGAGGAGATGGATTGTGTGGGATTGTACGAAGCGTGATGGCAGAGAGAAAAAGTGCACACGCATTGACGAGCTTGCTTGGTGGTAGTGGGGAGGGCATGAGAGTTGTAAACATTCAAAATTTGAAGTCCCTTCAATCTGCCAGACTTGCAGCTTTAAGCAGTAATAGTATAGGGTCAAATATTGAGAAGATGGAGATGCAGAGAAGATGGAGATGCAGAGGAGGTGGAGATGGAGATGCAAAGGAGATGCTGAGAAGATGGAGATGCAGAAGAGATGGAGATGCAGAGGAGATGATGGAGATGCAGAGGAGATGGAGATGCTGAGGAGATGGAGATGCAGAGGAGATGTGGAGATGCAGAGGAGATGGAGATGCTGAGGAGATGGAGATGCAGAGAAGATGGAGATGCAGAGGAGATGCACAGGAGATGGAGATGTAGAGAAGATTGAGATGCAGAGGAGATGGAGATGCAGAGGAGAGGAGAGATGCACAGGAGATGGAGATGCAGAGGAGATGGAGATGCAGAGGAGATGGATTGTGTGGGATTGTACGAAGCGTGATGGCAGAGAGAAAAAGTGCACACGCATTGACGAGCTTGCTTGGTGGTAGTGGGGGAGGGGCATGAGAGTTGTAAACATTCAAAATTTGAAGTCCCTTCAATCTGCCAGACTTGCAGCTTTAAGCAGTAATAGTATAGGGTCAAATATTGAGAAGATGGAGATGCAGAGAAGATGGAGATGCAGAGGAGGTGGAGATGGAGCTGCAAAGGAGATGCTGAGAAGATGGAGATGCAGAGGAGAGGAGAGATGCACAGGAGATGGAGATGCACAGATGGAGATGCAGAGAAGATGGAGATGCAGAGGAGATGGAGATGCTGAGGAGATGGAGATGCAGAGGAGATGCACAGGAGATGGAGATGCAGAGAAGATTGAGATGCAGAGGAGATGGAGATGCACAGATGGAGATGCAGAGAAGATGGAGATGCAGAGGAGATGGATTGTACGAAGCGTGATGGCAGAGAGAAAAAGTGCACACGCACTGACGAGCTTGCTTGGTGGTAGTGGGGGGAGGGGCATGAGAGTTGTAAACATTCAAAATTTGAAGTCCCTTCAATCTGCCAGACTTGCAGCTTTAAGGAGTAATAGTATAGGGTCAAATATTGACACATTACAATTTATGTATTTTTTTAAAGAAGTCTCTTATGCTCTACAAGCCTGGATTTGATTAAAAATACAGAAAACAATTACAATTTAAAATTATGGTTTTCCATTTTGATATAGACCTACTTTAAAATATAGTTTCTGTAATGCAAAGCTGACGTTTCCGCATCATAACTCAAGTCTTCAGTGCTTAATGTTGGAAAGAGTTGTACTCCTTAATGTTTTACTGGAACCTGTGATACTTTTTTCAGGATTCATTGAATAAAAGTAAAAAAAGAACAGTTTTTGGATGTAAATGTGATTTCAGTAATAGGCTTTTGTTACCAAAATACCAAATACACAGTGAAATGTACTTAATACTAACAATGCACTGCTGAGATGTTCACATTGTTTGGGGAAAAAAAAAAAAAACCCTAGCGTTAGGATCATCTGGAGGGTACCGGTTTTGATCCTTTGTTGATCTTCTCAATGTAACCATTCACTAACGCTCTAGTGGCTGAGGCCAAAGACAGCGATATTCTGCAAAGGTAGTCTAAAGCTCCCCCTGTGACTTCTCAAGTCTCCACTTTTGAGATCCTGTTGTTTTCTGGCCTTGGTTTCAATAAAGGCAGTTTTTGGAAAAGGAAGTTTTGAAACTTACAGGGTATTTTTATAGTGTAACAAACTCGTAACTGTCAAAAGATCAAGGAAGATTTGAATTCTCAGTTCATGACTTTAAGAATTACCCTGGGGTTAAGTGCATGGTAATAAGCTTTGTGTAAACGTGGGGCTTTTTACTATGGTTGGAAAAGAAAGTCTAAATCTACAAAGGACAACAATTTTAAATGCTTAGTTTAAAAAAAAATAAAAAGCCTGAGTGAGCCATGTTAAGGATTTTAAGTCACAGGACAAATAGAAACTCATGAACACTGTGACTTGACAATTCAAACAAACGTCACAGATAAGGAACAAGAGGCAACAGAATTGGTTGAATAAAAGTGGTTTTATTTAAGTCACATGTCCTACAGCCAGTACTTAAATCATGGACAGGGAGATGTGTAAGTGGTCTCAAACGAATCACCTGAAATGGGAACAGAAAATGAACTGGGGTCGTTCAAAAGCAGATTCCAGCCAGAGCAAAGCATGATTAGGATGAAAGCGTACTTGTCTGATAGTAGTCATAAACATTTATGACTGCTGGCTTGAGATTTTTCACTGCAAGAACCTGTTTCAGCTGCAGAGTGTAACTCATGGGGATGCCTTTGAGAATCTGCGAGACAGAAAGGATGAGCAGCAGCACATGAGAAAATGGCAGCTAGTAATATACCCAGGGTACAGTCTCACCTCTTTCAGATACACTAGGACATGATCATCTTCAGCATCAACCCGCTCCACTAGCGGGGCAAACGATTCGGGCGAAGAACCAAGCTGGGTGTAAGAGACCATCATTTACACAATTAAAATATAAGGAGCTTCAAGCATCTTGGGACTCTAAATCATAAATACAAACCAGTGAAGTATCTGCGGTGAAGCCCGACAGGAGCTTAATGTCCACTAGAACCATGTTAGTGCTTGATTTTACACCATTGTATCTGAATAAGGGTGAATAAAAGGTTTAGTCAACAAGACCAAGAACGCAGCTTCCTTTGTCAAACATCAGTTGGTTTCAGGACACAATGCTACTTACTTCACAGTGAACTTCAACATGATATTGGCTCCAAGAGGTCGGCATTCTCCAGTCACCTTTGCTTCGACACTCAGCGTCTTTGAGACTTTAACGGGTGTTGGGATGTTGTAGAAACATGCAACCTATAGTAAGAGTAGAAAGAAAACTTAGATTTGGATATGTACAACAAATAGAGAGGGTAAGGATACAGACCTGCACAGACACACAAGAGGATCCTGATGCTTTAACACTATATTTGCCAGGAACGTTCTTCAGCCGCTTCTCCTGATAAAGCAGCCTATTGTCCCGATTCACTTTGAAGCTATACGAGTCTCCTCCTACTACTGAGGACTGTACGGTAACAGTGCTGGAGCCATCCAAGATGAACACTTGAGCAGCGTATGCAGACAGAGCCTGAAGAGCCACCACTGTGTCCTAAAAACAAGTACCACATTATTTTTAAAAAATCATAATAAATGATTGCACTCAGTTATTGTGTTTGGTAGTCAAAGGCACCTGGTGGAAGAGAAGCCTCCATAGGGATTCTGCTGGGCCACGAGCCAGTTGACAATGCGGTTAGCATAGCCCAGATTAGCTGTTGTGAGAGGCTGGACAGCAAGAACCGCTAGCAGCACGTAAGAGCTAATCTCCACCGCCAGAGTATCACCAGATGTCGTCTGAGACCAATGGAGCTTAGTGCCTTAGGATGAGATGGAGGGGAGAAAGCTGATGCCAAAGACCCTGATGAACCAACATCAAGCAGCTGGTAAATCTTACCATCAGAAATAGCAAGGTTGTCCAAAGCAGTTAAAAGCTGTGATCGAGTGGTGGTCTCTCCAGCCAGACTGAAGGTGTAGGCCAACAGAGCCGTGGCGTAAGTGTTTGCCAGGTTTCCAACGATTGGCCTCAAGCATGACAGACCCTTGGTAATGACGGGATCCTGAAAGAAAAAAAAAGCAAATATCAGACAGCCAGATCAGGAAGGTCATCTGCAAGGAGCTCACACAACTGGATCGATTTTACCGTGGCGGGGGGACACCTAGTTCGAGCAGCGATGCAACAATGTAGGCCGTCATGGTCACACCGTCACCAACTCCACCCTAAAAAAAATAATAATAATTTTAGAAGTCTCACACCTAGCCCATTGGTTCCTGTGCATCAAGAAACATGTACTGCACCTTCATTTCACTATGGTACAGAGTTCCCTGCTGAATGAAACAGCCGTCTGAACCCTGCGTGCTGATCAACCAATCTTTCGCAGTCTGCAGGACATGTGGATCAATGAAGATAAATTGCCTCGCTAGACCAAAGGACCTTAGGACAAAGGCTGTCAACCTGGCCGTGGATATGTTAAAAACAACTTAAACCGCTGGGGACACAAAGGTTACACAAGACTAGAACGACAGCATGAAACTCACCATGTATTGGATGCATCATAACCAAATGTGCTGTATGATCCATCACGGTGTCTGTAGTTTAGCTGTCCTTGGTATCCTGTTAAAGTAAAAAAATAAAAACACGTGGGGAGGGGGGGGGGGGGTTATTAGGGAGTCTTGACAGCTTCAATAGCCGAGTTTCCACTGTCGGGCCAAAAGCGGGCGTGCTAGTGGATGCCAGGGCCAGTCGCGCCAACGGCCAGGGTTTACGAAAAAAGGCGGTGTTTACCTGAGTCGGGAGAGCCGGATGATTCTGTCAGCTTTAAAGACTTAGATGGCATTCAAACATGAAAGTGAGTTGATGTAAATTATTTTGTTTGCGATCAGATGTGGTTTCTTATTACCATATAGGTAGAAATATTTATACGCGATGCAAAAGACTATGCACGCTAACCATTACCATAGTAAACATGGTAAATATGAACGCTTGAAGAAATTAGACAAAAATAAAGGCTATCATAACCATGTTTTTATTTTATCTGTCAGTAGCCTACATCTAGTCTCTTTATACCATCATAAAATAAAGCAACTTTTTTTGCGGGAGCTTCCTCTGACTGAAAACACAACTGTAGCCTACTGGGAGTGCTAAAGCTTCTCAGGTCGTATTATTGGTGGCATATTTGTAGAAATTATCATGCTTTCTAAATGTGATGCAAATGTCCTGTAACTAACAAATAAACAGATGCAACTGAATAAGTCTGTCCCCTTTCTTTTTTGAAATGGACCTAACAGTAAACCACTTTATTTCTGTGACTAATTTTGAGACAAATGCATTATGATCAATGCACCACTTTATTTTAAACCTGTGGTAAAACATTGATTCTTGGGTTTTAAATATTCAAGTAAACACCGCCAGCATTTTATGTTTGTTTTGTGATCACGCTAGTTTCCAGTGATTTCTTTGATTAGTTTTGATAAAACTTCAATTTTTCCACTTTAAAAAAAATATATATAAAACTTCCATTTGTTGGTGAAATATGGGTTAGTGTGAGGTTGTTACAAAGAGGCGCGTTTAGTGAAGCGCTGGGGAGCTTCTGGCCTGACAGTGGAAACGCTGTGTTTTGGGCTCAGTGCTACAGGCCCGGGGCTTTTAGCCCGGCACAGTGTAAACGCAGCTAATGTGAAGCGCAGGACTGAAAGTCCTTTAGATTAATTTAGGCTCCAACACTCAAAATGGCTCTGTTCATCCATACCCAGTGTTGGGGGAAACTTACTTTTAAGAGTAATGCATTACAATATTGCGTTACTCCAAAAAGTAACGAATTCCGTAAGTTTAACTTTTTTGGCTGGGCCTTTTTTTCTTCTAAATCTATTTTTGGCAAATATTAAGTCCCTTTCACACCAAAAGTGAAATGAATAAGCCTCAGGCTGAAGGAAATGCATATTTATGCATGTACAGTAGAGGGCACCACTCAAACGTACTATTCTGGATTAAAGAGCAATAGGACACAAAAAGGAGTTCAACACTGTATTAGATTTAGAAATAAGTAATTTTTGCTTAGTATGGTTGAATTAGATCATTGAAGGTCAGCAAAGCCTTTGATTAATAAAGTAAATTAACTATTCAAATACACTTTGTATTTAATTACAAAAGTTTTGCCTAAAATTCTGAGATTGCATTTTACGGTTTATTCAATTTGAGGAATACTGAATGTTTTTGTTCAAGTAAGATGAGTAAATGCAGGTTCACATTTAAACTAAACTAACTATCTAGAACTAAAATAACCAGCATAGCGCACACAACACCTCACTTTATTTCTCTTAACATGGGGACAGGAGAGCTTTGTCAATAAATGTAAAGTAACTAGTGTTACTTTTTTGAAAAAGTGTCCAATATTATGTTATAAATAGAAAATGCGCTACTTAACTAGTTACTTGTAGTAATCAGATTACATAACTCAAGCTACTAGTAATGAGTTACCCCAACACGGTCCATACCTATCTGAAGGTAGCCTGTGGCCGTCTCTCGGATGGTTGTGGTGAGTTGCCCCGTGACTTCCAGGTACAACAGTATGTAAATATTGGGAGCCAGAACAATCATATTCTGTTCTCCACAGCCAGATGGCATCTGTAATAACCGATCTAGATTCTTCAGCGCACGACCCATTATGTCCCCTACAAGAGGTCAAATATAAAAACCCACATCAGAAACAGTTATTCTGCTAAACATTACCTGTCAGTTTCTAGTCAATGAAAAGCTTTACCAAGGACCGAAACAGAGCATCTAGCTGATCCCTGAACCACATCTTTTGGAAATGTCAGAGTCACGTCTTCAGAAAGAATATTTCCTGCAAACCAAACAGAATGGATCAGTATTGAGCGCTAGGCTAATGTTTGGCTGCACAGGGAGGTGTTTGGGAATCATTGAGTGCAAACAAACCCTTTGGACACAGTAACCAACTCTGGGTGTTTGTCCTTTCAACTCCTTCAGGCTAGAAAAGTAAATAACACCACATCAGTCTTCTGGAGTCTGGTCATGGAGCTCCATGCTGCTTTACTGGTTAACACTTACCAGGACAAGTAGACTTCGAGTGACTACGTCAATGCGTCCTCTCATCGGCACAGTCACAACCTGAGTGCCACATCGGGTACGGGATGCTTCAGCTGAAGCATTGACAGTCACATTGACAGTTCCTGCAGTGACAGACAAGTGAGCAACACCTAATATACACTTAACATTTAGAGAGGATCCAAACTGACCAAGAACAGAGGCTGAGAGAACCCATTTGAAGGTTTTTCTCCCATTGGCACAAAGACAGGACACATACGGTTCAGTATATGGTTTAAGTGTGAAGGCCGTGGACGAAGCTGGTGTTACTTTAACCTGCCAACAAAAGAGTGCACATGGAGCAGACATGACACTCTATACAGATCTATTATAAAAATAAATCATGACAGACCATGATGCACTTAGACAGATAGCTGAAGACCGTGGCCTTCAGATCAAAAGACTCCCCACGGACGATGGAGTACGGCAGGGAGATCTCAAGAAAGAAGGGCTGGAAGACCGTCAGCAGAGCAGGAGGAGCCAGACCAAAACCTTTTGAAGACAGGCAGAACGCCTCTGTCTCCCATGTGGTGATGGTGTCAGGAACAGTGAGAGGAACTCGTGTGGATCCAGTGTTTCTGAAAGATAGCAGAAGAGAGAAATAAGGGGGAAACAGGAGAAGTAAAAACTGGGTAAGTATCTTAGAAGGAACACCAACCCCACTTGAGCAAGCTGCCAGAGCCATGTTTCTGGAAAGTAAGTCCTGACAGTCACTTCAAAAGTAGCCTCACCTCCATCTGGAAGAGCCATTTCTACAGGTGCATTCAAACTCACTGAAAGAGACAAGCAATTTTACACCAAATTGTCTTATCTGCAGAATAAACATAGGGTTCATAACTGCCCCTCTTGCTGCACTTATGAAAACACCCAACATCACACAATTTGCTTATCCACAAAGGAGTAACTGCACATAACTGAATGAAATTTCACCCAGTCATGCAGAATTTGTTTTCACTGAAAGAATAGCCTCTGCATAGACCTACTTTCTGGGAAACTAGAATACAGCGGGCATGGAGGGGGCTCGTACAGCGAGATTTGTTGCGATCTTCATTCCCAGGCTCTGTCAGTGACAAGTCAAAACACAGAATTAAAGTCAAAGACTCTGTATTATTCATGACCATGAAGTCACAAAATACAGCTTTCTACCTTGAAGGTTGTGTAGGCTTGATTTGTAGGAGCAGTGTAGGCAGGATCGATATCAAAAGCTAGATGGGGTCGAAAACCTAGACGGGGTAGAAAACCTAGACACTCTGGTTCATCCTGAACACTGTATGGGTAACCTGATAGTGATCGCACCGGGAGCAAATCAAACACCTGGAATCATGAAAATAATTGTTTTGGTATGTCCCTTTTGAAAAATTACATTAATTGCTTGGAATGTTATCTCACAGTACATGTATGATGTACACTAAAACTGCTATAATCATAACAGAACAGGTTTGTCCAATTGATCTCAGCATTACTCAAGTTCTAAAGCTGAAACAATGTCAGTCAAGACCAACAGTAATTTAAATAACTGCACATGGATACCCTTTTAGCACTCAGACGTCTTCCTGGCTCCAAGATCCAGACGCTCTGATCTACAGCACTGATGCCACATAGAGAACCTGCTTGAGCAGAGACAGTCAGAACATTTCCCTCAGCAGGAACAGCCGTAGCAGGAGAGAACTGTAGAGACACCTGGAACAAGAATCAAGACACTGTAGGACACATCCCCATTCCCCACTTGAAAACAAAATGCCAGTGTACTGCATACCTGGTTTTCGAAACATGTTTCTGTGTCAAACAACGCCATAGCAACCACTAGACCCTCACTGGGAAGAATGCAGTAGACCAGAATCTGCACAACTGGAGCCATTAGAACACTGACAGACAGCTGGAATGACACAGAGCCGCTGGTGACAGTATTAGAAGCCTTTGCTTCGACCGTCTGAATTCCATGGAGGAGGATCACTCCTCTGGACAAGACCTGACAAAGAACAAAGATACATAAAACCTGTTCCCTAATAAAAAACAAAACAAAGACATCAACTCACCATATAGATGATGTCAAGACTGTAGACACCAGCCTCTCCAAAAGAATACTTGACCGTCACTGGAAACGCAGCACCACATTTGAGCGGCTGCTCAAGCTTCACTATAGTCAGTTCATTAGATGGGTTGTTGGGAGAATCAGTTTGGAGAAGCTGAACAACCCTTGTATCTGTAGTGAAGTATGGTGATTTGTAACCATTAACAACCTCTGGAGTCGCACTTGCCTGGGGAACAACGAATGCAATCGGTTTCTTGCAAGAGAAATTGATACGTCTACATCTCAAAATACAAAGAGCAAATCATACCACAAGATTGAGAGCAGATTTAGGAAGATTAACAGTATTGAGGGAGAACGTGGCCAGTCCGTTCCAATTTGTGGTCAGATCCATCAGCAGGTTGTTGGTCAGTGGTTACCATCAAGGAGATAAACAGCTTGGTTTGCGATTGGAGTACCATCAAACCGAGACAGTGAGATCTGTTGGGAATGATCAAGGTTAGGAAAGGGAACAATCTGAAGGCTCTGCAGCAAGAAATTAACTTGCCTTCCCATTAATCGTTGATCCAGGTTCAAAATATTCCGGGATGTCCAAAAACATGACTTTGCCGACTTCAAACGTAATGGACACTGTTGCAGATTTTGACATGACTACATCTGGGGGGAAAAGAAACTCAAATAAACAAGTCAACTTCCTCCATACTCATGTGGGTTCAGATCAGTCAGTAGCTCACCTGTTCCCTCCTCAGTGACGTTCACATTTACAAGAAAAGTGTCTTGCATATTTTCAAATTTGGTGCCAAAAAACTCAGATGTATCGAGAGTAAGGGAGGCACAGCCGGTGGCATTCATCTGTTAGCAGAACAAAGTGTCACATTAAAGTCAAGCACAAGAAAAACCCTCCACTGTTAGGCAGGAGTCAAACCTTTGCAGTTTTAGCCAGGCAGTGACGGGTCAAATCAGGAGCCACAAAGTATGGAAATGGCTCACGGCATACTTCCACCAAGGCTTGGCCAGGTACAGGTTGGCCATATGTGTATCTGGGGAACGTCACAAGGAACAAAAAAAATAAAGAGCGGACCAACCACAAGAACTGATCTGTAGATTTCACTCACTTGGCACAAGCCTCGACTTTCAGTCCCACATCGGCAACGCTGTACGTCTGTGGTGTGTTTATGGTCACATCAAACTTGGGCAAAACTAAGCCAGAAATAAAACCACTGTAAGACCTCAAATCTGTTGATGTACTGTTGCACATCATTTCACAACAACTTACCGTATTTTTTCACCTCAAAAACATGGGAGATCATTTGGTCACCAATAAAGGCCTTTAGTGTGTACACCCCCATCTGAGCCTCTGGGTTTAACTCATGAGAAAGTTGCAATATCCAGCTAGTTGAGGAAACATTTGTCCACTGACCAATGCGGTTATTGTTATGGTCCTATTAAAACAATGAACAGCTCATAAAAAAGCAAACAATGTACAGAAAGAGGCAGCGGCTCCATTCAAAGACTTGCACCAGAACAAGTTCTCACCTCCACCACCACCAGATTGTACTGAAAGACAAAGACAGGAATATTAAGCATTTAAAAGAAAAACACTATTGCAGCAGTTATTGAAGAAAATTGCAAAACTGTGCAACTGCGGTGTAAAAATAACCAGCAATAAGTTTGCAATTTGTTCATGGCCAGACCTTACCATCTGATCAAGTGGCACAAATTTGGCATCCATGGTGACAACTCTGAAGTTCACTGCAAAGACAGATAAACTCACATTAATTGCATAATACACTTAAGATGATCAGAACTTGAGCGTATTGGACTTTCTACACCTTTAATACTCAACCAAGGATCATTCACAGCTCACCTGTTTGTCCTGGATTGTAGATGGGTTTGTCGGTTTGGATGAAGGTCAAGGGCAGGTAAGATCTGAACATGACTTTCCTCTCTTCAGTCGCTCTGAAGACCTCCCCTTTAACTTCTACCTTCAGCATCTGCACAGATTCTCCATCTACTTGAGGAGCCTGTAAAGAAGCTCAGTTAACAAACCAGAAAAAAATAAAATATATAAAAAAAATAAAGTAATGTCTCATAACAGACCTGGAAACTAAAGCAGCGGTGAAATGGCTTTGAAGAAACCTGCCGCACAAGTTGAGTCATCCTTTTGTCATCAAGCAGAGAAACTGTCATTGTGAGACTCTCTTGGGGTTTCAGAAGACTTGCACACAATTTGGCAACCGATCCAGTTTCAATCACTGCAGGGAACGTCACCATGAATAACCTGTGTAAACATCATGAAGTATAGGTTAAGAGACTAAAGAAAATCAGGTCAGAACATGTACATGAATGGTTGAACATTCACAGAAAGTGGCTGCCACAGGGTTGCCAGGTCTGAGCATCAACAATAGCCTGATAGCCAATCAAAAATAAGCCAAAGCAGTTATCTCCATCAGCGAGTGGGTTGAAGTACCAAAAGTGGGGATTGGTTGTCTGGGGACAAACCTTTAACCTCAAAAAAGACAAAAACCAAGTGTTAATGAACATCCAGTTGGTGGTTCCCATTGATCTTTTGACACCAGAAGGGGAAAAGTACAACATGATTAAAGAACTTTTACCAAACGGTTAATGCTTTGGTGCTTCATTTTGCCATCTTTAAAACTGCATCATTCAGCATAGATTAGACATTAGGACCCTTTTCACTTCAAAGCCCATATGGTACTTACGGCCTTTCCTGTCCATCAACAGCAAAGAGAAAAAGGGCTAAAATGAGCCCTTTCCAAACACAAATCTCCCTCACAGCCATGAAGAGCAATCATCCAAGACTAGACAGAAATCAAGAGTCTCTTTCAAAACCTTCCCCCAAAAAAAACCCTGCAGAAGTTCTGTTAAGATCCACACTGTTCAACAGCTTAACTCTAAATCAGCTGCACTGATGACAGCGTTATTTAAACGCTCTTTATAATTCAGAACAGGTTGATTTAGCACTCACAGGCAATCTGGACGTCTTTAGAGGCGGAGCCCCGGTAATTAATCACAGGGTTGCCAACTCTGAAACACACGCTCTTATGCCTGGCTCTCACCACAGGAGCTTAAAAATCCTAACCGTTTCTGAAATCTGGTTGCAGCGCACACTTAAGGAGAATCTTTGCAGATTTTCTTTCCTCAAATCTTAAACATGCTCACACTACAAGATTTAAAAATCGCAGCACATCACACACTTCAAAATTTTATTAAGATTATCGTGCCAGAGGAAGCGCCTTGCGATATCTCAAGCAGCAGATCGGAAGCGGAAAAGCGGATGTAAATAAAATATATCAAGTCAAAGTAAATCGAAACTCTTCATTTTCAGGATATGTCCAATGAATTTCCAGGCGTCAGCACTGGTTACAATAGGCTTGTTTGAGATACGCCTAGCTCGCCTGAAATGTAGGTGAGAGTAGGCGGCTGCAGTGATGGGAGGAGTGAGAAAAGTGCAGGCAAGACGGACAGATCTCTCTTCTTGCAGTGGATCAGAGTCAGACATCTCGCAATGGCGGATATTGCGGGATTCACGCTTGTGCACGTTGTTGCTAATAAACTGGATGTAATTTAAGTTCTGTAGCTTTTATGTGAAAATAAATATAATGAACAAGACACCCAAAGTACTTGTTATTTAATTACATACCAAATACGTGTTTGACAATTTTACTTTGATTACAGACATGTTTTCTATATTTTTTATAAATATGACAACAATCAAATTACCCATATAGAGATCACACTGTCAGAGAGTTTGGGATACTCACACATAATTTATACACATAAAAACACGATATCAGAGTTTTTAAATTCAAAACATTTTGAAAGAGAACAATACATCGTGGTTGTTTAAACCAAAATGAGCATTTAGCTCAAGTCGTTTCCCATCATGCTTTTGATCAGCGCAGTCGGTGGAGAGCAACTGCACGCGACTGCAGATTCTGACATGGCCGCCTTGCACTCGCGAGAGCTTTCTATATGTCAGCATGACATCAGAGCAAGGCGGACCGCTCTCTGACACATTTTTAACCGGCATGCATCTCGCGGTGATCGGTTCTGCGCAGATTTTGCTCATCTCAAACAAGCCTAAAAAATCAATGCCATTGATCTCTATGAAGTGACGCATCAGCTCCAGCGTTGCCCACTCGCCCCTCATTGCTGCTCAGCTGAACCTTGTAAAGTGGAGCTCAAAGTTAAAATGAAATATTAAAATAATTAACACATTGTTTCATTACATCTATCTCTGAATGATTTTCTTGTTTTAATTTTCGTTGAATGAACGGTGTAATGACTCACTCAAACACAGTTCCTGTAACAGTGTAACTGGACTGAGTGACTCACACCTGTCTTGCGTAGAGACGAGCAATGCCGATACTGGTGAAATATCAGCAGAAAGCCTCTCGTAAAGTGAGATTCGAGGATCGGAACTAACTGTTATATAACAATGGCCTAACAAGCTTATATGTCAGGTTTATGTTCTGTTATCATTATGCGGACCCTTATTTTGACATTTTCTGTTTCGCTCTGTTTGGTATCATTACTGAACATGTACTCATTTCTTCGCCTGCTGATCACAGCGTAACACTTATTTATATAGCAATAAATAAATGGCGATAGCCTAATACCGCATATCGCAGTGTTGACTCACTTCCCCACTTCCAAAAGTGGGGAAATTCCTTCACCGCGATACCCGTACTTTTCGGTAACACTTTATTTTGATGGTCCCTTTTGAACATTCTGGTGACTATAAGTAACTTTCCATCTACATGTCAACTAACTCTCAGTAGAGTATTAGTAGACTGTCTGTTTAATATCTGATAACTCTTTATTGTGATGGTCCTCCAACAGACTGACTATAAGTAACTATGCAACTACATGTCAACTTATTCTAACCCTAACCCTACCAGTCTACTAATACTCTACTAACACTCTACTGAGAGTTAGTAGGCATGTAGGTGCAACATTACTTATAGTCAACAGAATGTGTTACAGGGACCATCCAAATGAAGTGAAACCCACTTTTCCTGGCTATTGTGAAAGTACTGACGTTAGTCTTGCTCATCGCGATTTAAAATCCCAAATATCAAACATGTTTCATATGATCGGGGCGGGCCCGATTTGTGTGAGAGCAGATCGGGAGAAGCAAGATTTGATCTGTGAATGCCTCACATTACCAGATAATCTTTGCCGAACATCGGAACCAATCGAGGTCCTCGACAAGATTTTGCCTCGACAAGGGGAAATTTGGGGATATATCAGCCTAAAACACCTGTAGTGTGAGCCAGGCATTAGGGTTAGATGTACTAAAAACAGAAAAGATTTTTCTGTTTTTTACATAGTGATTATTGGAAGGTGCACTTTGACACTAAATGCAATGTTTATTTTTGTCAAGCATGTTTATAGCAGATCAAATGCAATATGTTGTAAGTTACCAGGGAAATTTAAGTTTATTACAGATATTTGCATTGAAAAGTAGTGAAAACTGTTTGCTGCCCATGTACATGTAAAACAAATGTATAACAAACTGTAAAAGTTCAGTGGTTGCACTCATTTCAATCTTTGTTTTACACTCAGTTGTTTTAAGTATGGTATTTTTTACTTGAAAACAAAACAATTTGCAAACTGATTCAATAGTAGATAGTACTATTCACATAATCTTTCATGAGGAAAGGCAGCATCTCGGGGTAGGCAGGATCTCCAAAAATAAAAATGGGTATCGCCTCCGAGATGGCACTGCATATTTGCCTGACAATAACAGAAACAGTCGGCCGTGAAAATCCAAAGGCATTGGTGGTTTTTGAAGTGTCCCTTCATCATTTAAGTAATACAGCCGCAGTGTGCACTTACTTTTTAAGGACTCCAACTGGTGATCTCATGTTGGTCTTTATTTAGTTGGTCTCATATTTATTCTGTTACAGCCACACCAGTTGTGTGTCAGCCTGTTTTGCACTCTTGATGTTTTACAGACTAACCCCTTCATTGCTGTGCATTTTTTTGCCGCATTGTGGCTGATTTGTTGATTGTACACAAAAATAATTATTTTCATATATTTTGCCCATTTCCCATTCTTTTCCTATGGTGGTCATTTTTGACCACGAAGACCACAAGTGTTTCATGTTATATTTTACTGTTCAAAAATGACTAATTACCCTGGTTGGAAAAGTAACGTTTCTTAAATCTACCAGGTAATTAATGAAGGGCCACCTGCAAGCAAAACACATCTCAATTTAATGCTTCTCATCCACACACGAGAACATGCATGAGTGAGCCATGTTATAAGGATTTGAAGTCCCAGGACAAATACAGTGAGGAAAATAGGTATTTGAACACCCTGCTATTTTGCAAGTTCTCCCACTTAGAAATCATGGAGGGGTCTGAAATTGTCATCGTAGGTGCATGTCCACTGTGAGAGACATAATCTAAAAAAAACTATCCAGAAATCACAATATATGATTTTTTAACTATTTATGATACAGCTGCAAATTTGTATTGATACAGCTGCAAATAAGTATTTGAACACCTGAGAAAATCAATGTTAATATTTGGTACAGTAGCCTTTGTTTGCAATTACAAAGGTCACACGTTTCTTGTAGTTTTTCACCAGGTTTGCACACACTGCAGGAGGGATTTTGGCCCACTCCTCCACACAGATCTTCTCTAGATCAGTCAGGTTTCTGGGCTGTCGCTGAGAAACACGGAGTTTGAGCTCCCTCCAAAGATTCTCTATTGGGTTTAGGTCTGGAGACTGGATAGGCCACGCCAGAACCTTGATATGCTTCTTACAGAGCCACTCCTTGGTTATCCTGGCTGTGTGCTTCGGGTCATTGTCATTTTGGAAGACCCAGCCTCGACCCATCTTCAATGCTCTAACTGAGGGAAGGAGGTTGTTCCCCAATAGGCTCGATCTGCCCATCACTAATCTTTGTAACGTTAACCTCCTCAGCTGACAAACCTTGTTGTTGTGATTACACGCAATAGTAGGGAGCTTTTTCCTCACCACTAATGTGCTACTTTAGCAAGCCTCTGTGAAAAAGTTTTAGCTTTTGTTTTCCTTTTTCAACCCGAAGAAGATTTCACGGGTTCATCAAGTTCGTTAAAATTATCCATCCTCGATCACTTTTAGTCAGTTTTGACGAAACTCCTCTCAGCTAGCCCATCTTTTCGAAGTGACGAACAGCCTTGTCATCTGACCTAAATCCTGCGCGCTGATTCGCTAAAACAGACTTTTCAGGTTGTGTTTAGGGATGCACCGTTTTTCAGAACCGATCCGATTCCAAAAATTCGGAGTATCGACCGATACTGATCCGATACCAACGCAGTTTTTTTTAATCAAGTAGAATTTCAAAAAACTATGTGTTGAACTGATAATCACTCTTTTGTGTGTTAAACACAATCTACTAAATACAGACTTCATTATAAAGAAAAACAACAAATAAAAAAAAGATCATAATCTATGACAAAAATGCTATAAACTAGATTAGTGGATAATTCAGCAGTAAAATTTACTAAAAATCACGAGTGCACAATAATTGTATAAAATCTGAACATTTAGTGAAAAAATGTTACATGAAATGTAACACGTTACACATTGCTCTAATATTGTTGTTGTAGCAATGTTCAGGGAAGAAGGAGGCGGGAACCGGCGAACCATCAAAATATAATTTATTTAAAATAAAACAAACAACCAAAATACCGCCAGCAGCCCCTCGCGGACGACTGCTGGCTACCGAAAATAAACATAAGGAACTGCCAGCAGCCCCTCGCGGACGACTGCTGGCTAAAATAAAATACATAAACAAAACACAACTAAAATACAGGCCTGTTCCTCTCTCTATCATCAACGTCGTCGCTCCTCCTTTATGCTTCCGCTCCTCCGTGAGAGATGCGAGACCGGTGTGCCTCACATGTGTTGCTCATTAGCAATCGCACCACCGGACTCGCGCCGTTCTCTCACGTCCCTTGGCCGTCCTGTTCGCCACAGTTGTAAAATACATTCATGAAAAACAAGTAGGCCTACATATTATATAATTAGCGCAGCTGTTTAATGAGGCAGCAACATATGATAGATAGGACAGAACAAGAAAGGCTATTAATAATCTTTATTGCGCAAACGTATTATGATATGAAAGGCTCCAATACTGTGCAGTGCAATACAGGCTTAATGGCCATGGGAAAATGTGGGTTGCATGGCAGTTGAGAACCACTGCTCTAAAGAACCTTTGGTGGAATGGAAAGATTATGGATTTTAAAGGTTCTACCTGGAACCATTCATGCCAATAAAGAAGCTTTATTTTTAACAGTGTATGATTGGTTGCATTTAGCACCCCCCGAGGGGAAATTCAGAACAGATCTGTGACCCATTTATGAGAGCTGATTTGATTGACAGTGCCAGTTAGTTAGTGTACATGACACATGGTTTTACATCCTCAATCCTCTGGCGAAACGTTGCATTGCTTAATCAGGTCTGTGAAAGTAGGTCTGAAGTCACTCCAGGTTGAAGTGTGACAGAGGTGAGAGATGCACTCCTTTGTGTTCATTTGTGTGTCTGATTGAGTTATTGTACAGCGTCTATCATAAAAGATAAATAATAGAGCACATAATACCATTTTAAAACAAAACAAATAAATGTGAATTGTTGAAATATTTGTTTTATTTGGGTGTCAAGATTAAATAAGCATAAAAGAGAATTTTCATTTCAGTTTATTATGAAAAAAAGTGTAATCATTTGATTTGATTGTTTAGTAAAGCTTGTTAGATAATATTAACAATTATGGACGAGCGCTTCCTGCAGCACAGAGCCCAGTCAGATCAGTCAAATCAGATCGAGGATTGGTTTGTCCCGATAGATCTAAAAGACGCTCTCCATCTCACAGGAAGTTCCTTAGGTTAGCTTTCGGGGGTGAAGCGTTCCAATACTGGGTTCTTCTGTTCAGCCTGGCTCTTTACACTCAACCATTCACCAAACCAAATCAACTCTGGGCCCGCTGAGGCAGGGTCAGTCTACTTCTAGTAGCCACGTTGTGGCCGGCCTTAATATGGTCTTTTGGCAGGAGTGTTCGAGACCATACTCAGCTCCAGAGCTCTATCCACGAGGAAATTATAAGAGGTAACTAGATGCATGGCTCCTTTCAGGGGCCCCTATCCAAGAGGTGTTTGATGCGGCTGGTTGGGCCACTCCGCACACATTCACAAGACTTTACAGTCTGGAGCTCCCTTCTACGCCGATTGCACGAGTGCTCTCGTCCTGTTGTGCCTGTGACAGCTTCACACTTGGACAGGCAGGGTTTGTTGTGGCATAGTGGGTATTCGTTCCCCAAAGCGGCATTACCTCGAAAAGGAACGTCTCGGGATCTGACTGTATCCCTAGTTCCCTAAGTAGGAACGAGACACCGTGTCCCTTTGCCATGCCTCCCCTTGACTTGGAGCGACTTGCTTCATCGCAGGTGCTAACTCCGTTGTGTGCCAGTTTATAGATTGGAATCCTTTATAGATTCCGTATATGCCGTCACACGTTACGTCATGAAGCAATGCCAATCAGGATTGGATTAGTTTCATTTATACTTCAGACGCGTTATGCTGGGGGCATTCCCCAAAGTGTCGTTACCGACGCAGTATCTCGTTCCCTTCTCAGGGAACAAGGATTACAGTCGTAACCCAATATGTTTTTTTTAATGTTCTTAGTTTTGGCTATAGCCCTGATCTGCTCTAAGCATAATGTACAGTTTAATCATAAAGGAGCTGAATGTGAAGTGTGAGATAATCTGCCTGAAGTGAACTACTTGAAAATAATAACCTATTTATGTTAAATAATCTTAATAGAAAATGTGTAATAAAGATGTATAAAGCCTTCTGCAATTTGAGATATTATTCTTGTTCTTGTGCTGTGTAGCAATTAGTTTCATTTTGTGATTCATCAGACTCGGTTCCTGCTTTAAAATGCCCACCGATCATGTACCACAACCCTAATCCACTTTTGTGCAAAGTATGTGCAAATATTTTTCAATCAATCATTTACACAATTACACTCATATCCTGACAGAAAAGCATCTTAAAGCTTTGAGTGATATGTTGTCACATTTAGGAGAAAAAGGCTAATTTTGGTATTGATTTGTTTTGATTAACTGTGTTTTAATACTCATCTAAACACATAGATGATTTAGATGCTTGCAATATATAAAATAAATATTTGAGCTCATAATAGTGTTTTAAAGTCGATCATTAAAGTCCATCATGTTAATTAAATGTAATCTGTTGAAATACATATTTTTTCAATTCTAGATTTGTGTCAATATTACTGTAGCTTATCTGAACACAGATGGTTCAATATAATGTTGCGATAGGCGAGAGATTACACTAGTCTGAAGTTTGATAAAGGTCGCAGTATCTCTGTGTCACAGTTCAGACCTGCTTTTGTGACAGATTGGAAAAGAACATGTATATTAAAAATCCATAAGTCTGTGTACACTGTAATATATAATTATATACATTTGCTATTTTGAATATGTAGAAAAGTCTACAAAATATAAATATGTAGTTTAGAGCAGGGACGTGCGGTCAGGGTAGGCAGGGTAGGCAGTGCCTCACCAAAGGAAATATTGACATTACATTTATTAATTCCAAGAGCTTTATTAATTCACCACATTATTAATTGCATTAATTTTATTCCAAATATTAATTTTTGTAACAAAAATGTTCAGGAATACACATAATATACTCCTTTTGCCATTGTTTGCTTCTAAAAACCATTGTTTCATGCAGGAAATTCAAGGCCATGGCCATTGAGGCAGAGGTTATCAGTGCCTCTTTGGTCCGTAGACCGTAGTTTACGTAGATTTGCGCATGTGCAGTCAGTTCTCATTCTGTCTTGAATTATCAACATTGAGGCAGAGACTGAGCTTGCTTCATGGTCACGTGATCCACTCGCTCTCACTCACTCCGCGCTTCCCGATACTTACTTAGCATCTAGCCGTCACCTCTGCCACATTTGTACTGTATGTCTATCTGTGCGATTATGGTGCATTTCGTAAGGGTTAAAATCAGTGGCGTAACTTTGTTTTAAAAAAAGTGGGACCATGAGTGGGTGGGACAGGTGCATATGGATCTGCCTCCAAGACAAGCTTAAACAAACTTGATGGTATGCAAAATCAAGCAATGAGGATAATTAGTGGTGCAATAAAAACTTCTCCAGTAGCTCCAATTCAGGTAGAGGTGGGTGAGATGCCACTGCATTTGAGGAGGGACCAGCTAGCACTGGTATCCTGGGCAAATATCAGGGAGCATATAGAACCATATGTCTCAGACAGTATTAAGGGAATCAAAATGAGAAGGAAGGCTTGCTGCGCTACTGTGATTCCCAAACAATCCGGTGCAACCAGAGCAGGACAAGACAAGGCAGAAAAGGAAAATCGCCGGAATTATAAATAAATAATTCCTCAAATAAATGGATTACTAAGAAAGATGTATGTGTTGCACCGGCGATTTTCCTTTTCAGTATTAAGGGAATGTCAGGAAAAAGAAAGTATGAAAATTAAAAGTTATGGGTGGGTTATAAAAGATAAGGTGAATAACATGGGAATTGGTTCTCTGAATATCAGCCCAACAGTGGCATATCCAGTAGTGCCTCCTTGGATGTTAGAAGAATTGAAGGTTGATTTAGGACTATTGGAGGAAAGGAAGAAAGGTGGAGTGGATAAGTATGGGGTAAGAAAATATATAACAGGAAAATACAAAGAGTGTTGTAAAGGTTTTTACAGATGCATCTGCAAACATTGAGAAGAGAGTAGGGGTAGCTTATGCAATCCCTGAGGTGGGAATAATAAAGGCAAAAAGGATAAATGATGACCTAGCAGTGTATACTGCAGAACTGGTTGCCATATGGTTAGCACTCTTGTGGCTAGAGTTCAACAATTGTCTGCGGCAGTGATTGACTCTGATTCAAGTTCAGCAATGTTCAGTATTCAGAACTATCGGTCTGATTCAAGGGAAGATATTTTAATTGAAATTTTACAGCTAGCAAATGATATACAAGCATCAGGAAGGAGGGTGACATTCTTATGGGTTCCAGCCCATATAGGAGTGGAAGGTAACGAAATGGCCGATGAGCATGCAAAGAGAGCAATAGATATAGATGTAAAGTATAATAAAGCAGAGATAAAAAGTATAGTTAAGGCTAAAACTATTAAAAGTGGCAACATATCTGGGATAATGGGTGCTCAGGAAGACATCTATATAGGATACAAGGGAAAGTGGGAAAAGACACACACACCAGATCAAGACAGGAAGAAATTATGCTGACTAGGATGAGGTTGGGTCATACAAAGTTGAATAGTATGTTTTTAATAAAAAAGCATGGAGATGGAAATTGTGAGTATTGCCAGAGTAATATACCTGAAACAGTAGAGCATGTAATAATGTACTGTCATAAATACAATGAGGCAAGGCAAAGGCTTGTTAATGAGTTGAAAGCAAAGAGCATGTCTTTAGAAACTAAAACACTATTAAACAGAGGTTCAAGGGAGAATTTTATTGATTTGTGTGTTTGAAATGGTTAGTTTAGAAATGCGCGAGGTCAAGACATTTTAAGCACGTTGGTCATGGCGTTAGGCCTATATAATGGCGCAATGCTCAAGTATGTTCGATATTTGTGTATCCAAGTCTGTTTTAGTGCTGATTTGTGGATTTGCTGTACAAAGGGGAATGTATGCACCTTATTACTGACGAGCTTACTGCGTTTTGAATTATGGGTGGCACTTCCGGTTTGGGGAACTTCCATTCAAAAAGACTGAAACGAATAATTTCAAATCATTAGATTGCCTTACAAATAAAGCTGACCTGTCAGTTTGACTGATTGAGCTGTCAATTTCCTTAATGATTTATTTTCAGACATCATGAGAATAACGTAACACTTTGCATTTTTAACGTGACGTTATAACAAGAATATCTATGGCAAGATCTCGTTTCAGTCGCTTTCGTTTCCTCGTGACGATTTTCTTTTTTTCCCTTTTCATTTCGCTGTAACGTTAATAGTATGAAAAAATTACAACATATAGCCTAGGTACTGCACATTTGTGGTCTGTTCTCCCGATTTAGTTTACGATATATCCGAATAATTCACTGGAATGCACGAAGAATCTCTCATTTTTCTCCTCAATCCTAACGTCTCTTCTTTCCAGGTTTGTTTTCACAATTTATTTTCTGTCAAAATTACGGAAATAACTTTGAAATAGTATCACGCAATGCTGAAGAAATTAGCTTTTTTTTTTAAGGCAACATGTGTTACATAATATGTATTACTGATATTTAACCCGTCTGTTATTACCGTGGACAGAATCTCGCTTTGGTTATTTATGGTCTCTTGTTGAAGTACCTTGTTGATGCTTTTACACTTTTAAACGTCCTTTTAATGTTCTATGGTTGAAGGGTGAGAAGAATAATACCATCTCATTGTACCCAGCGTACAGAAAGAAAAAAAAACATTTAAAAAAAGAAAAACGTATAATTGCGTTCATAAAGCAAGCCTTTCACTGATTGTTTACAGCTTAACGGAAGTTACACCCATAATAATTCACCGACGTCACATTCTACAGCATGGACTGCACTGTTTATGTACTAATGAACACTGTTACACTATAAAAACACAGAAAAAAAAAACGTGGTAGGTGCGAAATCATTTAGAGAAGGACTTATCAAGCAGAGAGAGCGCAATATTTTGACAAACTAAAGTTAATATGTGGTAAAGGTCAGAACGAGCTAGCTTCTCTAGACCGTACTGCAATTCTTCCTTCTATTTCTTATCCCGACATAGGCTACGTTCAGATTGTCAGCCCAGAAAAGCGCATGAAATCCGTTTCAAGCTACATCCATATGTGGTTTGGAAATCTATTCAAATACCAGGACATATGCCTCAGTCTGAACGATCGGATTTCGGGTGGTATGCGACTCTCACGCCACATACAATGTAAACGTCAGTGGTTGTTAGAGGAGACATGCTCCAAGTCGTGGCCGAAACAATGCTGTATTGTTGCAAAGTGCCGGACGAGCAGAAAAATATTATTTCTGAAACATATATTGAAACTGGCGCAGACAAGAACGCGGAAAAAAGCTGTAACGTTACATAAAAGCCTCCTACAGTTCTGCAGCTCAATACGCAGTATAGTCCAGCGTGGCGGCTAACGTTACACATATCCGTGTTGTAAAAATTAAATAATAAAACAAAATGCAAAATTGCAAATGCAAACCCCTCCATCAGTGTCAATATCAGTGCCATATTGCCCGAGAGCTGCATGGACTCACAAATCAGATCTGAACAGTTGCGATACACAGTGTGGACATCATTTTAGATCAGATTCCAATCAATTTCAATTTATTGATGGATAGCCCCTTGAGATGCAACATCTCATTTTCAAGAGGGTCCAATACATAAAACATAAAACAGCAACACCAACAAAAACAAAAAAAATTTGAACTGCGTCACACACCATTACCGTTAACCTAAGACACACCATAGCTCTAACATAACTGTCACAAAAAGCACACCACATTTACTCATTATACAATTAGAATCATAATACAGGAAATTCAGTAAACAAAAAAGTGCCACAAAAGAAAAACCGAGGTTGAATCCACAGGAGATAAATCAGTTAGACAAATCCATTAAACAATAGACAGTTACAAGCGACTCAGACCAACATCAGTAGCATACACATACAGTGTTTAGATATTGGAATAGAGTTAACTTAAATCTACGAAAAGACAAGATGGACCTCAAAAAAAGAGGAAGATTATTCCAATCCTGAGAAGCTTTTTAGTGAAAAGACTTTCTACCAGGGGCTGAAAAGATTCTTGGTACAGTAAAAACAAGAGATTGCATATCACGAACAGGATACAAAGAACTGCGTGGAACCAAGAGTTCACTCAAATAAGGAGGGCATTCAAAATAGGCACATTTGAAAATAAAAAGAAACCAATGAAAGTCTCTTCTTGATTTCAGCTGAAGCCAATTCAAGGATGCATACATTACACAATGATGTGTTTTAAAAGGACACCTCAAAAGTCAGATACAAAGATAATCGGATTTGGACTGACAGTGTGAATGTAGCCATAGTTAATGCGTTAACATTTTAGCCATAGTCAAAGCTTCATTTACACATGTGGCTGATGAGCTGATGCTGTGCCTCTCTCAACCACAAACGCCTTTTTCATCATTTTTTTTTTGCACTCTTCACTTTTACTTTTGGCAGTCTATAGAACTCGAAAGGTATTTTCCTAATGCAACCGATTAGTACAGACCAAAACTCGACCATTTTTCAGCAGAAATAATCAGCCAAATTTGCGAGTCCGTTCAGGTCAATGGCATTGTTTATGTTCTGTGCCTCCAAAATGGCCGACTTCCGGATTGATGACGCGTCGTGAAAACCCTCTATTCGCGCAAAGCGTCATGGGGCGTAGGAATAAGGTGGATAGAGTATGTAAACTGAAATGAGAATATCACATGCATTATTAGCTAAAATAATTAGCTGATATAGTACATGTACGTGCTTATGACTGATTTGCCATATAGTTGATATATGCATTTATGACTAAAATGAGAAAGATTTAAAAGAGTTGATTCTCAGGTGATTGTAAAATGCTTTAAAGTCTTTATTGTATTTTTTTGTATACTTTATATAGTGTTAGGGTGTTAAATAGCCTATTATAAAGAAGTGTACTCATTTAATTAAATGTGTACGGTACAAATTGTTGAATGTATGTTAAGAAATATGTTAATGAGGTTCATTTGAAAAAGAACTGCTTAATGTCAATTATTACAAAAAGATTCTACATAAAGCTTGCAGTGGAGAAACAGCGAGTGCGAGTTTTGTGATTTTAATATTCTTAGGGTACAACACTTTAATAGGGTACAACACTTTGCTGTGCATTGTTGACAATTTCACAATATTTTGTACATATATAAACCAAAAGGCATGTTTTAATGATGTAAAATCAAATAATATTGGAGCAAAGATTGTGTTAAACCCAAGTTAAATTGTGCTTGAAAAATGTTCCTGTCTTGTTTTAGCCAACTAAAGAAAGTTAATGATTCACCACAGGGTGTCACATACATGCTGATGTAATCACAAATCCTCTATTCTCATGGATGTTTATAATTTATGTAGGATTACACAAAGTCCTTCCCTTACATATCGGCTATAATCTGCGAGTGCATCAGTTCAGACGCGTAGAGAGAAAATGGCTGTAATGGAGTCACTTCTGCAGTTTCTCAGCACAGGCACATTACTGGGCGCTTTGCTGTTGCTTCTGGTTTTGTATTTGCTTTCCTCTGGATCCAGATCTCAGAAAGAGGGAAAAGAGCCACCGGGACCCAAACCTCTGCCGCTGCTGGGGAACCTCCTGACCCTTGACCTCAAGAGACCCTTTGACTCCTTTTTTGAGGTGAGAACTTGATACGTTTAAAATGAATAGTGGTCTAACATTGTCAGATTTGTTTGTAAATGTCTTTCTCTGTCTCCTCCAGCTGTCCAAAACCTACGGAAACATATTCCAAGTGTTTTTGGGTTTCAGAAAAACTGTGGTCTTAGTTGGATACAAAACTGTCAAAGAAGCTCTTGTGAACTATGCAGAAGAGTTCGGCGACAGAAAAATTGGACCTAGTTTCAGGATAATGAACGACGAACATGGTAGGAAATTTCTTATTTTGTGTTTAAAATGAATTTACTAACTGTAAATGCTAGAAATTTTGCAAAACAAACACCTCTCCAGATCAATGAAATGTACTCAAATTGGTAAACCTACTGAAGGAATAAAGATTTTCATTCAGGTTGGCACAAATGTGAGCTCATTATAAACATGCATAACACATTTGGTGGTGAATCGGCCACTTTAACAATGAAAAATCTATAAATGTCTTTGATCAAGGAGAATTCGTGGGTTCCCAGCAATATTTGGTGACAAAATTGTTTTTACATTTTTTAAAGTAACATAAATTCATGAATAGTTATTTGTGAAATTACTAATCGCTTATTAACCTGACATATAATGCATACAAACAAGCTGGTAACTGTTGCAAAGGTCCCAAAGGTCTAAGGTTAATGTATGTTTAACTCATGAAGTAATCATTTTCTGCTTGTGTTGTTTCTGAGACTCACGGTCAGATCCCAGCAGGCACAGTATGTAGACTTGGATTTTGGCTGAAAATTAAAGTCGGGTTGACGTCTAAATCCAATGTTTGTTTGACGTCAAGCTCCAACGTTGGGCAGTCGTTGAATTTTGGTTGGAATAAACCAAACAAAAAGGTGATATGCGTGGCCGTACACTTATTACCAGCTTCACTTAAAACTAACCAGATTTACTTTATTTAATTTCCGTTTAAATGAAATCATATTTTGTGTTTAAAAGTCACCATGATGGTGGTGAGCTTTTGCTTTAGTTGTGCTCTTGACACTTGACTCTTTAATATAAAATTTTCTCTGGCTGCTATAATTGTGTGTTTACAAAGCACAATGGTTGTCACTAAAAAGCCATGAGAACAGGTGATGTTGGCTGTTTATTGATGATGATGATATCATCATGTAAATCCCTGAATCACTGGTCTTATTCAGTGTCTCTGGCTTTGATTATTTAGGACTTGTGGTTTTAATATTGCTTTATTCATAATAGAAATCATTTGATTCTACAGCATATCTAGCAGTGTTGTTTATCAAATAATATACTTGTTTTTAAAAAACTATTTAGTGCACAAAAACCTTTAATCTATGGCATTATTTGGACGCACACAGACATCAAGAAACAGCGTATGAATCTCAACAATGGTGACAATCAAACAAAATATCCAGATAATCAGATCAACTCGGAGCATAAAACAAGCTACAAAAAATCCAGCTGCATAATTTATTAATGCCGCAGTGCATGCTGGGAGATATGGGTGAGTTTTGATTGGTGGTACCCAGCATGCACTGCAGCATGAAGCATTTCATTTATTGTCACCATTGTTGAGAGTCATACACTGATTCTTGATGTCTAAGTAATAATGTAAAGGAAAAAGTTTAATGCACTAAATGTTTTTAAAAACCTTTATAATATTTGATATAACATTGCTCTCATACTGTAAAATAAAATGGGTTCCGTTATAAAACAACATTAAAAACACAAGTACAATATAATCTAAATTTTCAGGCAATTATATGATGATGACTTC